>OY744605.1:33944462-34245923 GCA_963556255.1 Allolobophora icterica
GCGCAACAGTGCACATCCTATTTGCTCCTTCTTCCGAAACACCATCCTTCTCTTTCCCCCCCCCCAACACCTTTCTCGCTTCCTACTTTCTGCTACATTCCCTTCCTGCTCCTGCTCCTATTCTTGCTCCTCTGTCTTCCTTATCCCCGTCCCTCATAAATATTTCTCCTATTTCTCTCTTGCTCCTGCTACTACAACTAATACCACTGCTACTACTACTGCTGATGATGCTGCTACTACTACTACTACTACTACTACTACTACTACTACTACTACTACTACTACTACTACTACTACTACTACTACTACTACTACTACTACTACTACTACTACAACCACTACTACTACCACTGCTACTACTGTGTCTTCCGTTCGTCGTCAATCTTTCTCTATCTTCTTCCTATCCGTCGCCTTCTTGCGTTCCATCCTGTCCCACTTCACCCATTCCTCCTTCATGTCTCTCTATCCTTAGAGCAATATATCTGTGAAAAGCCTTGTATCTTTCGCCGGCCAGACAGACATATTTACAAGCGTCTTGTCGAGCTGCGTCGCCGGTGATTTGCTAACTGCCCCACGCTCGGCCATTCCTGCTCCCCGACCATCCTCAACCCTTCGTAACTCGCAGATCCTGGGTTATTAATTCCGCCTAAGAGTGCGATAACTCAGCGCACCACTCTAGCGGAATAATAACAATGCCTCGTAAGACACTGAAGCAGGCGGCGGCGGCGGTGGCGCGGTGGCATGTACCCGCATGACGTGACGTCGTTAACCGCCAAATTCCCTCTCGACTCGATGAACGCACATTGCGCTCTTCCAACCGAATGCGTTCGGGAGACCGTACTAGAAAACAAAACGCCTTCACAGTGTGTTTTAGTCAGAAACTACATCAACGGCTCGCATGTTATTGAAAAAGTTGTCCGACAAAGCAACTCCTTCAAGCTACGATAAAACAGAGAAAAAAATGTATAAATAAAGTAAGGCTCGCTACAGACCGCGGCTGATACCGCCGCGGTCTGTAGATCGAACAGTAAACTACAGTCAAAAAGTCATTCGAAGGTTTAAGAAGTAAAGGCCATATATAAATCTTTTTGTTGTAACCAGTGGCGTCGCCAGAGTTACGATGTTGGGGGCGGGGGGAAAGGTAGGGGACCTGCTCGAGGGACTTTCAGCGGATAAAGTGGCGGTACCTTTGCTGGGGTCTGGGGAAGACCCAGAAGCTAGAGATTTTTCCATTTGTAACTCATATTTCTGTGTAAAGAATTCAACAAGGCATTCCTAGGTTAATTTCTGCGTTGTCAATCTCTCGACCCTGGATTCGTCCTCATGCTTCTGATGGGAGACTGACTGGTGGGTGGGAGAGCAATGAATCATAATTCTTACGCCACCTTGCCAGTTTTGTCTCTTTAGCACATAGGCAGTGTGAGAACTGTAGAAAAAAGACAGAGGGAGGCCGGGGGGCAGACTTTGATGCGTTTGATCGATGTGGAGCTGAATATTTTATCCGTGTTTGCAAACACTGATAGTAGTATTTGCTAAATGCTATCATCATCATCAGGATCCGTGGGCCGAAGGCCCGTAGGTGTCCAATGCACGATCTATCAGTTTTTTCCAAAGTCCCCGGTCTTGTGCTAGTATTCTTAAGCTGTGCAGATCTTGCTTACACCAGTCTTCGATGTCATCTGTCCACTCTCTGTTGGGTCTGCCTCTCCGCCCATTTCCATCCATAATTCCCATCATCACGGTTTTTATTTTTCTGTTGTCATCCATTCTACATATATGCCTACTAAATGCTATAGTATTTGCTAAAGCATACTTGTCAACAGAAGATACCGTCTTTTGAACAGAAGTCATCTGGTCGACCTTTGGTTTCGAGCCTCGAAGTCTGAGCGCCGCTTGAATTGCCGTGCGATTTCAGCAAATTACGAAGCGGCTAAATATCACTTTTAGTTGAACTGCAATTACTTTCAAAACAAATTCGGTCGCTTTTTTGTTTCAGCATTTTATTTATATCGCACTTTCCATGAAGATGGTGTTGATGATTACGAAGAGGTGGAATAGGCAGAGTGAAAATTGTTAGGGTTTTAGCGATTCAACCCCTTTAGTCTTTCTGAGGACCCACTGTTAAGTCTTCATTGCACACCCCAGAGGGGTTGTTTCCAACCCCATCAGTTGTGCTGGTGTGATTTTAACATTATTTGATTCTGAATCTGTCACAAAGTGAAGAAGTTTCCGTGGTGTATCACGCATGTATTTTTAATTTTCTCGACAAAGGAACTGATTTTGATTCGAGTTTGACTTGCACAACTGCTAGCGTTGAAATCTCCTGCTTTCAAGTTTCGCTGACATCGGTTTGAAAAATACGAAGAAAATATTGAGGTCCACATGGATCAAATTCTAACCGCCCAGTCTTTTTTCTACAATTCTCACACTGGAAATAAGTGCCGAAGTACATGACTCTCGTTCTCTGCTCCTGCAGTCTGAAAGAGGCACGCATCAGCTGTTTCGGCCGACTGGTTAACCGTATGATCGGGACTGCTATAAATCCTCCTCGCTTCATTCGATTTATCAAGCGCTCAATTTCACGAATTCACATTAACATTAATTTTCACAGTCATCGGTCTGTCCCCTGTCAGCATGCCCATATGAAGCGGAGCCCATATTCCCATATGGACCCGTATAGAACCCATATGGGTTCAATCTAATGCCCATGGAAATGATGCATGGTCGGTACAGTATGCGGTAAAATGTATTTTATTGTTAGGTGTTCAGATTTGTCCAATAGACATACCTGATTACCTGATAAGTCGATAGCATGTCTCTAAGCCAGTCGATAAGTCTAAGGGACTTAGTCAGTCAATAAGCATGCGACTTAGTCGACTGAGTCGCTAAGTCAGTCGCTAACTCACCAAGTCAGTCGGTAACTCCTTAGCGACTGATTCCGGGTACTAATAGGGGGCACACCCCCAAGAAAACTCACCGGATTTCCACGAATCCCAGGACCTAGCCTGAACAGGATTGGGGCAACTGCCCCTTGGTTGCCACGAGGGCGACGCTAATAATTATAATCCTATGCACAGGTCAGTCTGGCGTGTAGTCTTTGCATCCATTAAACGAAAAACTGCTATCTGAGTTTGCTGTTAATTGATTAACTGCAATTATGTCCCGTCTTTTCTTGCAAAGAAACTGAACAGCATGCCTAACTAACAATCTACGGAACAGGCAATCCGAACGCTGGACCAAGGGCAAGTAAATCTCAGGAACGCACAATAATGTCCAGAATAACTGAGGCACTTCGACTGACGTCCAGAGGACTTTCTTCGGTCCAGTGTTAGCTGACCGATGGGAGAGTGTATACCATGATTCGTTTCATGCCTGATATATCTCTTGATAGAACGTTTACCATTACGCCGTCGTCTGTCTAGCACGATCTCCATTTCAGCTATGCCTTATCGCACACAGTGTTCGCTGTTCAACAGAATTTGGATCACTTTCTATGTGTCATCAAGTATACCACTATAGGTCATGATCCCCAGTATATAAGTAAATGAAGGTATTGATAACGCAGTTATTTTAAGCATGCACCAGCTGGATCTTGGGGTTGAAGTGCGGGCTAACGAACAGCAATTCATTCTGTCCGTGCAAAATGTTTTGGCTGATAAGTTTGTCGGACGAGACCGAGCAATCAGTTTTCTTAACACTGGAGCACAATGCTTGCGGCAATCCAATCCAGAGAGTCTCGTGAAAACAGAAGAACCATCTGTTGCACATATCACCGAGTATCAGTCTTTATGTGCCTAATTGTGTGTGTGTACTTTGTGTGTATATACCGCTATACACCACATAATAGGCTAAGCATGCATGCTTAATTGCTTATAGCATAATGCATATATAAAATGCAGCTCTGCGCTTTATCGAAGTAGCCTAATCTAGATTTTAAAACGTGTTCAGTATACTGTTAATGTTCCTGGGTGCGGTGTGCCAACAGTGCCATCCAGTTTTTTTCCAATAAACGAATATATATATATATATATATATATATATATATATATATATACTGTTAGGCCCGGTCAATCATATGTGCAAAATAACGATAGCTCTTTTAATGTTGCTTTTGCAAAGATATATTCGACATTCAATCATTTTACGTATGTCACATTTTCTAGAACAAACCTGTTACATATTTAATTTATAGAACGTGATTCATTTGCATTTCCTGCTCAGATGAATATAATCAAATAGGCCTACCAAAGCGAAAAACACAGACCTATAATTTCTTATTTCTTAACTCAATGAAGAATGTTGCTCACTCATAACTTCGTATAGTATAGGCCTATATTATTTGCACATGTGACTAAGATCAGCAGTTCGCAATTTGTTTATTAATCATAAACGTGTATTATCAAATAATTCGAGAACTTTCATAGCGCATCTTAAATAAGCCCATATTGCAGGACCACATATTTCCTTACGGGACCCCTACAACGCACATCAAGAAATTCTTTGTACCGAACGTTTTTAACTGCGACAAAAATGTTGCTAGAACTAAACAATTTGCAGATCTATAAGGCAGTTTTAATCGTATCTAGGCTACGCATAAGATGCAGGCGTTGCTTTTGGTGAAGTGTAAGTTGATTTCCATGTATGCGTCGTTATGTTGTTGTCAATGGTGTCCTTAACGATTCCGGTCATTGCATGACAACGCTGTCACGATCGATGACAGCTGCATGTAGACATCGAAAGCACACGAACCGCGATCGAATGACGGAACTTCTTTTCTCACTCTCAATGATTTCAATTTTCCTGAACAATGCTGCAGGAGTAGCAACGAATGCCAGGCTCTGCTCGACATGCAATGCTTATTTAATTGCGCGTCGATCGCAGTGTTTGCAGTCCCTAGTCCCGATCAATGTCCGTCCTCTCAGCTGCACTTGGTAGAGTGTTTACATTACCTGGTAACACAATTGGATATCATGCTGCACTCTATAGGGCCTACGCTTGGCAGCCTGCTTTGGTCCGTTCAATTCAGAAGATTCGCTCTACTGCGCTGTCTGCTCAAGGACCTATGGGGATCCGCTGATCCCTAGATTTCACACTTTTGTATGCATTGATCGCTTTTTCCACTGAACATGCACGCAATTCAGAATATCTAGATCTGTCACGCTACTGAAGTCTGTAAGTAAGCAAGTAGGAGTACAGTTAATCACATGCGTAAGGTTTTTCATTGAAATGCCACCACACTATAAGCTAAGAGAGGTAGGACAGAAAAGAGGATGAGATTGGATATGCGCTTCGCTGACAAGAGTGATCGCAGCTCCAATGGAAAAGACCGACGCGACGCTGATATAAGCGCCTCAGGTTTCTCTTCTTGTCACTTTAATCTAGCAGCATCGGGGATGCAGTTGATAGGTAATTGCAGGACCGGATTTAGGCATGGTCATCATGTGCCAGTGCACAGGGCCCCCACCACATAAGGGCCTCCACAACAAATGCGTTGACGTCATTGACATAACAGTGAAATAGAAAAGTTAGAAACTTTGACTTAGAGCAGATTAAAATAAAGTAACGACTGTAACATAGTTACTAGTTCTAGCTTCAGTTAGTACAGCTTTGCCTTTGGGATATGCTGGAGTCGACGCGTCGTGACTCACTGCAGGCTATCAGGCATCATCCGCGCCTGGCCTGCGGCGTGCTAGGGGCCTCCACAGCGGCGGTGCACGGGGCCTCCACCTAAGTTAATAGGGCACTGAGTAATATTATTGATAACTTTCTTAGTGATGAACCACACCAGGCGAGTTTTGAACCAAGTTAGTCACTATCGGGAGATCGGGAGACCAATCCATTTCAGTGACGTAGTTCCTGATTAGTTGTAGTCAGCAAACAGAGTTCACTATGACAGAGGCCGACTGAGTCAGATAAACCCTTCCCATATCGAAGACCTAACATTTCTGCTTATAAGGGATCAATGTCAAAGTAGGCAAAGGTATCGACCAATTGGAATCTCCCATGTACCTTCAGGAACAACTAGCTTAATACCGGTACTCGTTGTAATTAGCAGTGATGGGCAATAGTTAACTAAAATGTTGCTAACTTTTAGTTTAACCAAATTTTTTAGTTAAGGATGAAGTTTAACTAAACAAAATTAGTTTAATTAAAACCATAGTTTAACTAAAAAATTTGAGTTGCTAACTAAATAGTTTAACTAAAAAAATCAACAATACGCAACTATTTTCCGCAATGAACATTGAACACTGTCAACAACTCAACGTGAAACTTATTGATTAACACTGCATGGTTTTAGCATTAAATGCCTGTGTTTTCAAATTCATACACTACTTACAGTAGGCCTGTGGCTGTAACTGTATGCTAGAACAGTACACATTGCATAGTTTGAAGGTGAAATTGTGCATTATTACAGTTCACTTACCCTCTGTTATTGTGAAAATGTTTGTCGTAAAAAGTTGGAAAAAGTTGGGAAAAGTTCAACTACTTTTTTTTAGTTCAGTTAACTAATTTCCAAAAACAGTTGCTAACTTTAGTTAAACTATATTTTTAGTTGGAAAATAGTTTTAGTTGAACTGAAAAAAATAGTTTAGTGCCCATCACTGGTAATTAGTGGTAGACAGTCAGACACGGAGAGTTAGTCTTAGCTCTATCAGCCTCCCAGAGGCCTGATAATTAACATCAGGCTACGATGGCAAAAGTTTGTCTATGTCTAGCATCTAGTACATTGACATCGTCCGCTTTGGCAGATTAAAGTCGATTATGATTCGTAGTTGCTGTCTTAATCATCGTAACTCTTGACCTCATCGGACTTACTGTTCTCATATGCTGTCGTGTGGATTCTGATAATAAGAGCTAGCCTGTATGAACATTCGTGTCCTGTTCGTGGTTCAACGGCTGCTCTTCTAACCAGACACGCTACAGCATATTTTACAGATCTGTCCAGTGATAGATCACTTCCAGTGCCTTTGGAGCTTTAAAAAGGCGACACACGAATAGTAATAAATAAATAAATACATACAAACAAACATACATCATACAAGCATGCATACAATACATACATACATACATACATACATACATACATACATACATACATACATACATACATACATACATACATAGAATACGATACAATATAGGCCTATGCATACATACGTGAGCACAAACATACATAGGTACTATACATACGTACAATGCATACACACTTGTATACATATATTGCTTACTGTTTAACGCGGTTGCCTTGAAGTGGCGCTATGTAAATCTGCAATTAAGACTATATAGGCTACGATTACTTACATAGTGACGTGTTGACAATGCGTTTCTTGAGCAACCTCAAAGCCAGTTCAAAAGAAGCGACTCATTTCCTCTGCAGTCTTCCAATTTACTCAATTGATCTAAGCGAGAGAAATTTTTCTAAATCTTGGTTTAACGTACACTTGATGTTCTGAATTTATTGAAGCGTCCTGTTCTTTGCTCTCGACCAGAATCGCGTCTTATCCGATCCGTGCTCTTACGACTATACCTTGACTGGGTTTACGTATGCACAACTGATTCTCTTGGAAAAACAGATTGCGATCGCAAACCGAGTGCCTGCGATAAGCGGGTTGCCTCAGGAAAGCCGATTTATGACCGTATATATTAGGTTTATACCTAATTGTTTGATTGTTGGACCGGCTGTTAATGAGAACGACGTACCTTATTGAATTGCACTTGTTGGCAATTTACCGATCGTATTAGAATCGCAAAGAGGTCTGATAAATATTTCAAGGCACTTGCCTTACTGTACTCCACAACAACCCCGAATCAGCAGACGTCGACAGCAGCTGACAAGACAATTTACGATGGACATTATCCATGCTGCAGTCGTCTGCAAGATTGAGTAAGCTGAGGCATCCCGTCGTCTCTTTTGCCTCTTGAAAGGGCCAACGTAGTTAATTTTTCATTTCTACAATTGCAGGTGAAAATGTTTAAGGGGACGGAGGCCCAGTTGAAGCAGTCTCCACTTGTGATACTCAAGTAGTTCAGTAGCTGATCTACGACTTGTATAGTGAGCACAGAAATCTTGGTCTTTTTTGGGGTCTAGTAATTTACGGAAACCACTCAATGCCCTATGTTTATCGAAACGCGCGTGATTCCCAGAAGTTTGTTTGTTCAGCATCAGTTTAGACACAGTACCTTTCCAGAAATTCAGGCGGAATCTTTTGGTTGATCCATACGAAGTAAGATAAACAGAAATAAATCATCGCGTGGATAAATTCCTGTAGTAGTGTTTATTAGTTTTGCTTTTTGGATGGATTTTGAATTTTTCCATTCTCTCTGCGTCAGTGCTTAGAATATTATATACCCGTTACAGTGCCTGAAGATAATGGATGTACAGTATGTGTGTACGTACGCATACATGTACGTATGCATGTGTGTATATATACATGTATGTATATACTTGGATGTATGTATGTATGTATCTATGAATGTGTATGTATATATGTGGATGTATGCATGTATGTATGTATGTATGTATGTATCTATGAATGTGTATGTATATATTTGGATGTATGTATGTATGTATGTATGTATCTATGAATGTGTGTGTATATATGTATGTATGTGGACTTAATATGAACAGAATATACTGAGATCGGTTTCAGCATCAGTGCGGCTGACAGAGAGGCAAAGAAGGTCAATAAGAGGACACACCGGTAACATAGTGCTGATAGAGCGAGGGCAAAGCCAGGGACAGCGGTATAAACAGAGGCAGCCACAGAGACAGAGGCAACCACAGAAGCGTAGGCGTAGATCCTGCCAGTATAAGGAGAAGTGAGACACGGAGAAAGACTCACATACAGAAACAGGACGAAGAACAACGAAAAAGAACTCACGCAGAGGCAGATGCGGAGATGACGACCGATGCAGAGACAGCGATATGGACAGAGGCAGAGGCACAGACAACGGCAGAGGCAGAAATACAAACAGAGGCAGAGACAAAGGCAGAAGCACAACCAGATACAGAGAAAGGGACAACGGCAGAGGCAGGCACAGCCACAGAAACATGCAAAGTCGCAGAGACAGAGACAAGAACACCGGCAACCAGACACACAGACGGGGACGTAAGCGACGGAGAAAGACGGAGTGGTTCGTAGAAAAAGACACGGGACGTAGTCGTGGAAATTGGGCCTCAGTATATTGCGCAATTGAGTCGGTGGCGGCTGAGGGGGGGGTGGGCGGTGGGTCGTTGCCACCGTGTTGTCGATCGGTTGGGCGGGCGAAATGAAGTCGGTCGGTCGATAAGACGTCGTCTAATTCCGTTGGGATATTCGCCGTCGTTTCTCCTCCAAGTCCGTCCAACTAATGACGTCCTTCTTGTTTACGCGACTCTCGCCATAAATGACTCGTATGAGGAAAGTTGCACGTTGGGACTCAGCCAGACCCATATGCGCCGTCGATAAAACAGGCCTCTGATTGCTATAACGGTCGATCGGTTATAGGTTTCTGGATGAGGTAGGACAGATTTCTCCACTTCAAAACAGACCTTGTGGACAACAAACCCTTAGCACAGATTCTAAAAGAAGCTTCCGCACAAAGTATACGTTCATTGAAGTGAAGTTTTGGCGATTGAAATGAAAATTTATTCAATGAAAGTTTCATAACAAAATGAATCAGTGTGTGGCTCACTGTAAAATATGTGAAATTTAATATGTAAAACATATAAATAATATTGCAAAAGGCAAATATCAAGGTGCCAAATTCCTTCTCCTGAATAGCGAGGAACTGTTCGTTTCCTGTTCCATTTTCAGAACACAAATCACTCAGACCTTCAATATACATCAGACGGCACATCGCAGAACTTGACGTTTAATTGACAGTCTATGGTAATGCTTCCAAAAAATATACATATGCCTTCGTTCGACAAAGGAGTATGTACCTATTGTATTCTAACAAAATGACTTCTACATATGAGGGCCTATAGATGCTTTTTGCTGCACCGCAGTCACAATTCAAAATCCATTATTAGTGGCCATGGGCACGCGCAGAAATTTTTACGGGTCAGTCAAAACCTTACAGCAAAAAGTCATACACGTCAGGGCACTAATGCGCAATGGGAGCAGGAATTCATAGTTTATGGATCCTAAATGATGCACAGTCCGTTGGTCTCTCGTCTGTGGAACCTAAGTGATGTACAATTTCTGATTGGCGCTGTGTAGATTCAGATTGTCTTTGATCTATATAGATCCTAAATAGTGTACAAAGTCCGTGTGTCTCTGGTCATTGGTTTCTAAGCTATCTCTCATTGAGTCTAGATGATCTAAGACAGTTTCCAGAATAGTACTAGCGCTAGATAATTGAGACACCGTTCCTTCTCTCGCCTCACTTGATTTCGTAAGTACTTCTCCTTCCAAATACTGAATGGGAGACTGAGACATTTTTTAACTGTTCAGAACATACTCAAAATATTACAAAGCAATTAAAGCAAGACAATCATTATGCTACAACAGTTCTACTTCTAAACGACCTTTAAGCAACAATACAATCACTGTTCAAAATTTAAGAGAATACAGATTAGTATCATATTCACCCTCAGCACTTTTCAGGTTCACGATAGAACTCCATGGAAACAGACTCCAGCAGAAACAATATTGACGACTGACAATAAAATCCAAATAATTCCTGACAGTTCCCTCCAGCAAAGCTATCGATCAAGTATTCATACAACCGACCTATTTCACAATTCCAAATGACAAATTCTTATCTTATCCTTCTTATCTGAAATTCTACTTATAAGTGAAACCTCATCTTAATTTCTACTCAGATTCCTATCTTACGTATCTCTTAATCTCAATCTTCAACTTCGTTTCACAACACAGCGATCGTGTCCTAAAAGTGTATCGGTCCATTAATACCTTGTTCAACCCTCACTCCGGTAATAGGCAGGGCGACCGAGATCGAGCAAGTGAAGGCTTGAGTTTCCTGGCGGAATCACGAAGAAAATGATCACCAAAGAAACACCATAAAATATCCTGGAGAAAAATTTAGATATCTAGTGAAGTATAGTCGCCAATAGAACATCATGCGACGCTTCTTAATTATGTGAAGTAAATCCAATCTGCCAAGGCCACAGATGAAGCCTTTTACAGATTCCCATTTAAAACCAAATAACTTTCTATATACATTATACAGAGCTCCAACATGCGTTCAGTTCATCATCCTGTCTCACTATGTATTTAACTACGGCTCTAGGCGTAAGTTAATATTGGTTAACAGTAGCATTCTTGTAAAGATAGATGAACCAGCTCGTTAAGATCTTTGGCACGTGCATAAATACAATTACAAGCGCAGAAGAAAGACCGTCTCACCGGTTCCATGTAAGAACTAAGCGATTTACCATGGTTAATCACCACACCCAAGAATTTTATTGATTGCACCCGTGGAATCGAGGCGTCTCCCAGAACCATGGGAGTAATTGCGACTTTAGCCGCTTTACCTACAGCAATGCAATAAGACTTTGAAGGATTGATCTGTTGAGACAAAGCATTCGAAACAGACATGCATAGGTCGAGCATGTTTTGCAATTCATTAATTACAACATGTCGTCCGCGTAGAGCAGGGAGCCAATAAAATGCGAATTGATTTGGCATCCAATATCAAGTTGACGCAGTCGCACAACAAACAAATTAATATGTTAAAGAGAGAGGGCGATAGAACACTCCCCTCTCTCACACCAGATGTCACTGAGAAGCAGCACAAAAAACAACTGCCCCAGAGCACCTTAACCAGTAGTTTGCTATAACAGTTTTCTAAGATAGACACTATAGCGGATGGTAGCCTATAGGCCTACTCGCTACAATAATAATAATAATAATAATAATAATAATAATAATAATAATATTACGCCACTCCAGAGTCAACATAATTAATTAGTATCTTGCACCTGAGGGATCATATATACCTCGGGTAAAAAAATAATATTAATAATAATAATATTAATAATAAATAATAATAATAATCGGCTCTCAAACTCTGAGTCACACTAGCCTACTTCACATCGTGCTTCGGGATCTCATCCCACAGGTTATTATAATTGTGATTACTAACTGTAATTAGTAACTTCTATTATGCCGGTGTCTAATGCACAAGGCATCAACCGATGGCACACAAAACCAAACCATTATCAGTCAATATACAGAAGATCAGCCCTACTATCGCTCGTAAAAGCCATCCTTCTCTTCGTCATAAGCTGCATTAGCTCCGAGCATACATCCGCCCGATGGATTTCTGAAAGAATCTTGTCTGTAGCCTTGCCTTTGACACTCATCGGTTCCAAGATTATCAAAATGTTTTGAGGCCTTCAGTCTGAGCAGAATCTCCCAACCACTTTCTTGTCTTTCTCCTCCAGAAAAAGTTTTCATGTGCCATCCCACTTTAATTTTCCACTCTCCGTTCGTCTCGTCTCACCTATCCCAAGAATATGCAGATTGTAATACATGTCTTCATCTCCGTTAACTCATGTTTCAGCTTTCCAAAGTCCTCACATTTCATGTGCCGGCAATTTAGCTGGTTCCCGAGACTTTGCTTTTTTGGGCGCTGGAGAAATCTCATGGTTGCGATTACCAGTTAAAAACTCGTTTGAAAGGATCTGAAGTATCTGAACTCTGACTTCTGAAGACCGGTTTTCATCGAGGTCCGTCATATAGCCTAGTAGCTGATGGTCCACAATTCGTCGGAAGATTGTGCAGCCTGCCTCCTATATTACCTCCTCTCATCATGCATCACTTCTCACATTTATAAAACTCCATTGGCTTTTCGTTTCCCCTCTCGCTCTCTCTCTACTCTTCCCTTCCATCCCCACCAACTCTCCCAATATCCCCTCCACATAATCTAATTCCCTGCTTTTTGCTCAATCGACTCTCCCTCTGTCCTTTCCTGCCTTTCCCGCTACCGCTGTCTCTTATATTTTATGCAGAATCCTCTATTGCTCTCCGTTGCCTCAGGCTATAAAAGCAATTACCAAAAAGGATATATATTATTCGATCTTCGTTGAAATTTCGACGTCGACCTTGCCTCGCTTTATAATGTTTTGGATCGAATTCTACTCAAGGATATTGTCTGTAGATTATATCCTATGTCACAATACATCTTTGAAGTACCAGAGCTGTTGCGTTTTTACTTAGGCCTACTTAGCATCACTCAATTGTGTAAAATATATGTAGGTTGTTTCCTGCGTATAGAGCAACAGTCGAAAAAACGACATATGCCTATAGTTGGTTGGTAAGTTGCCGTTTAACGATGCTGTGTTATAACAAAGCTGATTAGCGTAGCTCCTTTACCCAGACTTGAATGAATTGATAACGCTTATTTAACGCCGCCGTCATATGAAAGATGATTGACGTTTGATTATCCAGACTTTGGACTTGCACTACAAGAGTACGGGCAGTGGCAGATTTAAACGCGGTGCATGCATGGATGGATCCACAGTTTAACGACATCTCAAGGTATCAAAGGCCGTTGACGTCGAAATTAAGTACTATAATTTCATTCGCACGTGGCGCCACTGCCTGACCATATACCTATGCCAATTATAATAATAGTTGTTCCTGTTTTAAGAAGTTCTTTCGAAAAAGCGTACATCTCTCATGAATTGACCAAGTATTACAAGTGACAGTGCATTTGATGAGAATTGGTCGTGGAGTCTGTTCAATATTGACCAAAAGTAGGCCTACTCCTTAAGGCTTAAGGCAAACTTATTAAAAATGCTAGATGCTTCTTTTTGTCAGTAATTGTTGCCAACTTATAGCAAATGGAAACTGGCCTATATTTGCCTATATTGTAAAAAGTGCAAAATGTTCCTTTTGATGTCGGCAATGTTTTTTTTAACTTTCAATCACTTCACTTTAGAAACGCAATAACGCGGGGCAAAAGTATTTACAAAAGTTGATTAAAGTGTGTCAGTGCAAAAATATGAATCACACTGCATCCGAACTAAAATATTGAATCCTAACATTCACTAAAGCGATTTTTGATTTGTAAGACTCAAAATATGTCAAATGGCGCCAGAAATAAGAATCGTTAGGCCTATTTCAAATTTTAAAACATGGGCAAAACGTTGAAGCTATGATGAAAATGAGAAAATTATTATAAAATGGAGATTAAATCAACTCTGCAATCCTATTGTAAGAAATATAAATCTAGAATAAGGTATATTTTCATATTTCAAAATTCTGAAATAAGTTATTCTTATGAAGCAGTCGCTCGTGAAACAAGCCTACAATATTGGATGAAAGATCTTGACGGATTATTAAATTTATAGCTCAAATTAAAGATACAATTCTTATGGCTGGCATCTTAGTCATATCGGGATGTGGAGATGTAGGTCAAAGCGCAAGCTTCTAGATTCTTCATCAGTTACAAATCCGTATATGGACCCACACCACTGCCTTCTAGATGTCAGTATCTAGAAGGCAATGCCCAAACTCATATTATCGGTCTTGATATGATCCTCACCCCTCAGCTTGCCGAAGAAAGCTCCCTCCGTTACATAATATAAGCATTTAAGACGTCGTTGATTTTGACTTAGACACGTCGTGTTCCTGTTTTGCTGATAGGAAAATAGGTATCTTTGTTCTAAAACTAACACCAGTAGATGACATTATAGATGATAAAATCGCCGTTATGGAGGTTAACACATCAGCTTTTCACAATCCTACGACTAGTAGTCTACAAATTCAAGTAAGCGCATACCGTTCTAGGCTTCTAGCGTACCCACATCAGGTCCACCTTCGACTGACATTTCTTTAAGAGACCCTTATGGGCCCAATAAAAATTAATGAGAATACAGGCAGGGTAATATGTCCACAATGGTCTCACGCGAAAAGCGAAAATTAAGAAGAAATTGGTACCCTCCACTTTTTTGACCAAAGTTACACCCTGTTTATACTGTCCATCATAATGGAATTAATAACATCTTACACTAGGCCTATAGACAGTCGCTTCAAAGAGGCAGTAGGCCTATAGAGGACAATCGCTAACTGGATCTAACGGTCTACCGATGTTTATTTATGACTGAAGTCTTAAAGTTCATGCAAACAGGTGTACCAATCATTGCAGTATTTGCGTTGTTTGTATAGGCATGCTTTATTTGCTATAAAACTTCAGTACTAAATAAATATCTTAGGATTAGCCTGAAGGTGATGTAGCCTAAAGAGCGACTCTGAAAAACGGGGCCCGTTTGGTTCCTTCTAAGTTCTTTTCTTTACACCAACTGATGGATGACTCAATTATGCACATTTGTTAAACTATATAGGTCATCGTTAAAAGTATTTCAATTTAACTGGAATAGGTTGCCTAGCAACCTCCGAAATGAACTTCTTGGTCTATCTTCTCCCCTTTTCCACAAGCGTTTGAAAACCATTTTCGATCGTGGTTTGGTGTTTTCCGGGTTGGGAGCGTCTCTGAGGAGTTTATCTTTAAGTGGCGCTATACAAATTTACGATTACGAAAGTTGTATAAGAAAAGTTACATTATATGACTGGAATTTATTTGTCATAATTATATCTTCCCGTACATTTATCCTGAACTGAATAATGCAAAGTGCTTATAATACCGAATAATTAGGCCTATCAGTACAATGGTTCAGCTACACTGCAGGCCATATATAGGCCTAATGAATGCCATAGCAGAAATTTAGTAGACCTAAATGTAAATTCACAATGTTTTTTTAGCTACCACGCGGCATCGACCCTGTTCATTTGTCAGTGAATTTATCTAGTGAGATCGTTCAACATCTTTGTCCGTTTGAATGGGTTTCATGCCACTTAAGATCCCCGTGTGCGGACCGTGTTTGCCCAAGATTAGAGTGTCTGAAATATAGCTGCGCCAACCGGCATCGTTGCATACAGAGGAGCCTAGACGTATTAAGTGTTATACTAGAATGAACACACAGAGGTTTATCCTACAGTTTGAACTCTCAAAGGAGAAATGTATGCCCACGGTCTTAATCAAAGACAAGACGGGTGAAGGTCAGGTTAAACTCCTTGTAAACGTCCGAAAACGTTCACTGTAACTAATTATCCAGCTGTTAGCCCAACACTCCATAGAACGAGTCATTGACATCTTTGCGGCCAAGCAGTAAGCGATTGATGAGAGATTAACCGACCTTTGGAATTTCCTGACACTGACATGGTTTCCTGACAGGATCTGAAGTCGATTTCTTTTATTTGGATGAGCTCAGCATGACCTTACAACCGATATAGCAATATATATGCGCTGTCTTGTATCTCTACAAGCACTGCGTCGCAATGACTACAAACTACGTATGGTTGGCACGGTGGGAATTGTCGCGGGGTTGGGGAGATTCACCCCTCTAGTCTTTCTTAGGACCCTCAGTGTGTCTTCATTGCATACCCCGGGGGTCGTTTCCAACCCCCTCAGTTGTGCTAGTGTGATTCAGCATTTTTTGACTCCGAGTCTCTGACAAAGAGAAGACATTTCCATGGTGTATCATGTATGCATTTTTGAATTTTCTCAATAAAGGAATTGATTTTGATTCGAGTCTGACTTACAAAACTGCTAGCGTTGAAATCAGCTGCTTTCAAATTTCGTTGACATTAGTTTGTAAAACACGGATAAAATGTTCAACCCCGTCTTTTTCTACAATTCCCACACTCTTGGTTGGTAAGCTATTGAAGTGGACTTGGCCGGCGTGTCCACTTGTGATCATGATCAGGTATATCGGCCAGGGCTCAGTCGCACTCAGTCCCATTAATTATTCCAATGTCAACACTGCGAAAAGCGAGTATAGGCTGAGCTTTACACCATAGCATTATGAAACGCAATACTACCACTGCATTTTGGCCGAGCAGTTGATTGTGAATCTTCCGCTTTGCTGTTTTATTATTCCTAAATAGCAGGCTCGCTTTTGAAACTATTGACGTGTTTACAATTTATATATGGTCGACTCACGCCCCAACTGACTAAAATGCACTTTGCAAGGAAAAGGTAAATTCAGCTGAATAAATGGGGAGATATGCAAGTAATGCTCACCTGAAAGTCATTTTCATTAATTTTGTTATTCAAGTATCAAAAGATTCAAAACCCAACATGATTTCTGCGTACTAACTTTTCAACTATCATGTTAAATGTATTACTCGTCACTCTTCCACTCCGGCTATTCTAATCCAAGACGCCTCTGGAAAGCCGTTAACTCTCTTCTCAATCGTAAGTCTCCCTCTCCACAACCAAGCTCTCTATATACCCTCTCCCTCTATTGTCGATATCCTTTGTTCATTTTCTCTGATAAAATCTCATCCCTTCGCCTTTCCTTGCTATCCCTACTCGATTCACACTCTCCTTCTGCGTCTTTCTCTAACACCGCTCCAGTGCCTCCTATCAATTCGATTTCCTCTGCCTCTCATGAGTCTTCTTTCCCAATTCTTCTTCCAACCACTGAATCAGAAGTGTCATGCCTTCTAAATTCTCTCCGCAACAAACAATGTGAACTAGATCCTATTCCCACCTCAAAGATTGTGCCCCTGTCCTCGTTTCTGTTATCACCGAAATAATCAACCTCTCTCTCGAATGGTCACTTCCCAACCGCATTTAAGCACTCTCTTGTCACTTCCTCCTCAAGAAGCTTATCTCGGCTAGGAAACCCTCTCTAGCCAATCTCCAGTCTTTTTTTATCTAAACTAACTGAAAGCATTTTTCTTCCCCGGCTGAACGACTCTCTTGTAACTCACTCATCAACCCCCCACCAATCTGGTTTAACTAAACACCAATCCGCAGAAACTTTGCTTGTCTCTCTATATTAACTGGTCTCTTCTGTGAGTCATCATCAATTCTCCTGCCTCTGTCTCATCGACATATCTGCCGCTTTTAACACCAAAGATCACAACCAACTTCTACTTAGGCTGTCCTCTTGGTTTGGCGTCTCTGGCACTGCTCTACTCTGGTTACAGTCTTATCTGTCTTCCCGCTCCTTCTCTGTCAAAGCCGCTAGTCACTGTTCAAAACCCTTCCCACTCTCTTGTGGTGTTCTCCAAGGCTCCGTTATAAGGTCACTTCTCTTCATTGCCTTGTTTCAAGAACTACATTCATTGACTTGGTTCAAGACCTACATTTATTGACTTGGTTCAAGAACCATAGGTTCAAGAAATTAGTTGAGGAACTGCATTCATTGCTTTGGTTCAAGAGCTAGGCCTACAAAAACTGGTATTTGTTGTCGATCTCGTTGTGTCCGCCTCATTTCTCTAGGCCTCTCAGGTGGTCTTCTGCGAGTCTCGTCATGTCTGTCTCTTTCCCTCTCTGTTTCTCTGTTGTTAATCTAATAGTCTCTTTGTGACCGTCACTGTTCCTGTGCGACTCTCTCCGCCTCACTGTGGTTGTTTCTTCTGCTCTTCCTACCGGTAAGTTGTACGCCTGGGATTAGTCTGGCGTCTGTGCGTCTTTGGCTTCCTTTGGAAATAATCGATTTTCTTGGACGGTTGGCATAAGAAGGGCGTGCAGCAGCAGCAGCAGCAAAGCTATATGGGAAAAGACTCCGCATCCAGCCATCAGCATCCACATTAAATCCTCGCTTATACTCGCCTCTGCCTACACCTACACACACCGTAGTTTGTCCTCATTGTTGGGACACGCGCATGCGCATTCGTGTAATTCCTATTACTTCAATTAATTTAAAATTCCATATATATATATTTTTATGTATATTTTTCTTATCTATATAAATTTGTGAAATTTAACGTGACAAACGCAAGCAAGACGATGGAAGCGGGTGAACCGATGGAAAAGGAGAGAGACAACTACGCAGACATGCAGTGGAACAAACGCAGACAGAAAGATTAAGGTCGAGCGAACTAGAAACCGAGAGAAATTAAGTTGCAGAGATATAGAGACAGAAACATGCAGACAGTAGATACAGATAAAGCGAGACGGAGACAGCCAGGTACAACGAAACAGAGACGGAGAAACATACTGGTACACAGAGAAGTAAGGAAGCAAAATGACACACCCAGTGGACGTCATAAGTATAATGTAGAACTTATCTCTGTATACAAATTTGAGAAAGCGGCTCAGACCTAGATATGATCGCCTGTGGTCATTCGTCCTGCTCAGCTTCTGGTATCTCCAAACTGCCTCTTTCTTATTCTTCCTCAATATCATCATCTTCCAATCAGCCTTCTTTTTGTTCCCCATGCATCTTCCTCCCTGCATGCATTCCTCTTTCCTGCCCCTCATTGCTTCCCACTTTTTTAACACACCTCCTTTTAAAATCCCTTCCCATCCTCGCCCTACTCAATGGTTCCGCCTTCCTTGTCCTCTTCCCACATTCTTCTGTTTTGCCATGCTCTCATTCATCTCCTCTCTCATTTCTTGCCTCGCTCCTATTCATCGCTCTCTCTCTCTCTCTCTCTCTCTCTCTCTCTCTCTCTCTCTCTCTCTCTCTCTCTCTCTCTCTCTCTCTCTCTCTCTCTCTCTCTCTCTCTCTCTCTCTCTCTCTCTCTCTCTCTCTCCTGTATTTCATCCTATTTTCTTGTCCATATATCAGCCAGTATTCGATCGGTTTTCCGTGTTAGAGGATACACCAGTCTGAAGAGTCTGCGCTGGATCTCAGTCGCTTCTCTTCCTATACAGATCCGGTCTTGTCCTTTCCATCCGATATTGTATCCCTCTGCTATACTTGCAATCCTCTATCCACTCCTCTGCCTTATTGTCTTCCCCGCTCCTTGCCCTCTTCTTTATTTGTCTCCATCTTTCTTGTATGCAGTCTGCCTGAACATTGTAGGCCCTACGCCTCCTTGCGCTGCAATTCTTTCCTTCTTCTTCCTCCTCCTCGTCGTCTTCCTCCTCACCTCGTCCTATTCCTTCTCCTCGTTCTATTCCTCCTCCTTCTATTCATATCAACGCTGGCTGATACAATGACAGTGGCCAAAGAACGACACCCAAAGGAAACTTCCCCTGAATAATGATGCAGCATCAACAACAACCATGTACATGCATAGCCTACATAACGATCAGACCCCGAGGAGCGTACACAACTGCTCTGCCATCGGATCACTTCAGTTATCATCAGCATTGTTGTCACCAGCATCATCGCCGTCCTCATTATTATCGTCCACGTCATAATCGTCATCGTCACCATCATCGTTGTCATCGACATATCAATTTCTTTATCATCATCATTAATCTGGAATATCGATCCTCTTGCTTATGTGCGTCTCACCTTGTTCCATTCCTGCAGTCCATTTCATTGTATCGTCTCGTTTCGTCTTACCCAACCTCATCTCATCTATTCATGTCTCATGTTCTCACGTGTCTCATCTCATCTTATCATTTCACATGTTCTCTCGTTTCTCATCTCATCTTATCATTTCACATGTTCTCTTATGTCTCATCTCATCTTATCATGTCACATGTTCTCTTATGTCTCATCTCATCATTTCACATGTTCTCTTATGTCTCATCTCATCTTATCATGTCACATGTTCTCTTATGTCTCATCTCATCTTATCATGTAACATGTTCTCTCGTTTCTCATCTCATCTTATCATTTCACATGTTCTCTTATGTCTCATCTCATCTTATCATGTCACATGTTCTCTTATGTCTCATCTCATCTTATCATGTCACATGTTCTCTTATGTCTCCTCTCATCTTATCATGTCACATGTTCTCTTATGTCTCATCTCATCTTATCATGTCACATGTTCTCTTATGGCTCATCTCATCTTATCATGTCACATGTTCTCTCGTTTCTCATCTCATCTTATCATTTCACATGTTCTCTTATGTCTCATCTCATCTTATCATGTCACATGTTCTCTTATGTCTCATCTCATCTTATCATGTCACATGTTCTCTTATGTCTCATCTCATCTTATCATGTCACATGTTCTCCTCTGTCTCATCTCATCTTATACCTGTAATCATGATCTCAAGCCGTAGCATTTGCGTGCGTCCGGCCAACTGATTATGATTAAGAAAGAACCTTGACGCTGACGCTGTGAATGTCTCTCAAGTTTGACAGGAATTTGTTTAATTTCTTTTATTATCCGATCCTTGATTTCCGGCCAACGTGCTAGAAAAGACCTGTAGGACGACCAAAGCACACATATTCTCGGAATGTGGAGGCGGATTTTCACCCAATGAACACTGGGCTATGTATACACAAGCCTGGAGCCGGATTTTCACGCAATGAGCACTGGGATACACAGGGCCTGGGGACGAGCTGAAGACCCAGACGAATATTATTAGGCCTATATTTTTTCTTTTCGACTTTGGACATTATTTGTGATGATGGATGTATTCATGCAGAAGAAAAAGATGATAGCTGTGAACTGTGGTGATGCTGACAAGTTGTCAGTGACAACGACCACGACGATACACGTATATGAGTATCGCGGTTCGCTTCTCGAAGGTGGCTTATTTCAGAGATTTAAATCTTGGGCTAGCATGGTTTGTACAAAGGGACCTTAAAAGGCGTGGCGTCTATTCAAACGGGCAGCGGTGGTGAAGGATCTCACCCGATCAATTCATTAAAAAATCAGCAGGGTCGAGGCCATACGGTCGCTATAGAAAATCGCGTACATTTACATTAGTTGTTGAAATTAAACGCTAACAGGAAATCGATCGGCGGACTTCAGATGTAGACAGAAGGAAAAAGACGATGAAGTAGATAGAATAAGAAGGAAGAAGAGGAAGAATTGGAAGGGAAGAAATGAGAAGCGTTAGAAAAATCAAAGGAAGAAGAGAAGCAGCAGAGAAGCAGCATGTACTCGCATTTGCACCTGTAGACAAAGACAAAAGAACAGTAATCGGAGCCTATACGGTCAAAAAACACTTCAAGAGCTCTTGTTAGACCAAAAAGGCATTAGATAAATGTAAGTATATACATGCATAACAGACCAACCAAGTGCTTAGGTTGCATGACTCGAGAATGACAGTTTTACACATGTATTAGCCTATGCATCGTGTGGCTTTTCCTTAATATTGCGTAAGGCGCTGCTGAGCACAGGTTGAGTGGCGCCATAGCAAGTACTGTGTGGTGGTGGTGGTGGTGGTGGTGGTGGTGGTGGTGGTGGTGATGATGATGATGATGATGATGATGATGATGATGATGATGATGATGATGATGATGATGATGATGATGATGATCGTCACATGGCATGATTCTCCCATGACAGATGCACTGAGAAATAGAATCAATCAGATGGAAGAAACGAAAACAGGTGATAGATTGTGAGAAAACGAGGAACACAATTAAGGGGCTACAGAAAGAAGAAACCTAATCTGAAATAAAAGATTTTCATGAAATCATTTCTCTTCCTCCCGATCAGCGCGACACAAGACAGACATCAAGACAACAACCAATACATAACCGACGCACATCATTAGTCTACACGTGATCTTCATCCACTAATCTAAGCAGTGCGTGTCTTTAAGAATCTATCTTGTGATCTCATTAACTATATATAGCACTGGGCTGTATATAGATGCATGGTAAGTTAACGTAACTATATCCCTGCCAGAATTTCCCTGGGCATCGGATGGGACCCATATGAGCTCTAAAAGGGTCCCATAATTATGGGGAATGTGGGTCCTACATGGGCTCCATGTGGGCTTGCTGGCAGGGATGAGTTATAGCATAATACAAATCTGTGCGTACCGGAGTTGTTTCAGCTGTCCGTTAGATCATCATCTGTCCCATCAAACCCTTGACGTCTGCCTTGTTCATCGTTCTCTAAATTCCCGCATCATCAGCAGCAGCAGCAACAGCAATCGAAGACATCGGCATTCATGGCCGCCGCAGTGTCTTAGTCACGCACCTGCTTGCGCTCACTAACAAGTGTAGGCGGCTTTCTCTGAAGAGTATACAGGCCTAATCAGAGCCGGGTATACGTGCGATACATGAGATGGCTTCGTGTCTCACGGACTTGTAAGCCAGCACCAATGGCAACAGCATCTGCACCAGTTACGCCACTTGTTAACAGCTGTGCTCTCGAGATATACGATGCATAGTCTGATACAACGATCTCCACTCTCGTGCAATGCAGCGCTTCATATTAACCTGTTACAGAATTATATGCTAGATAAACGGACCGTCATGTCATCAGTTCGTGTGCTGACAAAAACCAACAGTAGTGCTGGTCGGTCAGTCTGTTTATGTATGCATGCTGCATGCATATGTGTATGTGTGTATATATGTGTGCATGTACTTATGCATGCAGCTGTATATGTATATAAATGAATGTATCTGTGTATATAAATGTACGTACATGAACATTTTATAGCACCTTTCAAGAAGCTCACAAAGGCGTGGTTGTTTGTCTTGCTGTATATCAACTGATCTACGCCCTCTCTGTTACAGTCTCTTCGCAACTCGCAAAACCCCCGACATACATATAAAAGCAGCAGCGATTTTTATAGCGCCAGATTTAAAAGACCCGGCGGCCGTGATCGTGTTTTATGTGTGGCAACAGATCATTGCCTATTTTGGCTGACAACTGGCAGACGATCGATGGAAACATCGTTATGTCTCTCCCGAAACAGCATTTCTTCCCGTAGGGGAAGAATGTATACTTGAAGGATTTCTAAAGACCTCTATACGTGCGCTTTCGTGGATGCAATTCGTTTCATTTACACTTTTTGGTTCGTAAATGATCTAAAATGCAAATCTTTCGTTCTTTTTGTTGACTTTTAACGGATCGCCGTTGAGAGTCATTGGGTGCTAAATATTACAAAAGAAAGGCGTCGACTGAAAGGCTAAACGTGCTGAGCGTCTTTAATATGACAATTAGCAATAACACTGTATACTTAGGGGGCCCGAAAATGTCAGAGAAAATCAACATGAAAAAAACAGCCTAATAATACTAACAATGAAAAACAGTTTGACTTGTGTCACGGGGAGGGGGTCAACAGTATACTCTGCACAGGGTCCCAACTATCCTAAGGCTGGCACTGCACTATACTCTCTGCACAGGGTCCCAACTATCCTAAGGCTGGCACTGCACTATACTCTGCACAGGGTCCCAACTATCCTAAGGCTGGCACTGCACTATACTCTCTGCACAGGGTCCCAACTATCCTAAGGCTGGCACTGCACTATACTCTCTGCACAGGGTCCCAACTATCCTAAGGCTGGCACTGCACTATACTCTGCACAGGGTCCCAACTATCCTAAGGCTGGCACTGCACTATACTCTCTGCACAGGGCCCCAACTATCCTAAGGCTGGCACTGCACTATACTCTCTGCACAGGGTCCCAACTATCCTAAGGCTGGCACTGCACTATAGGTCGGTGCACTGGAAACTGCTCTGCTTAGATTATCCGCACTTCTCTGGTTTGATCGGACCAGACATAATCAAATCTAATCGATTCTAATCATGGTTTCTACTTGACGAATTCCTATAATGGGCAATTCGTCAAACAATGCGTCAGATCAGTCATACGGCGTAATCTGCTGAATGAAGCTGCCGTCAACCATGACGCGTCTGGACTACTGCAATTCAGTCCTGGAAGGTCTTCCACGTTTATGTTTTCGTCAGCCTCAGTCCGTCCTTAATTGCCCTGCCAGGGTGCATGACCAGTGGCCAACCTACCCAGATTCTCGCACATATCAGCGTACATGCGTGACACCGAGAATGCAGCTTAAACTGCTCCTCATGGACCGAGCTTCGATCGCTGGCTGGGCACCAGACGACATCTCTGAGCTCTTCGCGCCGGTCTCTAGCTGTTCCGGGCCTCCTGTCGCCGGCTAGCGCGAATGTGTCCCGAAGAGCGCATACAGTCCGCAAGGTAATCCGATTCTTCGTAGTGGCAAGCGAATACATAGAGTCCTATGTGCAGGATAACGCTACAGAACGTTAGCCGTTAAGAAAATTAATCAATCCAAGAACACAACCAAAATATCCAATGTCTGGTTAAGACACCGGCTAAACTGATTTCAGGATTTCGGCGCATTATGTTGCGAGGCTGCGAGACGGACTGATTCTAGATTAGCGATAGGATAATCGAGAGATTATGTGAAACTGGGGAAGGACTCGTAGTCGTAATCTCCAAACTTCTAAAGCGCCACTCGAAGGCCAAGCTCAGGGCACCATCCTATTCACGAGCGCTGCGTCAAATCATAGGGGTTTTCCAAAGAGTAGTACAGGAGAAGTCCAAGTCTGGTTTCCATGGGGCAGGTCGAAAGAGGAGGCACAGCAGCTGTTTAGGCGGGTGTCGTTTAGGACGAGAAGAATTGGAAGGTGGAGGTCCGATCAGACGAGTCTGGGTAGGAGTTCTTGAAAAGGTGAGACTTTAGTTTTGAGTGGAAAGCCCGGGGGTGATAGAGAATGAAAAGGATGATGGAGGACGGGTTGGAATGATGATGGAGGAACAGAGAATCTGCGGAACTCATGAGGGAGATCATTCCAGAGGCGTGGTGCTGTAAACTTACTGGATATGGCTCGGTTGGAGAACTTGAGATGAGTAGTGACTGGAGGTCGAGAAAGACTGAGATAGGAGGAGGATCGGGTGTAGCGGGTTTCCTGGATGGTGAAAAAATCACGGAGATACTTGGGCTGGGAATATTATAGGGAGTTGTAGGTTAGTGATAGGACTTCGAAGTGAGTTCGCTCTGGGATTTTTAGCCAATGGAGTGATTTGAGGATGGGAGTGATACGATATTTGGGCGTTCTAGTGACAGCTATCGGCGTTTCTAGTTTGGGCGTTCAAGTGACAGACTCCACCCCGCAGTATTTTTTGGCTGAATTCAGAGGGTATACGCCTATACTAGATATATATAGTGTGGCGACTCTCCTTTTATTCGCAGTTATCAGTGTTTAATGTATTGTATTATATCTGAACATTATAAAGCACCTCTCAGAGAGTTCGCTAATCAGAGGTGAACACTGTGATTAGCGTGAGTTTGATTGTGTAGATTTTGTCATGCTAGTTAGGTTAAGGTGAATATAGGCCTAGTTCATAATTATGCTATAGCCAGCATGAATGTATAAACACCAGTATCATAGGACAAAATACCATCAAGTTGAGGCGGTGGCCGTCTGTCCTCGTGTACTGCATGGATAAACATGGAGAGTAGGGACTCGGCTTATAATGAATTTTAATTTAGGATTGGCGATTGATCGTCTCGTATCTAAACTGGCTCTTTTTGTATACCATTGTAATGCTTATGTTCCTTAGATCATAACTTTAGTTATAGATAGGCCTATGTATGTAAATAAGACATTATAGAATTGTTTATAATACTGCTTGTGTTTAAACTGTCTTACAGTGTTACTGATATTGTGATCTTTTTGTATGTATTGTTGTAAAGTATGAGCGTTTGTCTTGTACTAATAAAAGATTACTTAGACGATTTTTAGATACGAGAGTCACGATCGTTGAGAGTCTTGAGAATTTTCTAATTGCGTCACTTGCGTGTTATCTGCCAAAGAAGTAGGCTACATAAATATAGGAAGGACGATTTGTATTCAAATCCAGGTCCTTTCGCAGCGAACCGTAGAGACGTGACCCCAAACAGCAACGTCATATGGTGAACCCACTGGCGTAAACTTGTCCAAAATATGGGGGGGGGGCATTTAGTTATTTATTCTACACTTGTTGCATTGGGTGTACAGTCCATCTCAATTATTGGGGGGCACGTGCCCCGGCTGCCCCTCCCAAAGTCTACGCCTATGGGTGAACCTATGTTAACCAAAGGCTATGAGAAAATTCCCCATATGGGCTCTATGTGGCTTACATATGGTACATACATATGGAGTGACCCACGAGTCAGCCATGCCGGCTCCTCAACCACAGCGACTATCCTTACCTGTGGCCGCTGTGGCGTTCCTCAAGGCTGTTCTGGGACGCATTCTTTCGCTCCTTTATACTGTCGACATCTTAACCATAATATCCAAGCAGGGTCTGCATGGTCACCTCTACGCGGACGACACACAGGTCTATGGATTCTGTCGCTGTAATTCCACCGACGTAAAACATCTGTGGTCCATCTCACTGAGCTGCAGTGACATCTCTGACTGGATTAAATGCAGTCGATTGCAGCTCAATTCATCAAAGTCAGAATTCTTCTGGTGCTCGTCCTCACGCAGGGTGGACAAATTAGATCGCAGCCCTTTCGTCACTGGTGCGGATGCTGTCGAGCCAAGGAACGAAGTTCACGATCTCGACCTTTTACTCGACAGATACCTATCAATGACGTCACACATCACAGGACCAGCTTCGAAATCCTGAGACAGCTTAGGTCTGTTTCTCGGTCTCTCACACAGGATGTGACTCGCCATATCGTGCAAAGTTTAATTCTGAGCCGAATCGATTACTGCAATGTCGCCTTTGCTGGTTTGCCACAGCGCAGCATCATTCGGCTTCAGGCGGTCATCAACGCTGCTGCTCGTCTGGTCATGAGACTAAAAAGTTCGACCATATCACAACCATGATCTTGAGTGGCTCAGAATAGGCGAGAGGACCAAATTCAAACTTTACATCATGAACAACTGCGCACCACGCTACCTCGCAGACAACATCAGGCCGCTATCGGATGACCCTAATGGGTCGTTGCTGCGATCAGCAAAGTCCGCTGATGTCTTCGTGCCAGCAACAAAAACAAAAATGGGCGATCGGGCCTTTCGGGTCGCTGGCCCCATGCTTGGAAGTCTTCCTGCTCAAATTCAGGAAGCTTAAAGCAGTTATGTTAAAAAAAGTTAAAACTGTAGGCCTACTTGCTAGGTAACTCCGAGCTGCCGAGCATTTAGCATTTGTGCTGAATGTAAACAGTGTGTGTGTGCGTGTGTGTGTGTGTGTGTGTGTGTGTGTGTGCGTGTGTTTGTGTAACGCCTAGCTTGCTACCAACGATGCTATTTAAATTGTCACAATTACAATTCCAATTGCTATACTGCAAAACTCAGCTAAAGCATGACATCTTAATATACAGTATCTGTTTTATATTCAGTCAATCACTAAAAAAGACTGAGCATTATCTAAAAAATCTTCCTTTGACACAATTAACCTCACTCTAGTCAACCCAAAAAAGATTTGAGTGCTGAGAAATGAGCTCATGATATCATATAGATTTAGTTAGAAAAGCCAATCAGGTTTTGTTATATCTGAGTAGACTGGATTTTGCAGGTACACTGGAAAACATGTGACCCATATCAAGTGACAAAAGAGGTTGTGTTGTGAGGTAGTAGCCTATAACTAACATATAACTGCCTTACAGATGGCCAGCTGCAGAGTGTATCCTGGTGTTTCACTGAAAATCAGCTGCCTATAGTACATCCACTCAAGTTTCAGAAACCAAAAGATCCACTTTGAAGATAAGTGACTCAGTAAGTTGCATGAAGATCAACGATCAATGACATGTAACACCTATTATAATGGGATATTAATACGGGATAGAAGAAGAGCAATTTCTTAAGGTTACCTTAGCATCGACATTGTACTCGTTCTATAGCAAGTTCAGTATGAAAACAACTGGAGAAACATCTCTGCTCTGGCAGGGCTTTAAACCCCCGACATCTGCCATGACAGTCCAGCATGCTAATCACTAGACTAAGTAAAACCTCAGGGTCATCATATCTTACCTCTTTCTTTATATTTTTTCTGCCGTGTTTAGGTTGACTATCTTCACTGCAACTGCTTCCTGTGTTTCTCTGTTCACAGCCAGCATCACTCTGTCTAGCATTCGCATAGGAAACAGTAATAAGCATATGAGCAATACATCTATATGCAGAGTAACCAAGCACTTAATCAATACTGTTACAAGACAGACCTTTCATGAACTTTACATATAGCACCAGAAAGCAATAGAAGCAAATGTCACTAGCACAAAGCAAATGAGCACAAAGGATTTGCTCTAGGTCCCTACACAGCATAGCATTCCCATGTTACTACATACTGGCGGTAGGGATAGAGTTTATAGTAAACACACACCAGCAAAGACTAACATACTGTTTGATTTTACACATGTTGGTAGTCATAATGGTAAAATAGATGATTGGTCCTTTAAGTTAAACCTGAGAAGTAGACATGTTTGTGAAGCATTAACAACTTCATTTTCTTAGCTGTGGTATTTGAGGACAGTTGGCCAGTCCTATCCCTCGCTGTTTTTATTTTCTCACCAAATAGTACAGTCAACAGATGTGTTTGCAGATGAAGCTGCTAAAGAGTTCTAGTGAAGCAGTAAGTTTGAAAAACCAAAAGGTAAAGCAATTGCTCATTTATAACACATCTCTTTCAACAACAGTCTTTAAAAAGAAGTCCTGCATTGAAAGATACTTTGGCTAAAGCATGAGCATGACAACAATACTCAAAAAACTAGACAGTCCTTTCCTAAAGCCAGTAGGTTACATGGCTTGTCAAATTACCAAAACACAGAACTCTGTTATTTGAATCAAAGACGACAGACTTTTTAGCACTCTGCAATAGTCCACCCTATCAAGACTATCAGCCAAACTCAGATAAACCATAAACTGTCTGTCATTGTAGATCAGACAGAATGTAAGTTTAAAAAGCAACAATCAAAACTGTTCATAGAAATCTAAAGAATAAGAAAACACTTCAAAAGTTCTTACTCTGCATAAGCTCCTTCGCCAAGTACCTGAACAAAGTCCGATCCTTCCATAAACGGTGTTACCATATTATCAAAACTTGTGATCTGTTTTAAATTTACAAAATATAAAAATGGTCTAATATTAAAAATCAATGTTATTCATCCACTTAAGTTATTCTTCACTGTAAAAAGCAATGTCTGCGCAGAACAGACACTGGCATTTATAAGTAGAACATGGGCAGACATAAACTCCCTCATGTTGAAGCACATTCAGTGTTGCCTAGCGTGGTTCTTATTTTAAAACTTTTACTTTTATTATGGGGCACCCTCTACTTTTGTTTCTACCAATGAGAATAAATTCTGTAATATTTTTCAGCTCAAAATAATATTTAAAGGTCACTACCAGCTCTGAAAATTTCCTTTTACATCTGAGATGATGGTTTTAATCCGATAAATAGTACATTTGTTTTAGCATGACTACTCTGGCGAAGAAGCTGACAAACAAAAGTACATTATAATTAAAAGAGACTGTTTACTGTGTCTAACAAAGAATTTTAGATACGACTGCATTTCATGCAATGAAACTCAACATTAATTGATATAAGCAGATATTCAATCTGATTGATAATTGAAAAATACGCCTGGAAATTTTATTTACTGATTGATTAGTTTGCATCTAGTCAACTTGATCTTTGCAATTATAGTATCTTTTACAGCTGACAGAAAAGTCTTCCATCAGGTTTTAGGTAAAGTGATACACTGGAACATTGAAGATAAATTATGTTGGATAATGGTCATATGGATATAGATGTGAAATGTAAGAGACACCGCTAGTTACATTCTTCAACAATCACAGACTTGCCTTAACTGCTACTGATTTCCATCATTGTACTGAACTGTAACTGTTAGTTTCATTAAGTCCACACTACAATTGCATCAATGCAAAAAAATTACTAATTTTGTAGACTTGTAATGGCAACTGTATCTATAAAACCGACTACAGGAAAGAGTGAATTGTGGCAAACTGGCCAGATATCAGATACACTCAGTAATACAAAGCTACCAAACAGGAAAAAAGTCATGGCACTGTTTTATCATTGCAACAAAATAGTAAACAGTAACAGGTGCTGGTAATTCAACACTGAATGGTATTCTCGAAATGTGGGCAAAGGCCCATATTCCACTGCACATTAAGAAGCATACCTTGAAGAAAATTGAAGGCCTCTTCAAGCACTAAGCCAAACTAAGGCCTGGAACATTTGTGAACAAATTAATGGAATGTGCCGTGACACAACAGCAATCAACGAAGTGGAGAATGTATCCTTCTATAGAATAAAATGGAAAAGGATCTGTTGTGGCTCACTTGTCAGCGTCACATTTTAGAAATAGTTTTAGAAGAAGTTGTTGTACATGCTCTTGGATCTTCCAGAGGTCCACACCTCAGGCTCTTGAAATGCTTCCACTGGGAATATGCTGACAGGTCAGCTACCAGATAGCAGCCTTGGATAATAATACGAGCAAAACTGTTTAAAGTTTTCCACGTTATATCATCGCCTTTGCCACAGATCAGCTACAGCAATTTCAATCACTTGACAAATATCGAGAAACATTCGAACTCACTGCCATCTTTCTGCATGGAGTATATCAGCTCCCCGAATCAATCTTCTGCTTATCCAGGATGTTGACATTCCATAAGGACATAAATTCTTCTATCTCTGACATTGCTATAGAGAAGTTCATACGGCATCTTTGGCACCTGTCAGACGAACTCACGGCACTGGCATTTTTGATGATGAGGTGCCAGATGACATGAAACATAGAATGATCCTCTCTGGGCAGTAGCTCAGCGCAGAACATCCACTCAATAGTGGCTGGATCTACCAGATCCAGTTAGTATCAAGGCTAAGCAACTGGAACACTTTGTGACATTCAGCACCCACAGAATTTTTGACATTACTGGACTATTGAGATATTTAGACAAAACTGCTTAAAGTTTTGCATGTGATATCATCTTATTTTGTTCTGTCTGGCAACAATTTCTACTCATTTTTTATACTCAAATAACATAAGTTGTCACTGAAAATTTGTGTGCAGACTGCCTTGAACATAAAATATATTACAATTTTGGGGAGCACAGTTTGGACAAACTTTGGGTACTCTACGAAGTTCTTTCAAAAACACTGGACAGACGCATAAAAGAGGGGATAAAATCCTAAGGAATAGTGTTTTCCATGTGTGCATATGTGTTAAAAACTGACAGAAATATAACAAGTTTTAAAAAATTTGTGTTTTTGGCCGTGTGTAACAAAATGTGCGGTCGTCAACGGGGCGTGTAGTTTTGGAAACTTTGGGTACTCAACAAAATTCTTTTTAAAAAAATTGGACGGACGGATAAAAAGAGGGGATAAAATCCTACAGAATCGTGTTTCCCTTATGTGCCTACGTTAAAAACTGACAGAAATATAGCAAGTTTAAAAAGGCCATGTTCGAAAAAAATTAAGCGGGCGATAATGTGGGAAAAAACTTTAGGCACTCTACAAATTTCTTTTTAAAAAAACTGGACGGACGGATAGAAAGCGGGAATAAAATCCTAAAGAATGGTGTTTTCCTTACGTGCGTGCGTTAAAAACTGACAGAAAATAAGGATGTCAAAAAAATTTTTCGCCGTATTTGACAAAAATATGCGGTCGTCAAGGAGGCGCGTAGCGAATCGCCGAATCCCGAATCGTTGAACGGGTAATATCGCCGGATACCCGAAACTGTTTGTGAAGAAAAGCCATCGGTAAATCACTACTTATCTGAAGTTCTCCAACCAAGCCATATCCAACAGAGCATCACGCCTCGGGAACGACCCCTCTGGAATTCCGCAGTTTCTCGGTTCCCCCCATCATCATTCCAACCCATCCTTCATTCTCCTCCTCAGGTTCCTCTAGGCTATCTATTCCCGGGCTTTCCACTCAAAACTAAAGTCTCACCTTTTCAAGTACTCCTACCCTGACTCATCTGATCCTCTGCCTTCCAATTCTTCTGGCCATAAACGACACCCTTCTTCGCAGCAGCTCTGCCTCCTCAGCTCTTTATCTGGCCCTCCTCTAAACTGGACATGGACCTCTTTTGGACTACTCTCTGTAAACTCCCTCAACACTTACAGTCATACTGGAGCATCCTGCTTGAACAGAGCTTCGGTAATTCTTTCGTTCTCTCCTAATTTTCTTCCTTTCAATGACGTTGCTGCATTCGTTAGGCGTTACAATTCCATAATCTGTAACAAACCAGATGCGATTTCGCAACTGATTTGAAGGTTTATTTCATGAATTGTAACCGTTCGACGATAATTAGTTAAAGACGATAATTCGACGATAATTAGTTAAAGAAAAAAAATAATGCACTAGGGCTACACGGACTTTTTCCAAAGAATTTTATATGTTAAATATTTTACCGCCGGTAGAGGGCAGAAGACGCAAAGCAAAATCAAAAATATTTTGAACACTGTTACACTAACATGCTGGCAACTTTTCACCACTATTAGAATTCGGAAAACGCTTACAAAATTTTTTTATTGCCATTTTCACTCCACCCTATTGATGACTACAAGACTCCACGGGAGGGGGGATAGAGTAGTGGTAACACTCATGGCCAGGAGAGCATAAGGTACGCGGTTCGACTCCCGTAACCCCCCTCTAGGGCGGCGCCTAGCATGGCTGCCAAACCGTGTGTTAATTAAGATATTGATTGTACTTTCATGTTTCGATGTAATCTTACTGCGTCTGTCGGTTTGAAATAATAAAGTATATATATATATATATATATATATATATATATATATATATATATATATATAATACTTTCACTATAGATAGAGAGGCTAAGACAAGCAGACAAAAAGAATCACGATAGGCCTACAAACAGATTCAAGATTGAGTAACCCAGAGACCAAATCGAAAGGAACTGACACTCTATCGACTCTATGTTTATACCTGTATGTCATAACACACACAGTTCAGAGGAAATGTGTAAAGTGCGAAGACGAGCCCTTTTTGGGTAAGTCGAGATTTATAAGGCCTGTGCGCAAACAGCAAAGGTGTTAGACAGGGGCGTAACTTTTGCCTATAGAAAGTGGGGGGGGGGTACCAATACCTTGGTCTAAAAAGTGGGGGGTACCAATTTCTTCTCCACTTTCGTTTTTCGCATGATAACCATTTTGACAATATTCGCTGCCAGTATTCTCATTAATTTTGGCTCTCGATTTACCTGTGTATCTAAGTACTTTCGTACTTTTGGCGGAGATTGCGTTCTCTGGGAAGGCACAATAATAAAAATATTGATTGGCATTGCTTAAAAAGTGGGGGGGGGGGTACAGTACCCCAGTCCAAAAAGTGGGGGTAGCCTACAGGTACCTCTCGTACCACCCACAAATTACGCCTGTGCATCTGAGGAGGCGAACCGCGATCCGCACGCACTCTCGCACTGAGGTGCAGGAAGCGATTTATCCCGAACGATTATATCGGAAACAACGCGCACACACAGTGGGCAAAGACTATGAAACGACCACTGTACATCGACGTGGAAGTGGCTGCAGTGGTGTGGGTATCTCTGAGCGTTAAACGGATTCGATTCCTCTGGCCTTGCGCAGTTATGTACAGACCGACAGCGCTACAAATCGACAGATATATAATGTTGAGATGCGTCTGTAGTATTATGTAGTATTGTAATTTGTGTAGTACTATTATTACGACTATAGCCGTTGACAACAGTATTCCTGGCAGGCCTATACAGTGGCGGCGATCTTGTCTGAGAGGTGGGGGTGGGGGGACAAAGTCGGCCACGATCTCGTCGACGACCGGTTTTGGAAAATCTTCTGCCCAAAAATTTTTTCTGCCACTTCATCTCCGAAAAATTTCGCTTTCATCTCCGAAAAAAGTTGATGACTTTTTTTAAAAAGTCCTTCACCTCTTTTAAAAACTTTTTCTTAAATTGTCCTTTTTTCCCATTTCTTCACTTTTTACTTTTTCCCCACTTTCATTTTCACCAATTCATCTCCGCAAAATATCGATTTCATCTCGAAAAAAAGTTGATGACCTTTTTTTTAGTCATTCGCCACGTTTTACAACTTTTCCCGTCTCCCAGCAATAACCCTTTTCTTTTTCTGATTTCTTCGTCTACAAAATTGCAACTTTTTTGACGAATTCCTTCTTCTTTCTCATAATTTTTTTTGGGGGACACTTCTGCTAAAAAATTTATTTTTACCTCGTCTGGTCAAAAACGCTGCGAAAACCCTCACGCGCAATTACATTTCTTCGCCTTTTTTGGTTGTCTTCAAAATGTGGGGGGGGGGACAAATGCATGGAGTGTCCCCACTCTTAAAGGTGGGGGACATGTCCCCCCGTCCCCCCTAGATCGCCGCACATGGGCCTATACAGTCGTGACAAAAACATTGCGACACCTTGGATAAATATTTGCCAATAGGCCTATATAATTTCCTCCGTACGGGGCACAATTTATTCTGCAGGCAACAGATAGCCGGACACATAAAATTATAGTATACTGTTGATGTCAATAAACAATAGCATCGACATGGAGGGACAATTAGCTACAGGGAGTCACGCTCTCAAGTCTCACTAGAAAACGTAGAGAGTTTGAACTGCTTTTTCTACGCACTGTTGACCCTAAAGTTAAACATTTGGTTCCTTGGAAACCCGAATGGGGTAAGGACAAGTCGTCAAACGTATTGCTGTCGGCCTAATATATTATAAAGAAGTTTTGCCTACAAGCTACATTCACGATAGGCCCTACGCCCATCTGTGCCTGCCCACTCGCAAGTCATGCCGACTCCCATATCATAAACGACCATCTGTCGTGACTTAATTCCACTTAGTACGAATTTGAATGAAACACTTAATCCACTCAAGTCTAGATGCCACCTACTTCTGTTGACAGTGACCCTGCTTGAAAGGGCTGGTGCTAAAGTAATACGTCACGAGTAGGCCTATTAAACAGCCTCGAGTTCTTTTCGGCTTTTCCACGTGTGACGCTTGAGATTGGATTATATTGTTCATTTAAAATTTTATATTATATTAACGCGTTTGTAGCCAATTTCAGAATTAAGCCTACTTTTAACTGTTCTCTGAACAGCTTGAGCGTTGAGCATATAACAACGCATCTCGCCCGCCCCGGAAGCCATGTAGTGACCCCAGATATCGTGTACAGAAGGCAGTAAATGGCTATAAATAGAAAGTACGTCATTGTGTATAATTATAGACACAACTAATATCAATATTCATACCGTCTCTTCATTAATATTAATACTGCATTTGTTAATATTAATTCTCTATCGTAGCGACGTCTAGCGTTATTAATGGCCAACGATAATAAAGGATCTATGGACGCTGTGTCTGTCAGGTGCCGTCTGCTGACGGGCAATATTGAAATTGGACGATGGCGTGTAAATGCGTGTTTTCTTCGTCTAGTCAGCTGTCAATGTATTGGTGGATAGAACTGTGTTTTCACATGAATTTGGGAAACTGCTTGCTTTGCATCCCGTATTTTGTGTGTGCACAGTGAGGCTTAGAGACTAACTTACAGGTCGGGAGTTAGTATTCGAATATTTCTATCGTAATCGTAATCGTAATCGTAATCTCCAAACTTCTAAAGCGCCACCCGAAGGCCAGGCGCAGAACACCAGCCTATTCACGAGTGCTACGTCGCATCAGAAGGGGGTTTATTAGTGAATCTAATAAATAAGGTCGTCTTGTTTAATTGTAGGTCGTGGTTTCCCTCTTAAACACCTACAGCCATTCCGTGATTAGCCTACATTTTAGTGACGCCATTGTACAGAACGCATGACTTGTATACACCTATTTCGTTTTCTCAATAGCCGTGTCTCACCTCCGCTTGGCTTTGATTGTGGACAGGTTTACTAGATTGACCGTGCCAGTCAAACATCTGTGTAGTGTTTTCAATTTTGTTTGATCTGACTAAACCCATCGATCTGTAGGCGGGCCTCGTGTGTACCAAAGGACCCGTGTACAATAGGTTTAAAGCTGCCTATATGATGTTCTCGGTTAATGCCAACGACAGGAGATTCATATGCGTGTGAAGCGTTATTGGAGGGCTTGTATACTCTAGTTACTACAGTGGAGTGCCAGAGGCTTAAAGAAATTCGATTGAATCGGTTCTGTAAGAGTTTAAAGCAGTAGGCATGTTAGTTTTATGGTGATAAATAAGAGTTAATTTTTATTTATATAAGAACTAGAAGGCCCTACACTCTGAAATATCTCAGTAGTGGAAACATAGTAGCTTTATGGAGCCAAGATTCTCCTAGAATAATTTCAACATATGTTGTTTAACGAGATGGACACGATATTAAAGCACAGCATAAATTGTACATATACCAAAAGAGCCCAAATGGCAGAAAAGGATAAAAAAAAGTGCATTAGCTTTGCCTTTTCTCATTTTTTGCAGCTGTTGGCAGTTTTAAAAGATGGTTGTTTGACCAATTAAACAATTTCTTTCAGTTTTGGGCAGGTTTTGATGTGTTCAGTCTTCATAACTCTTAAGTTTGTGTTTTAATTACTATTAACAGAGCTACCCTATAATGCACCTGACAAGTTTTATAGATTCAGTGAATAGGAATAATTAAAGACAGTGATTAATTGGGATCTTAAAAAGGGAAGGCATAGCAAATCTCATTGTGTGTTGTCCAAAGCTTTGGAAGTTATGAATAAATTCTTGCTTTGTCTTCATCCTGAGTTTAATTTGTTTGAATGAAATTTTAGTTAACTATTTAATCTGGTTTTTTTTGCAGCGAAAATCTGAGCAAGGATATATTTATTGAGATGCAACATCTTGGGATGAATTTTTTTAACCTAAATCAAGTCCGCATTTCTATTCCAATTTAGGCTTTGTAAATAATGGGTGATTTAGAACCAGGTGCATCTAGTGGTCTTTCCGGACATGGAAATGCTATCCATGGCAGTATTGTGCAGACAATGGATGATCACTGGGTTCTGATACAGCTGAATACATTCACGAACTGGGTAAAAGACCAGTTGACTAACCATGATGTCACAGTTGATGACCTTCGCGTGGACTTTTGTGATGGCACACGACTATGTGCTCTGATGGAAATGCTGCAACATCGTCGAATTCCTCATGTCATGAAAAAGCCTATTAATCAACACCAATGCCTTGACAACATCAATCTGGCACTGAAAGCAATGACCAATGATGGAATAAAATTGGTCAATATCGGTCAGTATATTTTCTAATCTGATTTTATGGCTTCTGTTTTATGACATGTGCTTGGACAAAATATACCAAGTAACAGTGCTTAACACTTTAACGACGAGCTGCATTGGTTTCCAAGTCACTTTCAGTACATTCTCGTCGTTAAAGTGTTAATAGATGTTTTGGTTTGACCTGATGATGTTGCAGTTTTATAAATTATACGGAACATTATCAATCGATGGCATCCTAAAACTGAAATGATTAGTTTTAAATGGAATGGTTGTGCTTGCTAGTAAATGTCAGCGTTACATAGAGAACTGGGAAGACAAGTTACAGGAACCAAAGAAGGGCAGTATCAGAGGTGCCAAAGCAAGAAGATAGTTGTTGTTGAAGTAGTCATGATTGGTGGTGTGTAAATAGCAGCAGAAATGTCAACTAAATAGAGGCAAGCAACACACTGATGTTCGCTGGCACTGAACTACTTTATTGTTTAGAGAGACGAGCAGAGTTTTAGTGGAGTGATGTACAGTGAATCCAGATTGATAGGGGTTGAGTAGTGAGAAGAAAGCTACCAGTTAGTCCAGTATTCATTCAATCAGGAATGACATTGCATTAAGTTAGTTTAGATTAGTGATAAGATAGTAATTAATTAGATTAACAAGGAGGGGTGCATTCAGAGAGATGTGCAGCTGAGATCCATGTTCAGTTAATGCAATGAGATTAGGTGCCCAGCAGTATGAGACATAAATCTATAAGGATGATAGAATGGGTTAAGCAGTGACTGATTGTGAGAGCATAGCAGGAATTTCTTCTTAGCAGGTGAGACAATCGAGAAATTTGAATTATGTATTGAGTGGCTTTTTTCTGGCTGGGGTAGTAGAATATAAAATATCACTGCAGATTAGCAGGGGACAGGGTGATGTTGGGGAGAAGAGTAGGGGTAAAGGCCGGAAGGGATAAAGTGTAAAGCGGAAGTGCAGAGGAGGCAATTAAAAAGCCAGTGGGAACATGTTTACGTTGTGGTCAAGATAGTGGATTTAAGAAAATGCGATGCGGATCAGAAAGAGATGTGGCACATATATCACAAAGGAAGCCAGAGAAGTAATTGACCTGAGTGGGCACAGAGGCAAATAAGGTTGGATAACAAAACAGGAAAGATCTCACCTTATAGGCTGAAAGAGTGAGAACAGATAGATTAGCACAGAAATATACTTAAATGGGAAAATATAGTTTAAAGCAGACCACAGAAACACAATGTTCTAACAGTAATGCTAGTGTCATGTGCCCAAACATTCAAGTAGCAACTCTGGAATCGTTACAGTATGCACTGCACAATGTATAAAAACAATACAGTCTCTAGTCAAATAATATTTACTGAGCTGATAATGGTCTCGAGTGACAGATGTCTATATAGACATTAAGAATACCTTTCACACTTGACAGCTGCTGATACTGTATTCAGGGCATTCTAGTGGCAGTGTGAAAATTTTATAAAGAGATCGACAGGCTAGAAAACTAAATTCAAAAGTTCATTATATTTGAGGTATGCACCGCATGAAGAATTTTGAGAGTTCATGGGTGACTCATTGGCAGACAAAAGCTTTATCTCATCTCAATGCTTCCCACATGATCTGCACTACCTGATCTGGCATTACTGAGTCACAGACGCATGCAACTCAGCATGACTATTTGATTGGAAAATTCAAATTGTGCAGCCGGTGTATAACCAAATGGTATATTGTAATTCACTGTGTCACATTTCACATTTACTGGCTATCCCAATAGTTTATACTGAAGATTTTTTTATTTGACATACCTGATCTGTGTGAATTTTTCTGCTTCTTATCTTATGATCTGGCCGGATTTCTTCGTGTTATTATCCATTACATTCAATGTCCACTTGGTCACTTTCAGGAGCTGAGGACATTCACAGCGGCAACCTGAAGCTAATCCTTGGGATGGTCTGGCGTCTAATCCTCCGGTACCAGATTGGTCGAGGTAAAACACCTCCCAAGAAACTGATGCTTGCATGGATCAATGCCGTTGTTCCAGGACAGTCAGTAACCAACTTCAATACAGACTGGAATGATGGAATCGCTCTTCAGTATGTTCTGTCTCTTTCTTGCTCTTCATTTATTATGAGTTATAATTATTGAATGTGCCACCTGTGTAATACAGACTGGGCATTTGGAGCCTTCCTTGCACAGTTATTTTGTAAGAACATTTGAAAAGTCCTTGATCTACAATTACTTAGCACCATTTATTATCAGTTTCTTGTCATTAGATGAAAGCAGTTTGTGAATACTAGCATTAGTAAGCTTCATACTGGATATCATAGTACTGGATATCATAGTATTGGTGGCAAAAACTGCATCCAAATCAGAATCATCATCTCTGATATGTTTAGATTTGGTGGTTACTAATTTGGCAAGAGGTGTCATTTCATTGAGCTTCCTGCTGAAATGTTGCCACAAGTAGAAGAGGAATCTTTAACAATGCGTGTACAGTTAACTACATTGGTTAGAGCGTAGGCTGCATCACATGTGCCTCTGTGTTAGATAGCGAGCGCATTTGCTCTTCGCCTCCAGATGCTGGCTTATTTCTGAGGTTTAAATCACAGGCTAGTACGGTCCATTCACGGGGATCTTAAATGGTGTGACGCCCATTCAAAAAGGGTAGAGGTGGTGAAGGATCTCACCCGATCAGTTCATTGAAAACTGAGCAGGGTCAAGGCCATACGGTCGCTATATAAAAAAGTGTACATTTACGTTCACAGTCGATGTGCCTTGAAGCTTGCTTTGAATACTTTCCTGATATACAAAACTTGGCATCAGTATTCCTACAGAATGTTGAGTGTTTGTTATAGGCCTGTTATTGTTGAGAAACATTTGTTTGCTCTTATGTGTTACAATGATAAAAGCCTTCAGGTTGGTCGTGTCCAAAGAATTCCAAAGAAATTTGTGGCCCACATATTTTTCAGGTTGTTTGCAAAGTGGGAGGTATCATATTTTCATATATATAATTATATATATATATATATATATATATATATATATATATGCCTATTCAGAAGATGATAGAGGTTTTGAAAATGCAAATACATGCATAATTAAGCTAATCCAAATGGAACTAAATAATAGTTTACGATAATTTTGTGCAAGAAAAATTTAATACTCTTCTAATCTGTTGTATTCATTGAACAGCTGCAGTTGGATGCATTGGACATCATGAATTATTTTGAATAATAAATGAGTGAAAGTAAGCCTAATCAGAAAAAGTAAAAGTAAGCCTAATCAGAAAAAGTAAAAGTAAGCCTAATCAGACAAAGTGAAAGTAAGCCTAATCAGAAAAAGTGAAAGTAAGCCTAATCAGAAAAAGTAAAAGTAAGCCTAATCAGAAAAAGTGAAAGTAAGCCTAATCAGACAAAGTGAAAGTAAGCCTAATCAGAAAAAGTGAAAGTAAGCCTAATCAGACAAAGTGAAAGTAAGCCTAATCAGAAAAAGTGAAAGTAAGCCTAATCAGACAAAGTGAAAGTAAGCCTAATCAGAAAAAGTGAAAGTAAGCCTAATCAGAAAAAGTGAAAGTAAGCCTAATCAGAAAAAGTGAAAGTAAGCCTAATCAGACAAAGTGAAAGTAAGCCTAATCAGACAAAGTGAAAGTAAGCCTAATCAGAAAAAGTGAAAGTAAGCCTAATCAGAAAAAGTGAAAGTAAGCCTAATCAGACAAAGTGAAAGTAAGCCTAATCAGACAAAGTGAAAGTAAGCCTAATCAGAAAAAGTGAAAGTAAGCCTAATCAGAAAAAGTGAAAGTAAGCCTAATCAGAAAAAGTGAAAGTAAGCCTAATCAGAAAAAGTGAAAGTAAGCCTAATCAGAAAAAGTAAAAGTAAGCCTAATCAGACAAAGTGAAAGTAAGCCTAATCAGAAAAAGTGAAAGTAAGCCTAATCAGAAAAAGTGAAAGTAAGCCTAATCAGAAAAAGTAAAAGTAAGCCTAATCAGACAAAGTGAAAGTAAGCCTAATCAGAAAAAGTGAAAGTAAGCCTAATCAGAAAAAGTGAAAGTAAGCCTAATCAGAAAAAGTAAAAGTAAGCCTAATCAGACAAAGTGAAAGTAAGCCTAATCAGAAAAAGTGAAAGTAAGCCTAATCAGAAAAAGTAAAAGTAAGCCTAATCAGAAAAAGTGAAAGTAAGCCTAATCAGACAAAGTGAAAGTAAGCCTAATCAGAAAAAGTAAAAGTAAGCCTAATCAGAAAAAGTAAAAGTAAGCCTAATCAGAAAAAGTAAAAGTAAGCCTAATCAGAAAAAGTAAAAGTAAGCCTAATCAGAAAAAGTAAAACTAAGCCTAATCAGAAAAAGTAAAAGTAAGCCTAATCAGAAAAAGTAAAAGTAAGCCTAATCAGAAAAAGTAAAAGTAAGCCTAATCAGACAAAGTGAAAGTAAGCCTAATCAGAAAAAGTAAAAGTAAGCCTAATCAGACAAAGTAAAAGTAAGCCTAATCAGACAAAGTGAAAGTAAGCCTAATCAGACAAAGTGAAAGTAAGCCTAATCAGACAAAGTAAAAGTAAGCCTAATCAGACAAAGTGAAAGTAAGCCTAATCAGACAAATCTGAATTTGGCAGCAAGCAAGAAAAATATTAAGATAATCTTTGACATATGTCATCAGCCAAGTTCTGGGAAGGTGTGACTTTGAGACCCATTACATAAGTCGTCTGTATGAAGATTTTTCATTTAGACTGTAATGTAGATGGGACTTGAAGAGAGGACAGAACTCTGAGGTAGGTCTTTCCTGTGTACTATCCAAGAGCTGTAATGGTCCCTCAGATGCACTCAGAAGTGCCTGTTCCGAAGTAAGACTTCAGTTATCTCCACCAGGTAGAATCCTGGAAAGCTTCAGCAATAGGCCTGCATGTGTAGGCTGTGTAGGCCATTGCCTCTGGGTCCCATTTTTAGATTTTGCTGAAATCCATTGTCAGTGAATGTCGTTAGAGCAAGGACTTAATTGCAAGTGCTTTGTCCTAGCAGAAAGCCTGCCTGTTCATCTGTGATAGATCTTTCCAACATTGCTTAAGCCTCACAGAAAGCAAAGATTTTAGGCAATTGCTAGCCACCTTATGTAGGGTTCTTGCCTGGTTTCAGGATCGCAATGATCTTTGTCTTATGCCATGTTTTGGAAACGTGTTTTCGTAGATTATTCATGTAGAGAACATTCCAAGCCATTCGCCCATTGAACTTTGGAGTTATTCATTGCGTGGAGACAAGCCCAGGACTGAAGTAGTATGCAAAGAGTGGTGGAAGTGGCAATGCTTTGGGAGGGACCTGCATTGATGATGATGATGCTGATGAAGGTGATAATGATGGTGGTGGTGATGATGATGATGGTGATGGTGGTGGTGGTTATGATGACAATGATGATGATGATGACAGTTGTGAAGAAGGTGATGATGTTGGTGGCGGTGATGATGACGGTGTTAGTGGTGGTGATGATGATGACGATGACATGTATAATTAGTGAACTGTTCTGAACTGTCTATTATGTATATGCCAAATGGTTGCTGTTATTGTACTTTGCATTGCCACTATTTATTACCACCTGTATTTGCCACCATTATGACAGACTGTTATTTTATAGTCCATGTATGTAGCACATCTGGCTTTAGACTAATCATAGACCCTAGATTTATGAGTGATCTTTCAGCATGTGATGCAATGTGGTGACGTCACTGATGTTTCTTTCCACCCTGGCTGTTATTGTTACGGTTTGTGCATACTAATTCCCTGTTGTGCAGCCAGTAGAACTATTGACAACCATATATTTTGTGGAAACTAGAGAAAATCATTTCCGCTTCAATGCTGTGGCTAATCAGCGCCTCTTCACACTTCGTTGGTTCTAATGATTCCATGTCTCTGTAGCTGTCTATTTTTTGCCACTCTGTATTTTCATGTTTTGACTGTTGTTTTATTTTCTAATTTTCTTTGCCTATCCATCATCTGTTTGTATCCGTCGTGAATAGGCTGGTGCCCTGTGCTAGGCTTTCAACTGGCACTTTAGAAGTTTAGAGATTATGATTATGATTTGTCTCACTTGCATGTATGCAATCTTAAAAGCAAAGAAAAACAAAAAACATTTACTTTATGTCTGTGTGGGCTGTGTTTGTTCTGAACTACAAGTGGCAAATAAACATTCACTAGAATTCGCACGATGTTTTGTTTTCATTCGGGTGCTATTGTTTCACTTGAATGCCCATTGTAAATTCAAAAAATAATTGAGTGAATGCAATCACAAACAATTAAACATTCTGTTGCAGTGGTGTTGTGGAGTACTGTCGTCCAGAAACGTTTCCGAAATGGAATCAACTTAGCAGACGTGATGGGTAATTCGACACCTACAGTTTTCCTGCAGACAATGTGCTTTTTCTTGCACACTGTTTATTTACAGAACCTAGAAAATACAATTTGTATTCTTGTCACTAAGCATGCAAATGAACCGGAAGTTTATGGAAATTTTCATCCAATGATTACTTATGTTTTGCCTTTATGATAATAATTAATGACAGTGCATGTAATAAACTAGCATTTACCTAACCTTACCTTAGTTACAAGTCTTTACCAAGAGTTCCATTTTACCTCAGATGCTATAATGGTAGCAGCATTGCCAGAAATGCACAATTTCAAGGCCTGCTCCACATGTCATTTAAACTTTCAATTAGGTTGGAAGGCCCAGACTTCAAGGAGAAGAGCGACAGTCTCTTCAGGTAGCCCCAAGAGACAGCCATGAATATAAATTATTAGCTGCTTCATTTTCCTTATCCTTGTCATATGAGGGACAATTATCAGCCCCTAGTATTGCATTCTGATTGTCTCACGGACAGTGTATGGTCACTGGTGGCTGTTCAGTATGAAGTACAAGTGGAGCAGAAATCTGTCAACAAATTTCTGCTGTAGCACGAATTTGAACCCTATCATTTTGATTGACAGTTGAGCTCCCCTAATCAATAGAATATCGTGCATGCACCAGCTATATCTGGCTTATATAACTGGCTTTACCACAATTCATGATCTGGTAATTTCCATGGGCTTTCTCAAAGAAATTCGATTACTGTAATTTGCTAACTTTAAAGTAACAGTTTGTGCCAAGAGTTTACATATTATTCATTTCATCTAATGCAACTAATTGATAATTATACTTACCTATTGACATGCTCATACACACAATTTGTACTACAGGCACGTTTGGTACACACATACAGTCTGTGGTACATATATAATTTAATACCATACACTGGCTATCCGTTATTGGCTAATTTTATCAGTAGTGGATTGCCAAGTTGCTCAGGTGAAAAATATTTCTAATCGAATCTCTGTAGGAAGCTTTATTTATGCAAAATACAAGCAGGGTCTTTGAGTGCGTTATTTTTGCTTTAGGCTATTGAATTGTCAAAGTGCAATGGAAGCTGCCAAGATGCAATTTGGCATTCCTATGGTGCTGAAACCAGAGAACTTGTCAAACCGTGACCTTGACGAACTGTCGGGAATGACCTACTTGTCTTACTTTATGAAAGTCAACTCTCCTGGGTACAATGCAACGCTGAAATGGGTTCAACAGCAAATACCTCACATGAATGTAAAAAATTTCCAGGTTTGAAGCAATTCTTGAGATTCTTTTATGGCTGAATGGGTTAATATTTTTATTTTGGAAGTTGAATTATGTATTGATAAATTCTTGTTGGACTGAACTTGTAGTGATTGAAGACAATCAGCTATCACCAAAGTGCAACTAGCAATTGGTTGATAAAGAATATACTTACTTAAAAGATTAGTTATTTTAGAATATATTTGCAACTTTCTTACTGACTGTATAATTTATTAAAATTAGTTTAGTAATTTAATTGGGTCTAAATGCTTTTATACTGTAATAGTAATGATACATATGCAGCACTGCTATCAAGTGAAAGTTACAGGCAAGTTTAAATTTATGGTGAATCTGGTTAGAATCTAGTAAAGAAATCCACAACATTTGATGTTGGAAACTAATGCTTATTGAAAGGTCATCACATACTAAATTCAGTGAATAAATAACCTTCCGAGAAAAACAATGAAGCATTAAATCTCAGCACTCTATTTTCACAAACCAAGCTTGTCCAATCTATGAACTGTTGTTTGTTCACATAATTCTTGCTTTTAATAATGACAAAGTTGTTTCTTTGGACCCAATTTCTGGGAAAACAATGATGATATTTACTAGGAGCTCATTCACAAAAAAGGACGCTGGTTCCACGACATCCAGGAGCTCGAGTGAAGGCTTATGCAGTGTTGCAAAAGAGCAACATATTGAGTATGTGTTGCAACTGTATACAATGGCACTTTTGTGAAGCACATGAGAAACCTGTTTCCATTTTCTATGATGGTCTTGTTATTTTTCTTACAGAATGACTGGAATGATGGAAAGGTGCTAGTAGCTTTGGTTGAATCCCTAGGTGGGGTAATAGTTGGTGGAGTGGAACATGGAACATCTGTGGACTTCCTCCAAAGAGGTAAAACTTCCATTGTTTTTTGTAAGAAATTCTTCTCAGGCATGTATTTTTTCCATGCGCTTTTGCTTTAAATGCAACCAGTCGTGTGCAACAGTGATATTTCAGTGAACCAGGAAGCCAAAGCATAGCAGCCACCTAGCACACAATAATTGAATTAATCCATTGAGTAATTTACTTACTCGCTTGCTGGCAGGTAGCTGACTGGCTGGTTGAGATATGCAAGTCATCCCCTGCATATGTAATCATCATCGTTCAGTTGTTATTTATCAAATATTGCTCAGATGAGTTTAAAAGAAACTATTCAAATGCACAAGACTGAATTTTCTTCTGAAATTCTGTGCTTTGTTTTGTGAATTCTAGCGATGAACGCTGCAAAAGTTTTGGGCGTTGATCCAGTTATTTCAGCAAAAGAGATGGCTGACCGAGATGTTGACCATCTTGGAGTAATGGCCTATGCAGCAAGGCTTCAAGCATTGGCACCAAAGAAGAATCTAAATCATAAAAACCCTCCACCACCCAAATCAGTTGATCATTCAGCTCCAGTACCCCAACCGCCACCTCTTAAGGAACCAGCTAAAGAATACAGGCTTCCCCCAGCTGAAAGGTTAAAAGTCATGACACCTGGTCAGCCGGCCTACGCCAACAAGAAGGTTAGTGTTGTCAGACAGATATCAGCTATCAATGTATCCAACAAATCGAGGGAGTCAGCTTTAGTTAGTTAGCTGATAGATCACACTTACTGTGAGGCTTTTGGAAATAAAACTTCTCAGATACATACTTCTAGAAACAAGTAACTATTGTCTACACTGCGCCTAAATATAAACTCAGGACTGGGACAGCTGGAACAGGGTCGTGTCAATGCAGTGCTGCAGAGAAGGCATGCCAATAGTGATGATGATGACGATAATGGCGATGAAGATCATGTGAAAAATTTTTCTTGCATAATCGAGTCATGTTTCAGTTGCTGGGGTGTTCTTTAGAATAAATGGTCTACTGCATCACATATGATTGACAGATTAGATGTGACATTACAATGTTTCAATTTGTATTTTTATCTTATAGTGCAGTTTCTCACTAGAATCTCAAGACGATCAAATCAACAAAGGACAGGTTCGTGTTTCTGTAACTGGACCTTCAACTCGACCTCCTGTGACTCTGAAATGGCAAGGTCAACTGGGAGTCTGTGAATTTGTTCCCCAGGAGTCTGGAATACACAAGGTTTCACTTATTGCTATCATTAGTTTGCTTATGCGTGTTATTTCGTAAAGAACTGTAACTTAATCATTAGCGTGATCTGAGAATCATGGGTTTTTGTAGTGACCTTGGGCAGGTTATTTGCAGTGATTTTAATGAGCACACGACTTACATAGTCAAGACTGCAGCCAAGATTCACTAGGCTGAGAGTGGGACCAAGATCCACTAAGACGAAACTGAGGCCAAAAACCTATGAGGCCTAGGCAAACCTAGAGCTAACCTGCAGTTCTTCCACCACTGGAGAGATTTAAAAGAGGCAATCTTCTTGACTTATGTAGGGCATATGGAAATTTGTTTAATTCAAATGACCTTTTTCTGCCTAGAAAGTCGTACACTATGGCACAGCCTGACTTATGTCCATCATCCCTGACACCAGTGAACCACTGTAGATCTTACAATTTTAGAATGTAACAATACTGTGACTTTAGTAGGCCTTGAAGTGTGAGGCCAGGCATCAGAAGGCCATAACTAGTTAGAGAACTATTAGTGGTGTTTTTCATGGTTCTGTGTATCACTATTGTGAAAGATAGTTTAAAATGATACTTATGTTTTTTTAAATCTTTTTGAAATTGTTGTTTGTCTTCAGGTCTTTGTCTATAATGAAGAGAATCTTGTAAAGGGCTGCCCTCTGGTGATTAACGTTCTAACTGATGTTTCTCAGATGCGACTTGTTTCCTCTGCAACCAGTGCCACAGTTGGACGTCCTGTCTCCTTCAAGGTCATTAACAGCCATTTCAGCTAATACTGTGCAGTTCTCCAGTACTATAGCATACAGAATTCTATAAAGGCCCTTTTGAAGGCCTTGAGATCTGGACTCTTGTAATTGACAGCTTTCAGGATTGAAATGCCTTAGATGAGACAGCTGGAAACACTGGAGAGTATATACGTTTCTTTTGTGTGTAAACTGGTGAATCATCAAGGGACTGTTTCTGATAGGCTGTTTTCCAGTCATGGATTAAGTGACCATGGATTGATTAGATTTGATGAGGTGATGATGACCGATATGTACTGGATTTATCTGATACACATCATCGTTTCACTACTGGCTGGTTTTGGTGAGCCTATGAGTTGATTTGTAGGAGGTGCTATATAAATTAGCTATCACGGCACAACTAGGTTAAGTGCCCAAGGTCCCAGGCTCTAATTTATAGGAAACATTGACGGTTTAAACATTTTTTTAATTGAACATCTAAGATTTCCAAGTCAGTCATAATTATATTTAAGAAAACATGAAAGGTTCTATAGCATATGTATGCAGTATTTGGGTCAAAAATCTCTCTCTATATCTCTCTCTATATATATAGATATATGTATGTATGTATATATATGGATAGTAAAGTTTAATGAATCTTTAATGATGTTTACACTTATCGGTATAGCATTGTGTGCTTTATGCTGTTAGGCCTGGGCTTCATTTTATTGATTGGATATATTGATTGATATATGTTAATGAGACGCAAGGCTAGGCTGGTTGCGTTTGCATGTGCAGTGGTTTGTTTTGTGGTGGGATATGAAAGCAGTATGGTTCAAGGCTGTATTAAAACACATTTAAGCTTGAACATTTGGCCATAGATGTTTCTTACTGTGATAAAATGCACTACTTTAATTATACCAATAAATTGCTTCATTTGTTGTTTAATATTGTTCAATGTTTTAAGCTGAGGCTGATGTGCTATAAGAATTACATGTATGTAGATTTATTGGTGAAACCCCTCATGCATGTCGTTAACCTTAGTAGGTCACTTCATATACATCAACCGTATTGATTAGGTATATAGTGACTTTGAGCGTATTGATAATGTAATAGAGTGGCCTTTGCACAATGCCTACTATTCAATTTTTAGTGTCAACCTGCTCACATGAAGTGACTTGGCAGTGCATTCAAAGTTAGTAAACTATGACTTTGTGGTTATGACAGATCAACAGTGGTGGTGCTCACAAGGCAACAGTCCATGCAGTTGCCCGATCGCCAAGTGGTCGTACAAGTACGGTGGAGGTGGTCGAGAGAGATGGAGCATATGTGGCAAACTTCACTCCCTCTGAAACTGGTAGGCAAAATCTCTGATTGATTCTTTATTAGTTTATGTTGCCATTTTAGTTTCAGTTATAGCTTAAGTTTCTGTTTCAGATGAAATTGTGTATAGCAGCTTTGGACTGCGGTCAGGAAGTTAGACCTTCAGCAAGGCCTTAACTGATGTGTTTACCTTACATCATCAGTTAATGCCTAACCACAAGGGTATTGGTGATACATAAATACAACAAAATAAAATAATGAAATGTTCATCTATTATCCTATTATAAATGTTTCACTGCATTTTTTACCTAGAATATCTTGTCTTACATAACTGTAGTATGATTATAATGTGAAATGGAGACCTGTGGGGTGATGTTGACAATGGTTATATTTTTTTTGTGTTCAGGCGACTGGCAGATATCGATTCTTTGTGAAGATCAACATATACAAGGAAGCCCTTTCACTGTTCAGGTTTCTGACCCAAATCTTGTGCGTGTCTCAGGCATTGAGAAAGGAATTGTTGGCAAAAATACCAACTTTTTAGGTTAGTGTAATCTGTATAATTTCAAGAAGGAACTTATTCAATTAGGTAAAAGTGATAAGTTTTGGATTTAACACATTGACTGCCACCACGTTTTTTATCCCTACGCCACCGAAATTTCCCGAAAAACAGTTTTTCACTTTATTTATTATATATCTGTTTTTTTTACTATTTTCAACATGTATACATAAAAATGTCACATGTTTGCAGTCTTGTTTCTTTTTAGAAACAGTGTTATTCTTAGATTTCAGCTTCAGTGTGGTAGACTTTCAAACCTGGAACAACACACTGATAGATAGCCTAGATTTTACATTCAGTGCTGGCTTCGACAAGTACGTTTTGCAACAGTAGAGTCCAGGAAGTGTTGTCCGCTATATCTGGACACATCTGATCCTTTGTGATGAACAAAGGCACGAGGCTGCTCAGCTACCACTACAGCGCGAATAACAGCTTTCAAGAGACTGCGGGTGACTTACAGTCTAAACCTTCCCGACTCCGATGTGTTACACATACGTTGACTAGCATAGAACTATTGTTATTCAACCCCCCCCTAAAAGTAATACGTGTATTATAGTTTTTTCCATTTCAACCCAGCAAACATCTGTCATCTGGTATGAACCCTGATGCCAGAAGAATTATTAGACGTGCACCAGTGTTTTCCTATAGCAATTTGTATTGTAGGCCTACTACGAGTTAACTCGTAGGTGGCGCGTACAGGAGACATTTCAACTACGAGTTAACTCGTAGGTGGCAGTCAATGTGTTAACATTGATCATTTAATCATTTCTTCTGTGGTGTCAATATGTAATGCACAAGACATCTATCAGTGAACCAAAAATCGTGGATTTCAGGTCCCTCTGTTGTAAGGTACTCTGACTGCATGTTTATTACCTACACTTATGACTTTGGAATGTTTTGTTCTTGCTTTTATTAAAAAGTGAGTGTGCTTCTGTTTGTGTGCATTTATTCTACGTGTTTTATCAGTCAACATAGTTTGGTTGTTACATTACACTGCACTGCAGTTTTCTTTTGTTTGCCAAGTTTGGCTTATATCACTTGTTGATTTTCAGTTCAGACCTCTGAAGCAGGCATGGGTCAGCTAACAGCGGACATTACCCACAATGGCCGACCTGTCCAGTCACAAGTTATTTCAGAAGGTCATGGCACATATCGAGTTCACTTCTCTCCGGTTGGAGCTGGAACATACGCCATTCGGATTTATTTTGCTGGAATTGAAACAGAAGGTATAAAGATAATGTTGTTTACAAAAATTGCACAATAATCAACGGTGTGATTAGAGATGTCAACATTTTTTAGTTAAATACGGCCAGCATCATTGGATAGATAATTTAGATAACTCGTCTTATGGTTTTATTGGGTGGTTTGCTTAACAATATATAAACCAGCCAAATAGCTATAAGACAATTCTATGTGGTTTGGTCTTCATTAGTATTAATGTGATGTGAGATGCTGCCCCAAAGTTTATTTATGTCTATTTGTAGCTTACTAAACAAAATTATTTCTCATTTCCAGGTTCTCCATTTACGATGGAAGTTGTCGATGCTGGTAGTGTGGTTGCTACTGGTGAAGGACTCAGTTCAGCTGAAGTTAACCACCGATCCACTTTCTTTCTCAATCTCGGACATAATGGTTCTGCAAGTGATGTTAAAGCTCACGTCATATGTAGGTTTGAATAAATTGTACACATTGTCTTAACCAATTTAACTTCTTGATCTAGTAAACTTAAGCCATGTAGTTAGTGGGCAAGAAGAGTTATTAAAGTAAGTCCTAAGATTCGTTAACTTTCATCAAGTGATAATTTAATAGATCAAGTCAAGTAAAGAGACGATGAAGTCCAAGATGTGATATATTGGTGACCTCATTTCTTGGCCACATCTTAAGATGATGGTTTGTCTTACAACTTCCTTGCCTTTTGTAATCATTGTATCTAGTAACCATATCTAGTAATTTATAAGGCGCCTCTCGCAGCATAAACTATTCCAAGGCGCCAGGAGCGTAACTTTGGTCTAAAAAGTGGGAGGTACCAAACTTCACATTGCTTCAGCTTTGCAGCTGTATACACAAAAGCAATGACTAAAATTTATTTAAAATTATTAACTTTATTATAATTTATTATGGCAATAATTATAATCAGTGAATAATAGCATGTATGTATGGCATGCTTTATAATAGTTCAGTGCCAAAATGTATATCAATAAACTTTCAAGCACTTTTTAGTTAGATATTTGGTTTTGTGCTTGCAATTTTTTGCAGTTGGTATTCAGCTTGGGCGGGCCATTTAAAATCAGCCCATGGGCCGCATGTTGGACTGCACAGTCGTAGAGGATATTATTATTGCCTTAGCAACCCCTTTTAATTATTGTAATTTCATTCAAGCTATATTTCCATAGCAACATCATGTAAAAATTGTATTTTGATTTCATAGAGGGCATGTTGCTGTAGCAACCTCTTTTAACTTCCTGGGAATAATTGCATTGTGATGACATTTTCACAGAGGATGTATTGCAGTAGCAGCCTCTTGTAATAATCACACTGTGATTTCATACAGAGTATATTTCCGTAGCAACATCTTGTAATAATTGCATTGTGATTTCACAGATAAATACATTGCCACCTCTTTTAGTAAAAAAATAATAACAGTTAGAGTGATGATGATGGTGATCACACTGATGTTAATGATCAGTAATTGTTTTAAATCTTGAGGGCTTCTTCAGATAAAATAATAATGGTTATAAACAATAGGTATGATATGTGGGGGTACGATACCCTCCAGTCTTAAAATTGGGGGGTACGGGTACCCCTCGTACTCCCTATAAATTACACCTATGAGAGGCACCTTATAAATTACTAGATTCCACAAGCTAATCATAATTAGCTTCTGGAACTGAAGCTGGAGAGTGTCATCCTTTCCTGGTGGAAAACCAGACATTTGATTTCTAATGACATGAATAAAGCAATTTTGTGCTGATAAATTTATAATTGTCTTTTGGGATAAAGCTGGCATTTCTTCTTTAGTTATACGAGATGTTTAGCATATCTACTTGTTTGTAAGATAAAAGAACTTCTAAACAGGTACTTTTAAAATTATATTGTATCTTAATTTAATGTTTTATATCTTTATAATAACTTTCTATAATTAAAATATCCTGTGTAATTGATTGTAGATCTTTATTTACAGAAGCTTAAGCTGTTAATTTGTGGTGATTAGTGGTTTAAATATTTAAATATTTATGACTTAGCTGTCTTTTCTAGCTCCGCGTGGTTCTACCATTCCAGCCACCATTGTGGACAGCCAGAATGGAAATGTTGTCTTAGCATATGTGCCTACAGAAGTTGGTATGTGTTGAGTTCAAATTTTATAGGTTTGATATTGGTTTTGATGTTTAATAGTTCTGTAGTATTGTTCAGTTAATAATTTTTTATGTCATTGATAATTGATGAGTAACCACTTTCATTCCTACTGTTCATAATAATGTTACCAGTTAGTTATATAAAGGGACGAACTCAAGGACAAATCTTTACAATTTCTCAAGGACCAGAGGAGATCCTTAAAAGACAAGGTCATTTGAGGCCAATGTCATGTACTTGAGAATTTACAACCAGCCAGTGAATTCCGAATGAGTCTAAACTGGAATAACTTTTTGACTTAGGTGTGGAGTCAGTCCTTTCAGCTTTTAGACCTCTTATTATAATTATTTCCAGATTGACCTTACAGGTTACTGATTAATGGTTTCAGGGTTAGAATAGTCTCACAATCAGAGGATGTTGAAAGCAGTGGAGGAGGTAGCTGCAATCTGGTTCACTGATTAACATATCTAGAATTGTCTGCTCTTTGGATTTTGTAATACTTTGTTTTTAGGGAATGTTTCCCCACTTTAGAATTATACGTCTAGTCAAAACTTAGACTGAAGTCATCTAGGAACTGGATTTATTTGACAAGTTATCTGGCAAGGAACTTTGAAGGCTAATATGAAAGATGTTTGTTTTCTGTTTAACCCAGGTGAACATCGTATTGATGTCTTTTACTGTGGTAAGCCAGTCAGAGGAAGTCCATTTCATGCCAACGTCTATGACTGGAGCAAAATCAATGTCGTTAATCTGCCTGGAAAAGGCAATGTCAGAAAACCTGTTGAATTTGAGAGTAAGTTTTGTCAGCTGTTACATTTGCTATGGTTGATTGCTAGGTTTTTCTGGCTCAGACTGGAACAATTTCTCACCAGAAAACAAGTTGAGTTGGAAATGCAGTTACATCTCATTTAATTTTAAAGAGATTCTTCATATTTGCAATTCTTTAATTCTTAAAATGATTACAGATAAAATTACTGTAATGAATGCTAATGGCAAAATGCCTATTCTATTGTCATTTTACTACAGCGATGTTGCTTAAATGTTATTATTTCTTGCAGTTGATGCATCACAAGCTGGCTCTGGAAATCTGGAGATTACAGTTAACAATGGAAGTGTGCCTTGTACTGTGCAAAAACAAGATGGTCGAAGGTTTTTGGCATCTTTTGTTCCACAGGATTCAATTCCGCACATAATTCGGATGAAGTTCAATGATCGAGATGTTCCAGGTGTGGATTTTATTAACTTCTTTTGACCTTTTATGTCTATTAATTATTTTAAATAAACGTTTAAGTTAACTTGAAATTCAGTTACAGTATCTGCCCGCATGGCTTTGTCCAATTGATCATGATTTTGAAATGCTTTTTTCTTATTGATGGGCCATATGCATTAAAATAACAGCAATAAAGTTTCCAGATTAGCTTTAGTTTAGATATGTTGAAGTTGCTCTTGGTTTTATCTTCACCATGAGACATTTCATAAAAAAAGATAAATTAAAAACAAGGAGTAAAAGAATGTTAGGTGTGGTAGTGTGAGTCTTTTTTATGTGCCCATGTCGTTAGATATTTTGTCTGATGGTCTGAATGACAACAGATTTTGTGTTGCTACATGTAATGCATTCTGACAGCAACAGTTCAGCAATTAGATAACTCTTCCTTTTCAGTTACATGGCTCAAAATTGAATTTTAGTGTCATGTGCTATACTATGATTAATATTAAACTTGAAATGAAGAGCAGGATGGCTAGCAGCTGAACCCGTATGTTGCATGCTACTTGTTTGTTTTGTTTATCATTGATTCATTATTGGTATAACAATGATACTACCCATTTTACTATATGGATCAGAATGTTGGACAATGCGAAAACAATCATAATCTCTGGATTTCTACAGCGCCCAAAAAAGCGAAGTCGCGGGAACCAGCTTATTCACAGGCGCTTAGACAAATCAAAATCGATAGGCGGGGGGGTCGAATCAGTTCCAGGTCAAGATCCAAAGGAGTCAATCAGGAAGAAAGTAAGATGGCTAAGGTGGATGGTATTTAGGGTTTAGACGGCGAGGGGGTAGACAGAGGAGAATCGGGATAGGATTTGTGAAAGAGCAGTGTTTTCAGTTTTGAGTGAAAGACCTGTGGAGATATAGCAAGTGGTGAGGTTTTGGTAAGTTCGTAGAATGCATCTGAAATTTCTCGCAGTACTGGTGGGACTTTGTTCCAGAGGGGTGGGACAGCTATGGCTATGGAGCGATTGGCAAATTTTAGTGATGAGGTGACGGAAGGGCGGAGCAGTGTTAGGGCAGAAGAGGAGCGGGTTGAGCGGAGTGGTTGGACCGTGAACAGCTGTCGGAGATAAGAGGGCTGGGAAGATTGGAGTGTATTGTAGGTGAGGGATATGACTTTATATTCTACTCGTTCGGGTATTTTAAGCCAGTGGAGAGATTTGAGGACAGGGGTGATGTGGTGGTGCTTGGGAGGGGGGTTTTAGTCACAGCGCGGGCAAGTGCATTTTGAATGGCTTGGAGGCGGTTTATTTGGGTGATGTCGATGTTTAAGAAGAGTGCATTGCAGTAATCTAATTTTGCGTGGACTATAGAAGTAGCTATCGTGGATGCAGTTTTGAAGTCTAGCATTGGGCGAATTCTGCGCAGGTCATGGATGTGCATGAAGCAAGAGCGGGAGAGATGGGTGATATGGTCGGAGAAGCTGAGGTGCTGGTCAAAAATCACGCCTAAGTTGCGAACAGGAGAGTCTGCAGTGAATGTGTTGGTGGAGGTAGAGTCGAGGTTGAGGATAATGGATGGATCTGGGATTTTCTTGAGTTGATCGCGCAGGCCTATGAGTTTGAATTCCGTTTTAGCTGGGTTTAAACACAAGAGATTTGATGACATCTAAAACAAGATGAGAGAAGAATTCTTACAGCAGAAATGAGCTGACTGCTGAAGATCGCAGGAATTTAAAAAATACAGAAAATAAGAAACGATGATATAAGACAATCATTAGGCATCCAAACAACTCTGCTAGACAAAGTCGTTCAACGAAGACTCCGATGGTTTGGACATGTAGAGAGAATGCCAGTTTACTGAATCCCACACAGTGCACTACATGCAAGATTCGACGGAAAAAGACACAAAGGCAGACCAAGACTAAGATGGATAGATAATATAACTGAGGACATAATGTCACTTGGACTAACACTAAGGGGGGGCAATAGACTTGACAAATGACCGAGGACAATGGAATCGTACCCATCGCCGCTAAATGGCTGGCGTCAGGAACTGATGATGATGATGATGATGATGATTGTTATAATTTATCTCTGTTATTGATGGAGGGAGTGTGCTATGTTTTTATGTTATATATGTCAATATATTCTTCTGGTAGGAAGTCCATGGAAAATTGATATACACAATCCATCTAACATTTCCATCAGTTCCTCCAACATCGAAATCACTCCAGTTGGAAAACTGGCTGAGTTTGAAGTCCGAGTCACTGGTGGTTCACCAAGTGGAGATCTTGGTGTCAACGTTTCTTGTAAGTTTGGCGAGTCTTTCTTAGCATTTTCGACACATATTTAGAAATCTTGGGTTAGCAGGTCATGTTTATCCAGTGCTTTTTTTCTAGAAAAAAAGGTTCCAGAACGGAATAATAGGTTCCGGAACGGAACAATTATGGACGGGCTAAAATCCCGAGAGAAACGGGATTGGGGGTTGGAGGGGTCTCAATAAACACTGAAAATAGTTCAAAACACTGAAATTAAATTAAAATAACTAAATTATTGTTTTTATTATTAAAATAAATAAATTATTTTGGGGGAGCTGAAAAAAGGTGCCGGAACGCCGTTCTGGCTGAAAAAAAGCACTGTGTTTATCTATAGCTGAGCTTTTATGGCTCTTTGTGCATAGACACTTAGGTCATTGAAATGCTTCTGTGGATATCACCATGACCCTTGCTGTTTCATCATGAATGTTTAAACATATGTTTACACTACTGCAGAACAGTCCTTGTAAGCTTTCAGAAGTACCAGCTGCTGTCTGTCCTTAGTAGCACAACTGAAACTGTGGCCAATGAGGCACATTCTCATATTTTCTGACTATATGTGAGAAACAGTAGTTCCCCAGTTGAGGACAGAATTGGGTCCTCTTTGGAAAATGGTAGTAGTCAGAGTGGCCTCAGATTACACAAGGGAGCTCCGGTACTCCCTGTTTTGGGTTAGCCTGATTAATGATTGTTTTGTTCAGTGCTCTGTTTGGATTTTGTCAATATTTTCTGTTTTTTCTGGTCCTAACATTTACTGGAGTGAAGAGAAAAAGGTATAAATATATGTGTATGTATATATGTATATATACACACTCTTATGTGCTTATATGTTTTGAACCTGTTGAATCTGACATATCTGTTATCAAACTTACTGAGATTTTATATGGGGTGAAGCAACAAACTCATATTGTTCATAATCAGAATGGTGTTTTATGAATTAAATGAAGTTTTATACATGGATTAAGTGTATTGCAGACATTCATGTTCGATCATCTTCATTGGCTTCCCCTTACTGCTCGGATTCAGCTGAAGGTTCTCACTTTAGTCCTTCGGTCCTGTACAGGCTTAGCACCCAAGTACCTCTGTGACATTGTTCGTCTGCCAATTTCAGCTACTTCCCTCCGTCCATTGCGATCGCTTGATCGACATGATCTTCTTGTACCACGAGCCAGGACCTCTATGGCCAAAACTCGAGCCTTTTCTTGCATTGGTCCTGCTCTATGGAATCAACTTCCTCCATTGACACGTGCCTCTTTATTAGCTGGTGGCCCAAGTGCCTCGTTCCGCTGTCTTAAAACCACTTTCTATTCACTGGGTCTTTCGCACTGGGAGCGCCTCTGATTAGCGAATACTGTGAGAGGCGCTTTATAAATGTTTAGATACAATACAATACAATACAATTCAATGGCACATTGTTTTAGTACATAATTTTATTCGATCTAAATTTTGTCCTTTTCCAGCTCCAAGCCATCGATTGATACACGCAAATGTCATCAACATGAGAAATGGTTTATATCGAGTTGAATTTGTGCCAATTGAAGTTGGTATGTCTAACCATTCAAATGACTTTTACAGCTTTGCAACCCTAATACACTTGTAGTGAACGATGTGCCAAAGTTTGATGGTCACTCTGGTCAGCATGATTGTTGTTGAAGTTTCAAAAGTTATTTGTTTTAGAGTTTAGACCATCGTTTTGTTAATAGGATTGACAAAATGTGCCAATTACATTGCTTTAATCTCTTCTTTCATCTAGTAACTATATATTCACAACCATTTTGTCATTTCTCACCATGTCATTGACTCACCAGTCCATTCATGTAACCTTTTGTTCAACTATAGGCTACTTGAATTTTGTATATGAAGTTCTTGAATGGTAGTTATAGATCATATGCAAACTCACCTATCTTCCCTTTATTGTCTTCACTAATCTCTTACCTTTTCACATTCCTTCTCCAAAGTAGGCTGAATGTCTGTCCTAGTGGAATAATAATTTTCTGGATATTGATTGTGGCTTTGTTTTGGTACTCCGTTGGTTATGCTTAGTACTTTAGATATTGGCACAATAAAAGTTATTAATTAATAGTGATAATAATTATAACTCCATTAATCTAACCAAAAATTTGTTTGGCAAATGGATGGTAGGATGAGCAAACACTAATATTATGCAAACACTATAATGGATGGTAGGATGTTTGCACATCCTACCATCCATTTGCTAAACAAATTGTTTCCGTCCATCCTTAATTTTTTAATTCTTTACTTCGCAAGCACACCTTTGAACAATTATAAGGCAACGATTTTTAATTGTACTGTATTGCATTGCGTTAACCCCTTTAGCGTGGATCCCGAGTATACTCGGGCTGAGGAAACCGTTCCCATAGCGTGTAGCCCGAGTTAACTCGGGCAAGGATAAAACTCACTACCTAGTAGGCGTGGAGCCCGTATAAACTCGGGATAACGTTAGAAGGTCATGTCTGTTTGGCAGAGGGTGTCTTAGTGCATGCTGTAGCAGCCCTGGGGTAACCTTGGCCTAGTCACGTGGTCACTGGCGACTACTAGCCGGCCGTCGTCATCGTCGTAGTGTCCGTATTTTAGGTCAAAATGGCAGGTTGCAAACGTGATACAGTTGCAGAGAGTGTGGTGAAGTTGGACTGTGCCCTGCCCCATATGCTTTGAATTGTATCACACCAAATTGAAATGGGATACGGAAATTTCGCCCCTGGCAGAATCGCCCCCGGAAGATTCACCCCCGACATTTCGCCCTCGGGAAGATTTGCCCCCGGAAGTTTCGCCTCTGGGATCTATGATGAAAATGTAACTAAGACTAGAAGCTGGATTACCTATGAAAATGTAATTAGAAGACTAGAAGCGGGATCTATGATGAAAATGTAACTAAGACTAGAAGCTGGATCGACGGGGGCCAAACTTCCGGGGGGCGAAATGTCTGGGGCGAATCTTCCGGGGGCGAATCTTCCGGGGGCGAAAAGTCCTAGAACCATTCAAATAATGATCTACGTTGTAGCGGTCACTTTCATTACTATGATAACTCTTTGTTTTTGTGGTAGCCTACTGACCACACATTTTGACATGTTGCATGACCGGTGTTCTTCTGTTGTACTTCTGCCGAGAATGCGCAGAAAACGTATTTTCAAGTAAATAAAAAAAATTTTGGGAGACGATATAATGCAAAAAAACTTATAGGATTACTTCCAGAACAATCATAGCATCATTATAACATCAATATCTGAAAAAAATTTTGCAAAAAATTCCCTCCTGGGCGAGAGTTAACAAAAATTTTATTCCACGCTAAAGGGGTAACCCTTTATAATTTATGTTATGAAATTGAGAGTTTCAGCCATTAGGTATCTGTCAATGGTGTATTGCAGGCAGTCACACAATCGATGTTCTGTATGACGGCACTCCAGTTCGTGGAACTCCGCTTGTCTCCAAAGTCTACAACACATCAGCCATTGCTGTAACTCCGGTTAATGGTGGCATTGTCGGTCTTCCAGTTGAATTTTCAAGTAAGAACAGCATCTAGTTTGCTTTTTCTGACATCAGGGTTTGGATTTTAAAAGTAAACCATAAGGTTATTATTGCACAATATTTTTTATCTATCACCAATATGTAATGACAAGTATCAATCAGTTGCATTAAACAGGTGTGAATTGAGGGCTTATTCAAAACCCCAGTGCAAGTTACCTTTTCAAAGGAAGACTCAAACCTCTGAAACATTTGCTTCATAATTTCTCATCCTATAATTATCAACTAGCATTGTTCAGCATGTCAACTTCACTACGGACATTCCCTTTCACACATTTGGCCTCATCTCTCCCATACCGTGCACATGACTCTTGTTCCCTAATCATTTAATTGGTTCAAAATACTTGTGCGAATGAATAGAGTACAAAGTCCTATTTTTCAACTTATTTATTTATTTATTTATCTACAACTCCCTTCAGTCCTCCCAACCCTCGTATCTGCATTGGTTATTTACAATCCAATCACAGGTCCTTCATTCAAAACTGAAAACACTTCTTCTCCATTAATCATATTTCAATTCCTTATGTTCACCTTATCCGTCTCATTGCTATAATTCTAAACATCATAATCGTAATAATAAACTACAAATTTCTAAAGCACTACTCTAAAGCTAAGCGCAGGGCACCAGCGCTGCATCATATCAGAAGGGTTGTCCAGAGATCGATGTCCAATGGAGGTCCAAGTCCGGTTGCTATAGATACCAGAGAGAGGATGAAAAGCAATTGCTAAGGCAGGTTTTGTTGAGGAGGAGAAAGCTTAGAAGGCAGAGGATCAGATGATTAGGGTAGGAATTCTTGAAGTGGCGAGACTTCAGATTGGAATTGAAAGCCTATGGGGTGATAAGTAGAGGAGCCTGAGGCTCCTCTACTTATCACCCCATAGGCGGTGGGCAAGTGGCGGTTTTGGCGGAGGAACTGAGAAAATGCGGAATTCAGAGGGAATCTCGTTCCAGAGCTTGGGTGCAGTATGAAATATGGATCGGTTGGAGAACTTGAGGTCAGTAGTGACTGGAGGACAGAGAAAATGAGATAGGAGGATGATTGGATAGAGAGGGGTGTTCCAGAGAGAGAGAGAGAGAGAGAGAGAGAGAGAGAGAGAGAGAGAGAGAGAGAGAGAGAGAGAGAGAGAGAGAGAGAGAGAGAGAGAGAGAGAGAGAGAGAGACTTGTATGCCACTTTTAACAAATCTGTGAAATAGGTCATGTGTCGTGGTAGCATTTGGCAAAAACACCTTTGCAATAAATGTCATTACAATCTGATGAAGGAAGTAAAAAATCCTTGTTTTTGTTCCAGTTGATGTTTCTCAGGCAGGTGAAGGTCATTTGGAGATAATGATCAACAGAGGGACTGTTCCAAACGTTGTCCAGATGGTCACGAAAGGCATCTACCGGGTCAGCTTTACTCCTCTTGAACCTCGACCCCACTCTGTTGACATTCAATTCAACAAAGAACCTCTGCCACGTAGGAAACTATATTTCTTGTCAGAAGTCAGCCAAAGAAACATTTCTTATCTTTAGATGCACCTTTTTTATGTTGTGAGATAACCAAAAGTCAGAACCTCTGAGAGGTTCTTGAAAGGCTGCTGTATACATGTACGGATACATGCATGTTTGAAAGCTTTAAAAGAAGAAGCAAACAACTGAATGTTCCTGGTGGGCTGCAATATTTTTGGTGACTGGGCACCATAACATAAGAGCTTCAAAAAAGCTGTGAGGTTGTTCCAAGTAGTTACTAACTTTTGTCAGAATTTGTAGCAGCATGGCAAATTAGATGTTTTCTTCATTAAGGTGTCTAAAGTTTAGAGTCTTATATTTATTTAAGATAATTTAATAGTAAGTTCTTATTATTTATTTAAGTATTTTAAGTTAAAGTTTTTATGTGAACGTAATGTAACTATTTTGTTTGAAACTGTAGGTAAAATTCTTATTTTTTCAGACATTTTTGATAAAAATATTTTAAAATGGTCATGCTTTCTGATAGTTTTCTTTATATTCTGATGGTTTTTGTTGTTTTTGGCAGAGGGTGCTATAACAGTTCCAATCATGGATACTGGGCGTACAGCTATTACACGAGCAGATGAAATGAATGTTGTGGCAGCAAATCGACAGTCCTTCTTCCAACTCCGTAACACCCAGTCCCTCTTGGAAAAGGACCTGACTGTCAGAGTGACATGTATAAATGCCTTCTTTACAAAAAACTTTTTTTATAGCCAGTTGTTAATTGCTTCTGGTCATGTCATAGCTGAGGAAATTCCTTGAAGATTGACCTTATCTTATGAACCTGGGATTGTTGTAATAATCATAATGATTTCATTTTGTAAAATATTTGCAAAATCGGGGGAGAGGAAATGCCCTCTTTTGCCCCCCTTTGGATGCCCATGCAGCACACTGCTCTGCTCATCGACTGGCACTCCATGGGTTGATGGTAGAAGTGCTGCACCTAGTCTGTACAGAACAGGCAGTAGGCTGTTGGTTGGTACAGAATCTTTCCATGGTCAATGCTACTTGAAAGACTCTGGCTCATCATTGCATCACTGAATCCAAGATTTCCATGTTGTAGATGGTATGTGTAATTCCAGGGCTCGATTGCTGTACCAAGGAAAACCAGGCAAGCAGCTTTAGGTGAACCAGTTCAAAGTAGCAGTCAGACTTTGGTGATAAGGTTCCAAGTAAACAGCACTGATAATTAAGCTGGATACCTATGTGTAGGTTATAAGTGGCTCTTCAGAAATTTGGCAATTGCTGTTTTACAGTGTCTGTTTCTGCTTTGTTTCTAAATGCAAACACAATGAAACTAACAATTGCATTAGGATTATGTGTGTATTTCTATTCTAGCTCCAAGCGGTGAGCTCGTTCCAGCAAAGATTGTTATGCAAGTGGATGGTGACTACAAAGTTGAATATTCATCCAAATTCACTGGTTTGTATGACTTTCAAATCGGCAAGCTTTAAATTTAACGTATTTTTCTTAATTAGTTTTCTGCTAAATTGTTTGTGTTTCTTTTCTTATTTTGTTTATTAGTTTACAAGCTGTACCAAGTGATGCCATCAGTGATCTTTGTTTTGAAGCTTATGAAATAAATTACATCCAAGTAATTTTGTTGTGGATTACTGAATTTCAGGCCGTCACACTGTTGAAATACTTCACAATGGGGACGCCATAATGGGAAGTCCATTCTACGTTGAGATTTATGATCCAAACAAGATTCGTGTTGAAGGAAGTCGAAGTGGCGAGGTTGGAGAACGAATGGAATTTGATGGTAAACCTTTAGAATATAATTATTTCATTGCTGATATATGTGTTCTTTGCTTAGATCATGCTGATGCCTCTAAATTTATTAAACAAGAAAAGTATAAGCAATGTCTTCATATACTGCTTCTTGTTTGCTCAAACTAGCTTGTAATTGATAAATGATTGGTAGGAAAGATTGTGTTTGAAACTTGTCTCTATTGGTTCAGTAGGTTATCAGTTACAGGTACATTGCTACCACGACCTGTTCCGCTTCCTTCCTTATCTTTTGGTCATCCATTTGTAGTCAATATTCGGTAGTCTCTCTTTGATGAGGAGAAAGTTGACTTTGAGAAGAGCTGATTACTAATGTTAGATGGATAGGTTCATAAAGGTCATGGCTTTGTTTCTGATGTTTCAGTTATATGTCGTGAAGCAGGCAAAGCCAAGCTTAAAGTGAACATAACTGGACCACGAGGTAACAGTGTTCCGTTTGAAATCTATAGCACACCTGTAGGGGAACATGTAACATATGTTCCTCGAGATCCTGGAGTCTATGAGATAACGATCACCTATGGAGGACTAGACGTTCCAGGTATATAACAAAACATCCAATCTTAACTTATGGTTTTACTATCTCGTGCACTTGAAGAGTCATATGCTGGCACATCAGCTTATGTATGTAGCAAGACACATTATATAGCATAGTTTAAGTACCTCACAAAACAGATGAATTATTAATCACTAGTACATCAGTGGAAGCTGATTGGTTGTAACGCTCGCCTTGTAACGCGTAGAGTACGAGTTTGAGTCTTCCCTGAGATGGTTACTGTGTAGGGACCTTGAGTAGTCCTTCACTCACAATTGTTCAGCGCTATTGACTGATGCTTTGTCATTAGATAGTGGTGCTTATTAAATGCATAATAATAATAATAATAATAATAATAATAATAATAATAATAATAATAATAATAATAATAATAATAAGAAGGAGGAGGAGGAGGAAGAAGAATTAGTGCTGCCCCTCGATTAAAATTTTTAATCAATTAACTGCAAATTAACCCCACTTCAACAAATGAACAATATTTGTTATTACTATAAGTACATGTATTCTTCAATCTTCAACATAATCTTCATTTTTCTAATCTTCTAATAATCTGATAATCACACTTTTGAAATCTTCATCATATTTTAAGTCTAAATAAGTAATAAAACTAATAATGATTAGACATTCACCAACTTCAAAATAATCATCATTAGACAAAATGTGCAAGTTATTGATGTTTCAAGCACAGTTCCACTACAAATCTGCATAGTTATAGTATTTTTAAATGGATTCCATCTAGTTTTAAAAGTGTATTCTTTCAATTGAATCAGGTTATTTAAGCAAACTAGTTTGTTCACACTGCTCAGATAAAGTGATGCACTTGTCTTGCTAACTGTGTGTCCTGATCAGGAAAACAATGATTCACAAGGAAATGTTGTAGCTGGTGAAGACAAATACTTCTTGGCTAGTGTCTCCAAAAGTGGGTGGGCTCTGTCATATAACCTCCACCATTCAACTGACCATTCAATATTGTTTTTCAACACTGGCACTAAATGCTGTTTCGTAATACTTAGTGTTCGTAATGTGCGAACTTTATTTCACCCCTTCTTTCCTTGATTTGCTGTTTAAATTAAAACCTGAAATAGCATAAAAACTATCATGCAAAAATTGACAAAAGTTACCATTTGCTATATCTGTGTGAACTGTTTTTGATTTTTTAAGGCTGTCCAATACGTCAGGAGATAGTTAACACATGTTTAATTGTGGCTGAAGGGGAAGGCTTGTCCCGTGGGGTCGAGGACCAAATGGCCACTTTCCGTGTTGACTCAAAGGGTCAACGTGGTGACTTAGTTGTCCAAGTTGATGGTTAGTTTCTGTTTCTACCAGTATATAACTATACATTCATTATTAGTTTTTAGAATAAAATTTATGTATTATAGGTAACATGCACTGTGCTTACCCAGTACCCATTTCAACCAGCTACCTATTTTCTCCTAACATTGCTCATTATAGCCTAGTGGGACATATCAACGATTTAATACTCTCATTTAACTCAACAAAAACTTTGCACCTTTTGTGCCAAATTTATATAGCACCCTCTTCGTTTCACCTGAACAACATTCTTCCAATTTTCAAGTTTCTTAATGTAAATTATTACTTATCTGCAACATACGATCTTTCTCTCCACTCCTCCGTCACAATTTTTGTGTTGCACTGTTTTGAGTGTGAGTTTTACAATCTGGCATTTCTGATTTCTATTGAAGCTCTTATCCACAACTGCACTGTGCATCTATTATTTGGTAGCTGTTGTTGTATATTGTTTTATGTGATTGGTGGGTTTAGGATATCCACTATGCCCCTTCCTGAACTTGGTACTAACATTTTGTCTAATTCTTTTATCACTACATCCTAGGCAGCTAGACTCACTATTACTAATCTCTTAGTGTAATGTGTTGGTGCATATATTTGAGCATGAGCCTGTTTAATGTGCTAAATTTTTATTTCAAGGACCAAACAGCATCTCAAAGTGCAATATCGAAACAGAAATTGGTCGTTATACAGTAAACTATGTTCCAGTTGAAGTTGGGGTTTTCAATATCAAAATCACGTGGAATGGTCGAGAAATAGAGGGTCAGCTCACATATGCTTTCCTCTTTCTTCTGACATCAAATGCTGCCAGCTACTGCTATTATCAGAACACTACTGCAAACAAATTCTCTTTAATGTAGTGCTAAGGTTGCCGCTTGTATTCAGTGCATCAGAGCATCTCTTACTTTCATATTCTTATTTGAATTTTACAAATACTTAAATACATGTACAGCTATCTGACAAACATTATCATTGATACAATTCAAACAAAATTGGTCTTTCTACCACTGTAATTATTCTACTGGCAGTAATAATGTGTAACACTATAGATATTGCTGCACGTTACGGATTGTTTTCAATTTTCTGCCCTAATGTTCCCTTCCGTTATTTAAATAATTTCTCTAATGTGGTGTTCATTTTTTCTTGCAGGAAGTCCATTTCATCCGAGAATCATTAATCCTCGAAAAGTCCTGCCTATTGGAGGCTGGGAATCCATACTAGGTGGCAGAAATCGAATTTCTATTAAACCAAATGAAACTAACTGTCTAGAATTTGACACTAGACAGGCAGGCCCTGGTAAGCAATTTCATTAGACTATTATTGAGATCATTTACCAATAAAAGATTGTATTGTTTATATAATTATTTAATTTTTGTGTTATCGTTGTTGTTAACGTAAATACCGAAATAAATACTGTAGTTAACTTGGGTTGTGCTTATTGTATTTTCACATGCTCTTTTAACAACTTTATATTGCCATTGTCTTTCTTGTATTTATTTCTGTAATTACAAGTTAAATTGATGCAAGACCTTATATTTACATGCAAACCATTTTCTTGTCAACCTTTACCTGCATAGGAGTGGCTGAAAACTTCTTGTGGTTGTTTAAACTTTTAAAGAAATCTTTTGCACGTCTAGATTTATTTATTTTGGCTACAGGGCAGCTGAGCGCAGAAGTAATTGGACCAGGTGGCAAAATTCCAGTAGACATACTTTCCAAAGAAAGAGGGAAGATTGCTGTCTCATTTGTTCCAAAGGCGGAAGGTGTGCTTTGTAAATACTTATGCTTGTGTTGAAGTTAACCTTTCGTTAATTAAGATGCTGGTGCATTGTTTCAACAAAGTGTGATGGACTTACCTGTGGCTGTGTAGTGTAATGTAATGAAAGGAACAGTAGAGCAAAATGCATTTACATCCTTTGCATTGTTACAACGTTTGAAGTACTGTAGGGAATTTACAAAATGAAGTAAAGTGGCTTAATTCCAAGAGAGATTCAGGATGGTTTCATGTAACAGGAAAACTCTGCTCCTTACTAACCTATAACACCTGTCATGCATATTCTAGTTAGCCTGTCAAAGCAAGAACAAATTTTTTCAAAGTGACTTCTTTTAAGATAAAGATAAGATGATAGAAAACATGTTTACATACTACCTCTCAAAAAGAAACTTTCCATAATGGTCTTGGGGTTTTAAGAGGCTGTCAGCAGAAGTCCAAGAATGATTAAGAAGCAATCCACCAATGGCACGTTTAGTTTAACATGCTTTTATGACACAAACATCCTTTCTTGATCGGCTAGAACTTCCACCACAGAGTGATCAAAATTTTTATACTGAATACAAATATCATGAACTTTTTGTTGGTAAATATAATTTATATGCTCAAACAGGTGAGTACCAGGTGAAACTGAATTGGAATGGCCTGGAGCTGGAAAGGTCTCCAGTATATGGAACTTGCCTGTACAGCTCTTCTTCTCCTTCTAATCCCGTTCTGCGTTCCGCTTTGGCAACAAATGCACACCAGTCAACTTCCCATCAGGCAAACCATGTGTCGATAGCAAACACCCGAACCACACAGAATTTGTCAGCTGATGGTCATCTGGCAGGTGTCAATCTTGACAAAGTGGTTCTTACTGGCATGGGCCTGCAGCATGCACGTGTCAATCAACAAGCTGAATTTTACATCGATGGTACACATGCGGGACCAGGTTAGAACACCATATTTCTATAATATGCTGCTTTTGCCCAAAAGAAACACTGACAATTTTCCCAAATTTTTAAGAGGCTGTCAGCAGAAGTCCAAGAATGATTAAAAATCATTGGATATTTGTTTGCTATAGGTAAAACTAGCTTTGATGAAGTGTTAACTACATTTTGATGAGACAGGAATATCTCAAATATTTAATTAAAATTTTAGTGACACTGAACACTGATCTGATACTTCCTTTCATTTTCAGGTTTTCATGACTTTGTGTTATGATCGTAATCATAAGCATAAATTCCAAATTTTTAAAGCGTTACTCTAGAGCTAAGTCAAAGCACCAGCTTATTCACGAGCGCTGATGCTTTGGCCTAAAACTGAATATGACCAAGTTGCTGCCTTGATTAACCAGCTCTTATGCTTACATGCCAATATTAGCATTACTATTATGTGTGGTTATAAAGATGAGAAAAAGACTCTATCAGTGTTTTTAAAATCATCTGTTCTAGGACTTCCATCTGTCAGGCTGACAGGTTTGAAAGGCGATCTTCTGGTGAACTGTGTACCTGCGAGTGAAAACAAATACAGATGCACATACACAGCACCTGTATCAGGTGAGTGGATGGGATGCTTCTACGTCATACTTTACCACCAGAATTTCACATCAAGACACAGAGACAAAAACATTCATAGATACCACTAAGCTATCTTAATGCTTGTGAATGACTGGAGAATTGTGTGTCTCATTTGTTTATCTTCTGCCTTGTGTTATAAATGTTAAGCAAGTTGCAAAAATGACTTTAAATATTATGTATATTTAATGTTGTCAGCATTTAATGTTATAAAAAGAGGTGTCTTCCAATGCAATATGTTAATGTGGTGCTATATAAGTCATCTGTTGCATTGCTTGATTCTTGTTTTGCTATGGTTGTCTACCAGGAGCGTACCTGCTGTACATAGCGTGGTCTGATAGGCAAGTATCTGGGTCACCCTACAAGGTCACGGTCCAGCCTTCATCTGATGCAAGCAAGGTCATCTGCTCAGCTGAAGGTCTGAACACTGGAATGATTGGCAGAGACATCAAGGCCACGCTGGATGTTCGCAGGGCTGGACCTGGTAAGATGCCACTGACCAATGATGGAAATACGAAAGTGATTTCTCTAACATTTTGTACAGTACATTTTTTTATCTGACCAATAAATATCTACTTTATTTCTTAAAGTAGTATTAGAATTTAATCTTTTTCAACATAATTAATTAGCCTCAGTTGGCCTTCTTACATTTATTCTGTATTGCGATAGGACTTCCTAAAGTTTTCATATAATAATTACTAATTATTTTGTGCATTTTTAAATATGAATTTCTTCTTTTAGTGTTATTACCTATAAACCTGACAATGTAGATTTCTGATTTAGGTGAGCCTGTAGTGCAGTGCAATGGGCCAACAAAAGCAGACTATTGTCAGTTGATTGACAATTATGATGGCACGTTCACACTTGTTGTAAGGCCACAAGAGCCTGGCAGACACATTTTAGAGATTAAGTATGGCAGTGAACATATTCAAGGTAAGCAAAAATTTTAGTTTTTCAAGTTTCACTGTAGAAATCTATTAGGTTATGCTATACAAGAAAATCTATGCTGTAATCCCTGTAGGATGCTCCCTTTGTATGGTAGTAAGGTTGCATTATGAGGTCATCTTGTAAGCTGTTTAAAGTGTTTGCAGTGAATCCTCAACTGGATTATACTCACAAGTTGTGTCATAATATGTTTTATAAGGAAGTTTCAGTGTCTTTAAACTACAGTGGCTGGTTTCTGTCAATGTAAAGTTTTTGTATGTTGTATACCACATGCTATTACTCTTCTTAGTTCTTGAAATAATGGCAGGTTTGTGTATCACTTTCTACAGGTGCCTAGAAAGCTTAGTGTTAATTGTCCAGTTTTATATTACGATACACTGACACTATACGATGGACTTAATGTCTATCTGTTAACAATCTAAAAGTATTTTCAGATGATTTAGGGGTCACCCATAAAGGACGTCCGCAATGAGGGGGAGTGAGGGGTCATCCGAATGCGGACAAATGCGGACAAAAGGGAGGGGTTATTTCCAGTGCAGAATTCCGCACCTAAATTTTTAAATTTGATAGTTTTTAAACACCACCTTATTTCAACCTTTCCCGAAAAACGGAAAAGTCAGTGAGGTGATTGCCTAAAACCTCAAGCACGGTATAAAATTTACTGTGACTTTAAAGAGACTTTAATTACTGAACATCTTAATATGAAACCCAAAACTGTCACTTAAACGTGCACGGGAACAGTGGAATAAATGTAAAAAGAATGATGATGACATAAAAATTGACTTTGGCATGCGGACGTCCGCAAAGGGATAGGGGGAAGGTAAAATGTGGACAAATGCGGACAAGGGGAGGTAGGGGTCCAAAGTAGGTCATTTTTTGCGGACGTCCTTTATGGATGACCCCTTAGGAGGATAAACTCGCATCTGTTGTAATAATGTACAACATACATATGCATAGGCACTTCTTGTTGAATCATGGAATTCCAGTACAACAGTTCATTATTTCATGTTGTGGCAGTTAATTTCAGTTAAACTTATATGTAGCATATTTAACCAATGATTCTGTTCTATTTTATATTTATTTTACATCTAGGAATGATATCAGGCATGACTAAGAATTGTATTAATTTTTACAATAAATTATTAATTATTTGGTACAGGAAGCCCATTCATCCTGAATGTGGCTGGGATTTCAGATGCCAGCAAAATTCGAATACATGGACCAGGAATAATGGACGGTATTCTGGCAGTATATCAGAGCCACTTTGTCGTTGATACACATGGAGCTGGGGCTGGTGAACTAACAGTAAAGATCCGTGGACCACGAGGTCAGTCACGCAGCCTGTTGTCAGCTATATTTGTATAAATGAAACATCCTTTACCTTTTTATTCTTTTGGAATTCCAATAATTAGCATTATTGTAATTTGGTGTAATGTGCTGAGCAAAGGTGGATCCAGGATAAGGACAGTGCTAACTGGGGCATACTGGGAAAAATATTTCAGTTCGCCAAGGTTATTGGGTGTGTACATCCTTTACTTAAATACTGACATGAAGAGCCTATGTACATTATCTACAATTGCAATTGCAAATTCTTTTAGTGCCACTTCAAGAGGAACTCATCAGAGATGATAAAAATGCTTTGGATCTTGTCTCAGTAAACATCTGAAATTGTCACATGTATGCTTACTATTCAAAACTGTAGGTGGATTTCGAGTGGAAATGCAGCGACAGAGCCAGAAAGATCGAACAATCTTTTGTCGTTATGATCCGACGGAAGTAGGCGAGTACCTGATCGATATCCGATGGTCGGGAGAAAGCGTCCCTGGTAGCCCTTTTGTCGCAAACATATTTGATTCCCAAGAAGAACTGAGGCGTTTCCAGGCAGAAGTCAGTCATCAGGGCTTCAACTCACACTACCATGCTGTCACGAGGGGGCCGTGGCCAGATGAGTTTGACTGATATGATAAGAATGTTTGACGTTGGGGTATATGATCTCATTGTGATTTTGGGCTTCAGATCATCATGGGCTTCTTAGAGTAGGCTAAATCTAGCTTCATCACCACCATATTTTAAAACTGGTTTGTAATAACATGCCAGAGAGAATGAGAAATAGAAAAAATAAGCATATATCCAAGCCCACCGTGCTGATCTGGTCTGCCGTGGTATATGTCACTGTATTTCGAGAGAGCCACCAAACTGCCTTCACATACATGCTATTTTTTCTATAGCAGCTCTGAGCACTCTAAAATACTTCCATGATTGTCTGATCAAAACAAATGAATCAGTTGAGGCCTACACATGCAGTCACTGTGGTCCAATGAGGTCAGACATTACAAATTTAAAAAAATATTAGTCTGCAGTTTGTAATTGACTGCCAATTAACAAACTGTCTTACGTAGTGTAACAGTCAGTTAATTCTGTAAATAAAACACACTGTAAAGTAAATCAAAGGATTACAGATTAAAAGCAAACTAAAACTAAAAATCTTAATGCCAATGTACTGGTAATTGTGTGCCTTGTATGTGGGACTACTAAAACTCTGAAACAAACTTGCCAAACTATTCAACTGTAAAATCTGAAACAGAACAGTTTCTTGCATTTAACATGACAGTATGTTTAGTTGACTATGGATTGTTTGAAAAGTTGCATACAATTGATCCTACATAAAAATTGCAATCAGCTCTACATCATTTAGAAAGTGTGGACTTGATTCGGTTCCAGTAGAAGTGCAAGCAGTGTTTGCATACTGATTAAGAAATTTATGTGTCTTGTCTTTATATTTTGTGTACACATCGTATTCTTCATTGGGAGAATAATTCTATTTGGTCACAATGTATATTTATTAACCTGAATGACAATAGTGTAGGCTTCTAAAATAAGTATTCACTGTATAGTTTAATTACTTAGATTGTACTATAGCAGTTTATTTGCTTTTTACAAACGAATCACTGCTGTTTTGATTTTTTCAACTGCAGTTAATTTGAATTAATGAAGTATTAAAGATTGTTACAATATGCAATGACTGATTATAAGATATTTGAACATGCAATGTATAGTTTAATCTATAATGCGTAATCAATTACGCTTAAGTGTAATGATTGCATAGTAACTAATGAAGTATATGAATTTACCAAATGCTTGGTTATTTAGTTATGCTTCTATCTGGCGTTTGTTGAATTGTGTACAGTACATACCAATTGATGCAAATGTTAAGCTATGTGGAAAGCAAGCAGCCTGTATCTTAAGCAGGTATATCTCCCTCAAACCAGCTATAATATGGGCTAGGACCAATATATGTTTTGTCACGCAATTTTTAACTTTGTTTTAAAGCTCTAGTCTTTTTCTCTGAGTGTGAGGATACCCATTCGCATACCAAGGCCACTGATTTAGAGAGGTGAATTGTGGGCTAGCATATCTGTCAGTGGCCCTGCTAAGGAAGATCGGTGTGCTTGGTGGCAAGGGTAGTCTACCCTTTCTAACGAGGTAATATAAGGTGCATTGGTAGAAATTAAATGAAAATTGAAATTAAATCGAGATTTAATCAAACTAAAAGAATAACCCTAGAAGGAAATCAAGAAGACACAGAAACAGCATATCTTGTGAATTTCCAATCAGCATCTCTGTCTTTGTCTCTGTCCGTCTGTTTGTCTGTCTGTCTCACCCTGTGTACATGAATTTTAAAAAGAGTAAACAATTTTAGACATTGCCTTTGTTTTTTTTAACAATTTAACAATTTTAAACATTGCCTACTGTTATAACATGTCACACTGGTCTTACTGAGTGTTACATCTTGCTAATGATCCTCGTATATACACTGGTCTTACTGGGTTTTACATCATGCCAATGATCCTCGTACATATCTTACTGATTTTTACATCATGCCAATGATCCTCTTATACTATAAACAGGTCTTACTGAGTTACATCATGCCAATGATCCTCTTATATACACTGGTCATATTGAGTTTTACATCATGCCAGTGATCTTCATATATAAACTGGTCTTACTGAGTTTACATCATGCCAATGATCCTCGTAGATGCACTGGTCTTAGATTTGCATCGTGCCAATAATGACTTTTTAATCAAGCCAATGACCCTCATACCTTCCCCCTTTTTGCGTACATAATATGTGGATGGCCCCTAGCTGACCGACTGAGCTACTGACCGATTGACCTACCGATTCATTGTCCAACTGGCTGACCGAAGAAGCAGAACGCAAATATGATGAGGTAGGAACGTCACAGGCAATTCTTAGCTTAAATTCTGAATCTGATCTAATAATTTCTAAAGTCCCACTATCATAATACACAAGACATCATCAGTCTATAGTTGATTCGAGTGAAATGTAGAGTCAAAAGTAATAGTCCATTGAAGAAGCCCAGTTGGCACCTGATCGGTCAGGGAAACCAGAAGTCAGGCTGTGCTGATTGAATGTCAAATGATTGAATGTCAAGTGTGAGGTTGTATAAATCATACTAAGCAGTTCTTAAATTGTTGCTATGTATATTTTAAGTTAAGTATTGAAAGGTAATAAATCTGAGTCTTCTTGTCTTCAAAATTACATCTTGGATCAACCAGTGTTGGATATTCTCGTCGCGATGACACTTCTTGGACATGAAACTCCTTCCCTTTCTCTCCTACATCAACCTCCTTCTGAATTTGTTATAATGGTCAACTTTTTTTCTTGGTGGTAAAATCACTTTCTTCACAAGTCGCAGCTGATACTTGCTCACTTCACTTCATCTGCTCCAACCCTGAAGTCATTTGAATTCCTACCTCCCTCCCTCGACTCTGGAAATCAGCACTTCATTTTTGTCATTGTTTATTGTCCACCCTCTCTTTCACTTTCTGACTTTTTAGCAGAATTCCAGTCACGTCTTGTGATCATGGTCTCTTGTCCTTCTGAATTTGTTATAATGGTCAACTTTTTTTAATATGCACCTGGATACTCTGAACAATGCTGCACAAAAGTTTTTGGGTATCATATCAGCCTTTGATCTCACACAATATATATCTCCTTTCCAATTGATAAGTTTTGGCCATACACCTAAGCAAGTAAGTAAGTATATCCTTTATTAATCCAACTGCTAACTGCATTTTGGTTTACACATGTATATCACGTCCAGATTAAAGTACTAAGGCCTATATTCCGGTGAAAATCATCCTAATTATGAAAGATTTACGAGCTAGACTGTCAGCAGTCGGGAGAACCCGATTATGAACACGGGGTCGCAAAGTATAACCCGTATGCTTAACAGGAGGTAATAGCACATGAAGCACATGTGTAGGACATGTAAGGACGGTCGTGAAAAGTTTAGAATCAGCAGTACGGATCAATTGTTCGAATCTAGGGTAGTCCACAGGAAGATAACCAGCTTTAATCAGTCTCCTAAATATTGCCTGTAGTTTCTCACGTCCCCTCTGCCCCACATAACCCCACCAAGCGGACGCAGCGTACGTCATCCTCGCCACTGTGGTAGCTGTCACCACATCGTACATTGAGGGGCCAAGTAGTCCATGAGTAGTCAGGATCCGTAATGCATACATTGATTGTCTTGCACCAGTGCATAGATTGTCAACATGCACGTCAAAGCAGAAGTCATCAGAGAGCGTGACACCTAAGATCTTCATGATTCTGACTCTGGAAAGACCAGGAATCTCCATCGGCTGGTTTTCATTCAGTTTTCTTCTCGGCTTACGGCAGTGCATATTTTAAGGAATTTAGACTACTGGGACAACATTTTGGAACTCGTCTCTGAAAAACTTTGATGACCTTTTCTGGGAATTCATTTGTCCCACTAGTTATACAGTTAAAATATGCCCTGGCCTACATAGACATGGTAACGATTATCTTAAAACAGAAGAATACGTAGACATGGTAACGATTATTTTCAAACAGAAGAAGACGTTGATATTGTTACGATTGTTTTCAAACAGAAGAATACGTAAATATGGTAACGATTAGGCTATCTTCAAACAAAACAAAATCCTCATTCTGGTGTCCAAGACACAGCGGGGTCTCGCCCCCAAATATTTCATTGATGTAATTCACCGGCCTCTTTCTGTCTCCTCGCATCGTCCACTTGGCTCTTCAAACAGATGTTGATCTTTCAGTTCGTCATACCACAACAGCTATGGCGCAGTCCCGATCTTTTGCCTCAATTGATCCCTCTCTCTGGAATACACTGTCTCCTTCTACTCGCTCTCGAAATGGACGTAGATGAACGAGACGATGACGTAAGATGACCTCCATAGGGCGTCGATCCCAGATGCCTGTCTTCCACGTGCAACGACACAGAAGCAAGAGTAATGTAATGCAACAAATTAACTCTGCAGTATTGATGCCCTTTATACATGTCCCTAGACACGTTTCTCTATAATTATACGTCTCACTAGTTACATGTCTGTACATCTTCCAATATATTCTTTGTACCCCTAGATACATGTCTCTTTGTACATCTCCCTAGACAGTGCTTTTTTTCAACCGAAACGCCCCGGAACGGCGTTCCGGCACCTTTTTTCAGCTCCTAAAAAATAATTTATTTATTGTAATAATAAAAACAATAATTTAGTTATTTTAATTTAATTTCAGTGTTTTGAACTGCTTTCAGTGTTTATTGAGACCCATCCCAACCTCCAATCCCGTTTTTCTCGGGATTTTAGCTCGTCCATAATTGTTCCGTTCCGGGACCTATTGTTCCGTTCCGGAACCTTTTTTGTAGAAAAAAAGCACTGTCCCTAGATATATGTCTTCTTGTACATGTCCCTAGATACTCTTTGTACCTCTCCCTATATACATATCTCTTTGTACATGTCCCTAGATGAACAACTTTGTACCTTTCCACACATACATATATCTTTGTACATCTCCCTAAATACTCTTTGTACATCTCCCTAGATAGATGTCTCTTTGTCATATCCCTAGATACATATCCCTTTGTACCTATGCCTACATAAATATACCTGTGTACATCTCCCTAGTCACTCTTTGTGCATCTTCCTAGATACTCTTTGCAGGGTCCGATTTGCCGGGGGGGTCGGGGGGGTTGGACCCCCCTGCTTCTTTTTTTGACCCCCCCTGCTTCAAGCCTTTGGCCGACCCCCGGGGGGGGTCGGCTTGACCCCCTCAAATTCATTACCCTGAGTCCTACACCAAACGACTCCAGTATGACCTACCGCAAGCAGTGCAGCCTTAAGTCACCTTTGGGTAATTATTTATTATCCAGTCGGTACCCTAATTTTGAAATATCGCGTTAATATTGTTCACGAGTAGCGCTTTAAGCTTGGCATATTCAGCTGTTGAGGGATTATGTTACTTTTAACTCAAGCTGAGGTCGTCTACTCTGTAGGCAGAGGCAGTGTCAGAAATATTTCGCAGGGCATGACCAAACATACAGAAGACAACAAACGGACCACAGTCCCTGCACAAGCCAGCGCCCTCAGGCGCCTTCATGCCCGGGGTCCTCGCCTTGGGCACATCGGCTCCAACGCCACGAGCATCCAGTTGCGGGGTAAAGGTCAAGTAGATAGTGGCATTCTGTCCAGCGTTCGCTGGCGCTTTTGACCTCGATTGACCTAGACTAGAGCGCACATCTGTATCAGTGCACAGCTATGCTGTCATTTTTGTGACATGAACCGAATTGGAGATCGGCATTCGGCATAAGGTGGTCAAAATGCAGGCTCATCTGTGCCTATATAAAGTGCCTATATAAAGTCACTGGTGATGCTGCAGTTGTTGTCATACAACCGCCAGTCCAACCACGTTCCCGCTCTGCCGAGTCTGACTCTGTTGTGGAACGGCAGAATATGTTCAAACAAGAACACGTCATCAAAACGTACGTCTCCTACCAATGGATTATGGTGGAACCCCAGAAGCTGTGCACTCTGCTTCAGAGAAGTTTCGGATTGACAATTTTCTGCCCATCGTTGATCAATTCACAACCGAGTTGACAAGAAGGCTTGCATCATACGAACTACTCTGCTCAAGGTTTGGTTTTCTATCGAGCCTTGAATCTTGTAGTGATGAAGAAATACACAACTCAGAGAAACCTTGTAGCAATATACGGCAATGACCTCGATGAAAGCATTGGCAATGAGCTGATGATTTTATGCAGTGTTCTTATTTTGTCAAAATGTTTAAACACGAGACAGGTAGGGCAGGCCTCAACATAAGTCATGAGTAGTTCATGTACAAATACATGGCAAAGGTGTTGAAAGTTCATTTCAAGTATGACACATGAGAGACCTAGCCACCCTGCAGCGTTGAGCATAGAGAGTGATATTCTACGTCAACTGAATTTTAATCAGTTTATTGATGACTTTGCCAATGGAAAAGTGCGCAAAGTCCTAATGGGCCTATTCAAATTTACACCCAACTGTAGGCTTAACTGAGCTAATTAACTGACTCGATCTACCTGTTTTTAGTTTAGAGGTCCCGCCTATCACCCTTTTTAATTTCTTCTTTGTCTGTATCAACAATTTCTATTAAAAACTGGATAAGAATCTTAAAGCTTATCCTTTTGTGTTGTACTTGAACCTCTTAATATAATAGAAGACACTTTATTTATAAGTAAAATGATCTTCCCAATTTATTTTCATATTTAAAAAAAATAATTAACAATAAGTCACATTAGTCACAATTCCCAGATTGTGATCGAGTACTCTATACATACAAACAAGGCCAACATGGGGGGGGGGGGTCTGATCTCGCAACACTTGAGCACACTTTGAAGATTCTGCTCATTTCGTCTGCAGCTTGCGAGCGTGGCTTTAGCCAGATGAACTTGCAACATAGGCCTACAGTGCGCAACCTGCTGGGTGTTGGCCCCATCAGCTACCTGCTGATGATCAGCATTAACGGGCCATCTCTAACATCTTGGAATGCCAGGATATACGTTATTTCCTGGCTGAAATCTGGGTGCCATGATGCCTTAGATAAGCCAGTTGGCAAGGCTACTATTGTGCACAAACAAAAGAAATATGCTCAGCTTTTTATAGTGGCTATACTAGTGTACTTGGTGCACTGGTTCATTGGGTTTGCTAGTATTTCCAATGACAGTACTTGATGCATTGGTTTGATAGCTTTGGTTGTATACTTGTATTTCATCTTTCAGTGCAATTTAGTCACGTCTAACGCTTCTGTGTGGGCCTACAATTTGTTGTTCCTATTAGTATATTTCAGCTAAAACTGCTGCTGAAAGCTCCTTTTAATTTTGAATATAAATTTTTTTTCGATGTCATGTTTGCATCGTAGTTGACTGTTGGTCATTGCAGAATCTTGACATACTATGGAAGTTCATTACTCTCATCTACAAAATAACGAGTAAAAAAATTAAATTATGGCTTAATCAATTTTTATTATTTGCATAGATTTCCGACCCCCCTGCTTCTTTTTTGACAAATCGGACCCTGACTCTTTGTACCTCTCCCTACATACAGTTATCTTTGTACATCTCCCTAGATAGGCTACTCTGTACATCTTCCTAGATACATGTCTGATTGAACATCTCCCAGATTCAGATCTCTGAATACCTCCCTAGAATCATGTCTCCGTACATGTCCCTCCCTAGTTCTAGTCCCTAGATCTATAGCTGCACGTATGCACTGGGCTAACTGTGAAAAGTTGCACATACCGTAACTATTAAAATCATCGGCGTTGTCATCATCTTTGTAATGCAATGTAATGTAATGAAAGAGCCTTAAACAGGCGCCATCAGTCTGAGAAAAAAAATGCTTTTTTTAACATCCGAGTAAAAAAGACAAAGTCTCTACTCACTCCTTAGTGGTATTAGCAGTGCTTTTTTCAGCCGGAACGGCATTCCGGCACCTTTTTCAGCTACTAAAAAATAATTTATTTATTTTAATAATAAAAACAATAATTTAGTTATTTTAATTTAATTTAAGTGTTTTTGAACTGTTTTCAGTGTTTATTGAGACCCCTCCCAACCCCCAATCCCATTTTTCTCGTGATTTTAGCCCTCCCATAATTGTTGCGTTCCGGAACCTTCTGTTCCGTTCCGGAACCTTTTTTCTAGAAAAAAAGCACTGGGTATTAGTGTCACGAAGTGAGAGCGGAAGGCCAGAGCAACGGTGCTTATCCACCACAGGATATCAACGGACTGACCATCTGGATGTATACATGACTACGGTTTGGGTTTGGTACGCCATCGGTTGGTGCTTGTGCATTAAACAGCGGCTCTATGGAAGTTACTAATTACTAATCTACTATTATAATAAAAAAGGATAATGCAAGATATACCAAAATAGACCTGGATAGACTGGTTGGTATAGAATAGGACAGTAGTAGTTAAGGTAGTGGACAGCACACGAAAGAGCAAAACTAAGAACATCTAAGGAAATTTAAGGACAACCAAGCTGCTACAAGGGTTCGGTTTTACAACCGTACAAGTAACGTCAACACAGCCGTTCGCCAAGTTTGAGTTCGGCTAAACTTTTACTGTCCAGAGTGTTGCCATCGTTATCAACAGCATTTCCGGCCCTTGAGCCAGCAATGGACTCTACCTGCAACATCCCGAACACGGGATCAGCGCATCGCAGGATTTATATCCAGCTTATGCCGATATCAAATTCTGCTGCTAGGTAATATACATACGTGGATTAATTTTCCAGGATAGCTACACGAGTCCTTTCAGCAGGGTCGAACCAGCAACCCTTACACGACAGACCAAGCACTGTGTTGAACTCAGTAATAGGCCATGTTAGAACAGAATAGAGTCTATCAGGGATCATGTAAGATTAGATCCAATCCGCTCATGTTAGACTAAATTAGGTAAGACTCCCCGTCGCATACGCAAATGTTGTTTCATCTGTGCCAGGCAATACGGTTTCGAATCTCCAGATTTATACAATACAGTACAACTGTATTTGATATTGTCCTCCTTCCAAAGCTCAGAAGCGCACACGACCATAGGACAGAACGTCGATGGCGCAGAGTAATTGTGAGTAAAGGACTGGCTCAAGGTCCTTACAGAGTTATTCCCCCCCCTCTCTCTCTCTCTCTCTCTCTCTCTCTCTCTCTCTCTCTCTCTCTCTCTCTCTCTCTCTCTCTCTCTCTCTCTCTCTCTCTCTCTCTCTCTCTCTCTCTCTCTCTCTCTCTCTCTCTCTGCGTTACAGACCGAATGACAGTTGACAAACACTTCCGTTCAAGCTATTACATTTGTTCCATTGCGACCACTAACATAGAATGCATTTAAACAGAAAAATTTCAAGAAATGTTTGGAGAAAGTTTATATGTTAATATTGACAGATTCAGTGTTAGTTTGACAATTATATTGTAACTAGAAATCGATTCGTTATCAGCAGAGTTAGCATTTGATGAGTAAAAAATCCAAGAAAAGTTACAAGAAAGTTTATTCGTTAATATCACCAACAGATTCAGTGTTGGTTGTAATTAGAATTCGAATCTGTATAGCGTTTTAAGAGAACAAAATCCAAGAACAGTTAGACTAAGACAAAGTTTATACGTTAATATTTTTCCGAAAGATTCAGTGTTGAACTGACAATTGTAACTAAAAATCGATTATCAGCAGAGTTAGCATTTTAAGAGGACTAAATCCCAGAACAGTTCAGAGAAAATTTATACGTTAATATTACGTACAGATTCAGTGTTGGATTGACGATTGTAACTAGTCTTGAGTTTTTATCAGCGGAGATTTTCACTCAGAGGTGTTGGGTAATCGTGTTTTAAACAGAGGAGCAAACTACATCGTCATCTTTAGCAAACATCTATTCTCACAGGCTGGAGCAATGAAATATCTTCTCAGCTGATCTGATCTGATCCTTTCTAGGAAAGCTTCTCTTGGCCTCACTCGCATTCTTGTTAGCTTTCAAATTGTCCTCACCAATCTCCAACTGTTGTTGATCAACGATAAAGATTCCAATGACCATGCAGATAAAGATCACGAACACTTGCGCATACATCTGAGATGCCTGGGATCCGGATTCTCTCTTCTTTTTGGGGCATTCAAAATCGGCTTTCGCACTATTTTCGATCGCACCCCCTTCGAATTCGTTTCCTGTCTGTCCCTCATACACATCTGGTCCTGCTGATGGTGCACCCTGACTCTTTGGCCCTTCTCCTCCAAAAAGACTGTCCAGTGTTTCGTATTCCTTGCGCTTCATTGCCATATACTTGTCCAGAGCAGGAGAAGGTGCATCAAAAAATGCCGTGTTGTTTTTACGAATATCAAAAAAGTCCCAATGAGCGTGTCCTTCTGCAGCGTCTTTCTCCCACCCTTTATAGGTAATGGAATAGTCTGGTGGGTATACCCACGGATGGCTCCCTATTCCATCCTTTAGGTCTTTCACCATCTTCCTCTCCTCAGTTTTCGCTGCTTTGTACTTGTCAAGAAGATCTGTTGGTACGGTGCCGGTTTTCGCAAGGCTTTTAACTAATTGGTCGTCTAGTTCAGTGCATATTGCGACTTGTGCCTTTACCTTCGGCGGCGACATATCCCGCAGTTGGTATATTTTAAACTCACGTGCTTTCTCATGACTATCTTCGCCTACCTTATTTCTCTTCGTTCTTGTCTTGATTGCAATGTCCTTGCCTATGTCGCGAATAGCAGCCGACGTTCCAAGAAAACTTCTCCTGACCTTTAGTGAATATCTGTTCGCAGAGATATGTCGATGAGAATGTTTCAGCAACGACCAGAGATCAATTACTCGTGTTCCTAAGTATGCCCTCTGCCCGCTCTTCTTAACCTCGGATGTAACGGTCATTGGCGTCACGGCTGACGATGGTTTATCAGAAGCTTCAGTTTCTTTTGAACTCTTGCCAACAGATAGGGCAGGCGCGGGAACGTCTTCTGATCGGATATACTGATCTTCGTTGGTTGTTTCATTAGCGGCCAGAGAATCAACTTTCCTCGCATTCTTGTTAGATTTGAGATCGTCCTCACCAATCTCAACCCGTTGTAAATCAACGCAGGCATATCCAATGACCATGAAGAAAAAGAAGACGAACAGCTTCATCTGTAAAGAACAATAATGCAAAGATATCAAAACAAGAATTGAAAACCTCAGTTCCTCCGTTCGGAAATAAATCCGACCCTTATGGGTTTTTGTGCATCATCTAATATAATTGATGGCAGGAAAATATCGAAAAACATATTATTAGGCTCACCAGTATGACAGTGAGTGAGTTAACCTGATGTCTTATATCTTGATACAAAATGGTATTCAGTAGAAAACGACTCGCAAGTGTCCTCAGAAAGTAAAATGAAGTATGGCACGTTAAGGCCTAAATTTTAACAACGCCTTATCAGCAACAGTGCTCAGCTTGGTCCTTTGGTTGAAGGTTATTTCATGCTTCAGCGACTTGTCTGTTCTGGCATAGGAAAACCATTATTATTGTTGCTTTTGTTGTTCTTACTAATCTAATCTAATCCGAGCTAATGACTTCTATAGCGCCGCAATAAAAATGCCTAATGTCTATCCGTTGGAGCATTCAGGTTGAAATCCGATAGATCAGAAGCCAGCCTACGGTGTGTAGTCAATTTGAAGGAGATAAGTCTTATGTTTAGACATGACATCTAAGACAATGACATTCAAAGACAGCAAAAATTGACAGAAAGAACTAATTGGACAGCGAATTCCAAAGCTTTAGATAACGACCGAGAAAGACCAGAGCCTACTAACACTGTTCGGATGCCTGACACTATGAATCACCGTATCCACTCATCGGGAGCAATATCAGTTGAAGGGAGGCTTATCATTACTGATTAAAATGTAGTATTTTGTGAACTGTAACGCAGATTTTGAAATAGATTCTTTGCTCAATTGGCGATGAATGCTATCTGGGCGTGATGTGCTGATACTTGCGGGTTCTAATCGTTGTATAATTTTAAATCAATTGGTACTATTTGTATATAATAATAATCTTCGTTTATATCTTCAAACTGACAATAACGCAGTATGATTACAAATCAGCATGAACGGATAGTGACAAGTTATTACAGGAGTCGAATTTAACTGTACACGGCAGCCATGCAAGGCGCCCATCACGTCCTACATCTCATTTTAACAACGCGCCATCTCGCGAATGATGTTACCACTACTCTGAGTGGACCTAAATTTGGGGAGGTTGCAGGAAGCGATCCCGCTACCTCTTGCTCTTCGCGCCAGTGATGTTACCACTACTCTATGGACCCCCCCACTATTGGTCTTACCTTTTCCAGAGCGTTTTATAGAGCATTCGGGAGATAAAAGTTTTGGTCATTTTTATCAGGTAATGTATTATTTTACTCAATTAGTACTATTGGTCTTACCGTTTCCAGAGCAGGTAACAATAAATGAGAAAAGTATTACTAATAAAAAAATACAAAAATATCGCACTAATGTTAATAATAACAACAATAATAATAATGCCTGTATACAGGCCACTATGGATTAGTGTAAAACGAATTCAAGAAAGTACAAATGACGTCATCGTGGTTGTCATGGGAACTCATTGTATCAAATTAAATTTTATATCTTTCACGCGCATGCTCGCAACGCTTTCAATTCAAACTGCCCAATCACAGTTGATCGTTTTTTGTACTCGAGAAATTTGTATCTCATTCTGTACCTGGTGTATTCTATAGTTATCCATATTTTTCCTCTCTGTGAAATTTTCTGCGCATGTAGTTTGATCTTCGTCTTGTAGCAGGTTATTAATGATCTATAGAGTAGTGGTAACATCACTGGCGTGAAGAGCAAGAGATAGCGGGATCGCTTCCCGCAACCATCGCAAATTTAGGTCTACTCAGCCTTTCATTCGCGAGATGGCGCGTTGTTAAAATGAGATGTAGGACGTGATGGGCGCCTTGCATGGCTGCCGTGTACAGTTAATTCGACTCCTGTAATAATTTGTGACTATCCGTTCATACTGATTTGTAATCATACTGCGTTATTGTCAGTTTGAAGATATTAAAAAACGAAGATTATTATTATTATTAATAAATACTACGTTAAGACGAACCTCAAACTGACATGTAGGGCTAGGCCCCCTATAGGCCTAGAGTTTTTTCCTTGGGACTGGTGGAAACTTACGAAGGTGCACATAATATCTAGGGTCGCCACTCGCCAGCAACTACTGTTCCATGCCAAATACTGTTTTCTGCTGCTGGAAACAATCTTAATCAGAAACTTCCAGCACTCTCACCTGACAATGTGGAACAGGTTAGATTGTCAGGACTTAGGAAAAACAGAAAGTGGATGAACCTGGTAATTGTGTGTGCGTGTGTGTGTTGTGTGTGTGTTGTGTGTGTGTGTGTGTGTGTGCGTGCGTGTGTGTGTGTGTGTGTGTGTGTGTGTGTGTGGGTGTGTGTGTGTGTGTGTGTGTGTGTGTGTGTGTACGTGTACGTGTACGTGTACGTGTACGTGTACGCATAACATCTGGTCTGAGAACTTATCTACACACAACTTCATCTCGAGACCGCGCCCTCTATCCGAGTGCGTGAAGTCGCGTTGTAGGTTTGGGAGCCCATTATAATCAATTTTAATTTTATAAGACCAAATTTCTTTTTGAAAAATATGCCGGAGGATAGCTAGTATAAAGTTCTTCTAATGTTTTGAATTTTTTTAAAATCCGATCGGTAGCTGATTTTAAATAAGCGATAATGTGAAGCTCAGTGGGCGGAGCCAGTGACTTGGCAACCTGAGAACTAAGAAACACGTTTCCATCGGAATCACACAGTTATGTATTTTTGTCATGTAAAATTTGCACTCGGCTAGTTTTTGGGCTTGTTTTCGGAGGTCTGCGCGAAAGACGAAGGAATACTCCAACGACCGAAATAAGCATGGAGGTAGCAGTGGTGGCGCTACCATGGGTCGCGGAAGGTACCTGCCTATTTTACTCTTGACCTGCCTTATGACCTGACTATTTTACTCTTGACCAGCCTTATGTCCTGCTTAGTATTCGTGTACCTGCTGCTTTGTAAAATTCTTTGAAATTTTCAATATCTTTTTTAACATTTAAAACATCAGCATCAGTGCCATAACATCACTAGTGCAATTAGGCCTATTGGATCTAAACGACTTTTTAAAACTTTTTTCTGTAGGCCCTACTTTAAAGATTAGTAAAGTAACTAAAGTTTAACTTTTAATTGCTGAATTGTTTAAAATTTGAACATGCCACAATTGGACTATAAGCGTCCAATAATATTCTTCGTTTTGCATATCTAAGTTATGCTGCTTATGTTGAGGTTATGTTGTTTGATGCGTCAAACTCAAACATTAATTTCTTCGACCTGCTGAATAACTCCCATGACCTTGACGCGACCTGCTGAAATTGTATAGCTGGCGCCACCACTGGGAGGTAGGTTATTATAATATCGTTTATTTTTATGTAGTTTCTTTCAACTTGTAAGATGTTAATAGCGGGTCATGTGGACAGCGTAAAGCAAGCTAATAAGAAATTTATTACCCAACGGTATCAAAAATAGTAGACCTAATCGGAGGTTGGTTTGGTGCTGTTGGATGTGTTACCCGATACCATCGATCCGCAATTGGACACGTGTTTAAGACACGCGGCTCAACAAATTTGATTGTTACAACGTCCACATAATAAACTTGGGGTTCAAACCTCGAATCCTGCGTTTGTTTCATGAATAATTGTCAGATTTATTAATCTAAAAATAACAATGTCGAGACTACACTGCACTTCGTTCTGGCAACAGATACTGTCAAATGTATCGGCCTGGTCGGTTACAGTATTTTGTGGTTTACACCGAAATGCGCTATATCAATTTTGCCAATATAGGGCGCTTATTATTGTAGCTATGGCTGAGCGCCTAGGGAGGCAGCGGCAGTTGCAGGCATCGACGATGTGCTGACTTTTAAATCAAGCAGAGTGTACTTCGAGTGTACTGGGTACATTCCTAGGCAAAAGCCCATGAGCTGGTAACTCTACAGTTTACACTGTTGGGCTATTTCCAGATCTTGAATATGATTGCTTCTGAATAGACAAACACTAATTCTCTGTTATACTGAATTGAGAACCATGACTGCTTTTTCAATTTGTAAGTTTTTCTGTACACACATACACGCATGCATTGCACACACTGCTTCCTCTAACCAGAATAACGCACCAGGCTGCAAGACTGTCTTGGACTCTTGTACCGAGACCACCTCAGACCTGCTTTTCGTTTTCTACACTGGCTTCCTGTCTGTAAGCGTATCCGCTTCAAGCTGGCACTCCTCATGTACAGAGCACGTGCAGATCATCTGCCATCTAACTTATCGTCCATGGTCACAGCTTGAAACTCTGTTAAGGGTCGCGCCTCTCTTCGATCAGCATCTGCTGAAAAGTATGTTGTTCCTGGTAGACGTCTTGTCTTTGACCGGCGTTCATTCACACCCAACCAGCATTTTCATGGGCTTTAGATGGGACCCGTGTTGGCTTTATACCGGTCCCATATGGGCATATGGGTCCATTGTGGTCTCCATATGGGCATATGGGTCCATTGTGGTCTCCATTTGGCCATGCTGGCAGGGCAGTAACTCCGCGTGTTCACAGCTCTCTTAGGGAGACTGTCTTACGCACTAAACTGAAAACCTACCTCTTCCAGTCTACCTTATTGCTCTTAATGGCTGCCCGGCTTCAATGTGCACTTCTGAACTTCATAAGGAGGGAAGTATCACAGTACAGTTGTATTGTATTGTATTACGACTAATGGCAGTCAGGGGCGTCTACACCATAGAAGCCCTGGAGCAAATGCTCCATCCAATAACTAGGGGAGGCAAAGATCTTTCAGCGTGTGTGCCACCATTAAAAGGGGAGGGGGAAGGAAGGGGAGGGCGAATAGCAGGGGGGAAAGGAGAAGTTGCTCCATTGACTTGGGGGGGGATAGACGCCCCTGATGGCAAGACTGAAATGTATGGGAAAGTACATCGAAATGGGAAGACGGTTTGAACTGGTAGATTTTGGTTGGAAGCACTGGGGAAGTCTTATAGGCAGGAGTGAAATGTATGGGGAAATACACACCCATTGGGATATAATTATATTACTATAAGTTACTTAGCCCCTCGTGGTTGGAATCAATGAATATCATTTGTCCTGATGTTTAATATGAATCGTTTATTACTACAAGCATATTGCGAAAACAGCGCTATAGAAGTTCCGAGATTAGAAACACGTGTATCCATCTACACTGTCGACAAGATCTTGCATATCTTCATCGCTAATGTATCTTTCTTTCTTAAATGAATCATTAAATATATCTTTCGTCTTGTCCTATTCATCGAATCATCTTTAGCATCATCATCTTTAGCATCATCATCCTTAGCATCTTCAACTTAGCATCTTCACCTTAGCATCTTCACCTTAGCATCTTCACCTTAGTATCTTCACCTTAGTATCTTGATCTGTAACTTTGAAGTTTTGCTTTTAGCGTCTTCGTGCCTCAGTCTCCACATGATTGTTTTTGGATTTTACTCTGGCGGTTTTTTTATGTCGTCTGATATCTAATTCCATTGGAGATCGTTGCAATCGCCCAATTCGTCTTGAAATTGATCGACCTGAAGGGCAGCAGCGGTATAAACGCCGTTACCAAACTGGCTCATAAACTACACTTGCTTTTCTTAAAACTCTCAAACTGAAACGCTTGACATTAAATTGGTTCAACGATGTTACTGAAATTCTTGCACATGTATCTAACTACATGCATTGAAGAAACCTTGCGTTGGCTTCCAGTCTAGGAAAGAAAATATATATGATCGTGGAGAACTATAGGTTCACTTACCGCCGTGGCAGTAGGCTACTAGCTAGCCTAATTTGTTGGGTGATTGGAAGGAATGCCAGTTAATTGAATCCACTAATTATGCGCAGGATGCAATGATGCAACATTCAAAGGAATGCTCCATATGAAAGAAATGAAGGAAGTTGATTATTGCACTGGTTAGACAATATGTTACAAAAGACAAACCTTCGACTAAAGATGAGAGCTGAGGAGCACTGGGTTTGATAGATGACTGAAATGAATGAAGATATATCATTTGCACCCCATCGCCATCAAATGGCTGGCATAAGCAACTGATGATGATGATGAAAAAATTAGGGTGGCTAATGGCTATTTCATACTGCTACGTTCAGCAATTAAAGGGAATTGAACTAGATCCAATGCGCTTTGGATAAGAAAAATTGCGTCATGATGCACGAACGAGCGCCAAAGCAGTCAAACGGTGGGTCGAACGCAGCCTATGATTGGATGTATGTTGCACGTGATACAAATCAAATAACATGATTAGCCAACTATAGAAACAAACAAAAAGTGATGACGTCAAATTCGTTGCCACAGTAACCTAACCCGCAAAGGTTTACCCGCGTACGAAGTTTACGGACAGAGCTCTCGGTAATAATAATTATATTATATTTGTGCTCAAATCGATTCATTTTCGCTGATAATTGACATGGAAGTTTAGGAACAGATGTTGGACAAGGTAAAACAATAAAGTAAACATATTATAATTGTTTCTTATCGAAATAAGAATGCGCTATCGGGCCCCCCGATAGCGCATTGGATAACATCTGGCGTAGAGTGCGAGAGGTACAGAGATCGAGTCCCATAGGCCAGAGGTTTTCAAACTGTTTGGACCAGGGACCCCTATTTTTTTCTAGGCATAGCTCGCGGACCCCAGTATTTACAAAGCAAAATTTAGGCCCCTATCACTTAAAATTTAATAAAAATAACAGGTAGACAGACTATTTCCACAATACACGCTTGCTTATTTATGACGCTAAGGACTATTATAATATAAAAAGTAACACTAAATAAATTGTTATTAACTCCCTGCAATAACTATGGAACACAGTCATTTTTAAAAGAAATGAATAACATCGGTTTCACCAAAAACCAGTAATGTCAGCGAGAGGGATGTGCTTGCTTTGCTTTGCAAAAACTGTCCATTATTGGTGCTATTTTGGATAGGCTTAAGCACTGTTTTCTTACGTTTCAGAAAGTTATCCATAGGGCCTAATACAAACAGCAAAATTATATAGTTAGCATGTAACAGCGAACGTGAACGAAATAGGGATATGCTGTGCAAATCTCTGTATTATCGTTCATTTAAAGGCTTAAATCAGGCGAATTCCACAAATTTCTAATTCTACAAGTCAAGAGTACACAATCAGGAAATAGACCAGCATATTGCAAATGAAGCCTTCACTGGAAGAACCACTAGACATTTTTTTAGCTAACTAGCTGTGTCCTGTAATTATATTACTTAATGCTACAGACTATAGAGCAAGTGTGTTTTTTCAGAAAACCCAAGTCAGTCCAGAGTTACAATGAGAAGAAAATATAGCGTTTATGTAAACACAACTACGTCCTAGCTAGAGCTTCGAATTCAGTGTTTCTTCCATGGAAAAAACAACCAGACTCATATTCAGTGTTGATTTTCTAAATGAAACACTTGCAGACTTTCAAAGTTTGTTTTGTGAATATCGATCTTAAACCTTTTTAAATGGAATCTAGTTGTTGGCCTACTTCTGATGAAGGCTTCAAATACATCGCGCTTACATTGGGTGCAGAAATGATTAGCAGTCGATTAGCAGAAATTATATATTAAATTTGATTAAAACACACGTTTTATTAGGCTAGAAATGTAACGTGACCATAAGCCTACATCTTATTTACGTCACTGTAGGCCCTAGTACGCAAAGAATAACTATCAGCGGCATCACAAAACTGGTGTGATCGAATACCCAATTGGATCCTTGTGGATCATACAGTTACAGGCATAGGCCTACTATAAGTAGCGTACGAATTTGAAAACACAGGTTGTTAATGCTAAAACCATGCAATGTTAAGCATCACATTATTTTCAGAACGCTCACGCGGACCCCCGCCATATCCTTCGCGGACCCCCAGGGGTCCGCGGACCACAGTTTGAAAAACTCTGCCATAGGTGGACATGTTTTGTAGGCTGCAATTTGCGCCGTGTATTGCAGGCTGTCTGTTCTGTTAATTAAGATTTATCGCATAACATGTACATGTACAGCGCAGTGCGTTTGCAGGCGCTTAATTAAAGAATAAATATTATCAGTGGCGTCACGAGAGGGGTGCGGGGGGTGCGGACCGCACCGGGTGACACCCTCAGAGGGGGTGACACCCAAGATGAGGAAATGATGTAATTTTTTGGAAGATGAGGAATTCCTAAACAAAGGTCATCACTTTTTTGGAGAGATGAATTCCTAAAAAAAGGTCATCACTTTTTTTGGGAGACGAATTCCTAAAAAAAAGGTCATCACTTTTTCTTGAGGGTGACACCATGACTTTACCGCACCGGGTGACACCAGCCCCAGTGACGCCACTGAATATTATTATTATTATTATTATTATTATTTTTTTTTTTTTTTTTACCCGAGGTATCATGGATCCCTCAGGATTTGGAAAAAATTATCTAAGAGCAGATTTATTGTCTGGAGGGTCAGGCCTCGTCTTCAGGGTTTGAAGGAAATGTACCTTTAAAAGAGACAAGGTTGTAGCGTTGAATGTTTATGGACAACCGCTGGAACAGAAAGGTTGCTTCGCGTCTGTCGCCACTGATGGATGTGATGCGATTGCCTAGTTCCCTGATGAAATCTGAGGCCGACGGGTTAAACGGGCCCAGGGTTTCGACTGCCACCGGTTGGAATATGTACGAGGCGGGAAGGCCACGATATTTCTCAATTTTTCGGTTGGCCGCCTGCACTGATGCTGGACCAACCGAACTGGCTGAGTGGGCGATGTAAGATGCCGCGCAAGTGTGGACTATCGTGGCGTCCCACGCCAAGTATTTACCTCCTGACCAGGGTATTAAAGTGGCTCCGTCGGGTCTTTTCCGTCCGATCTAAAGAGGCCTGCCGGTTCCTTGATACTGGGAATATCCGCTCTGAGCAGGGCGCGCCAAATGATGTCATTGATGGCGTGATGACGTAAAGAGCGTCCAAGGGCCCTCCTACACACGAAGCCGTGGTGGCCCTCGGGGCCAACCAAGTCGCCGCAGTGGCATCTGTGGGGACTGCACAAGTCCAGACCCAAACGGAGGCCCACCGCTACCCGGACCGCCTCATTATCTAGGACGAGGCCACACGCGGCAATCGGGAGCGCGGTCAGCCAGTCGGCTGAGTGAGGGCTGCTGGCCGCATCCAGCCTGGCCCGGTCAACCAGACTAGTGGCGCATTGGCGGATGTCTGCCCTATCCCTCTCGATTAAGGGCCGGTCCCAAACGCTCTGTCTGACAGGTAGGGGGCACATGATTGCCGGCAAGGTGTCCCGACGCGCCTCCAACAAGTCCGCCATATACTGATCTGGCACAACTGGAACTGCCGCGAGAATAGCGGTCTGGAGCTCGAGAGTCGATGCGGCTGATGCCAAATAAGCTGAAGAAGCCAGCGAAACGACTCTACGAATACCAAGACCCCCATCTCTGCTTGGAAGCGCGGCCTGCAGCCATTGGATGTCATTAAGAGAACAGTTGACAATTGTCTCAAGGCCCGACCTCATCAGTCCGTCCAATGTCCCCAGGGCCGGATGATCGAAACAAGGAGAACATCGGAGGAGATAGCTCAGCCTCGAAACCCCAAATGATGAACGGAGCAAGATCAAGGCATTCTGTGATGGCAACAAGCGGAGTCTTTCCAAGGCACGCCGGAACATATCGCAGTGGTTCGTCATAGTTTCATCGAGCGACCTCCCCACGAACAGTGGGGCCCCCAGTAAACTCAAGAAATCCATTTCGACCCTGGTATAGTCCGACAAGGGAGCGGGTAAATCCAGGGCGGCATCCGGCAGATAAACCTCGCACTTGTTGGGGTTAAGATGAAGGCCCAAAGATGACCCCAAGCCCGCCACCACCCGCACGTCCCGGGTCACAGTGTCCATATCTCCCCCCAGAGTAAGGTCATCTAGAAATCCTATTTTGAGGCTAGCATCAAGCGAGTGCAATACCGGCTGGAGAGGGAGACTAAACAGAAGAGGGCCCAACGGGTCGCCCTGTTGGGGGCCCATCTGTGATGACAGAGACAGCTGACCAAATCTAAGGACAGATGGAACCGAATATGACTGATGGACGACTGATTATTATTATTATTATTATTATTATTTTTATTTTTTTATTTTTTTTTATGCCCCGAGGTATACAGGATCCCTCAGGGACTTCAATATTAGTTAATGTAACATATAAAAAGTCCGGAATGGCCCTATTCTAACTCCTGGCTGGGGAAAGTGCCTCTGAACGCTATCGCATTAAAACGTTGTATTGTTAGAGAGAGGCGTTGGAAAAGAAACGTAGTTTCCCGTGGGTCTCCGGTGACGGAACAGAGCTTTTGTCCCAGGTCCGAAAGGAAAGCTAAGCCTTCGTTGTTGATCGGACCAAGGGTTTCAAAAGCCACGGGTATGAAAAAGTATGTCGACGTTATTTCAATGTATTTTTCCATTTTGCGGGCTGATGCCTTCTCGGCTGCCGCGCCAGCAGTTTGGGAGGTGTCTGGCAGATAGGAAGCGGCCAGGGTGTCTGTGACCGTTGCGTCCCAAACAAGGCATCGCCCGACGCGCCAAGGGACGAGGGTTAGGCCGTCCGGTCTCTTGCCGTCCGTCCTCACGAGGCCCGGGGGCTCCTTTGTGGAGGGATAACCGGCCTGGACCAAGCTCCGGAAGATCAGGTCGTTCAAGGATGCGTGTCTAGGCAATCGGCCCGGGCCCAGCACGCAGGAGAGCCCATGATGGCCATCTGTTAGCACTGGGGCGCCGCAAGGGCATCCATGTGGTTCACAGAGGGGAACCCCCAGTCTCAACCCCACCGCCACCCTGACCGACTCATCATCAAGCCTGAGCCCACAGTTGGTGATAGGTAGGGCTAGCAGCCAATCCCCCGCATGCGGGGCTGATATCGCCTTGAGGCGCGCCTGATTTACTCGATCCGGGAGCTTGGCATATAGGCCATGAACTTCCTGGTCGATCAGGGGCCTATCCCAAGCTGATTGTTTGAGGGCAAGACCACCCTCAGGGCACCGCACCACGCCCGACCCGCGCCATCTAGTCAGTAGCACCTCGCGTTGTTGGTCGGCTGTAGATGTATTTCCCAGCATGGTGGACTGGAGCAGATCGGTGCTCGCGGCTGATGCCAGAAAGGCGGGTAGTGCCAGCGAGGTCACCGATCTGATCCCCAGACCTCCCCTTTTAATGGGAAGCGAGGCCTGGAGCCACGCGTCGTCTGATAGTGGAAGGTTAAGAACTGCGCCCAGGCCGGATCGCAAGGCCGCGTCATATTGTTTCAGCCCCGGGTGGTCTACACAAGGGCAGCAGCGCAGGGTGTGGAGCAGCTTCGTAGCGCCCAGAGAGTACCTCAACAGAATGAGGGCGTCGTGCATTTTGATGTTTGCTAGTTTTTCCAGCATCCGCACCAGTTCAGCAGAGCGAGCCTCCAGGGCCCCGTCCAGCGCTCCTCGGGTAGAGAGGGGGGCCCCCAAGAGCATAGCATCTTGGGGGCTGGTCCTCGTGAAAAGATCTAGTTGGTGGTATCCCTCCGCGCTGCCAGGGGAATTCGAGATTACCTCGCATTTTGCACAGTTTAGTTGCAGGCCGAGGTTTTTGCATTTCATTTCCAAAAGTGTCACATCCTCGGCCACCACCTGCGCCTTTCCCCCCAGTGTAAGGTCGTCTAGGAAGCCCAAAGTGAGCGGAGACGACATTTCTGCCAAGATTGGCTGAAGGGGAAGGCAGAAGAGCAAGGGGCCAAGTGGGTCGCCCTGCTGGGGCCCGACCCGTGACAAGAGACTGAAAACCCCATATTTAAGGTTCGATGGTTCCGAGTAGGCCAAAAAACAGAATGATGCTAGTTCAGGGAGTATTGCATAAAGTGATAATAGCATTTGATCTCTGAAGAGGCTATTAAAGGCGTTAGAGAAATCCAGTTTAACCAGAATTGATTCCTCATCCAAGTTTTTATTATTATTATTATTATTATTATTATTATTATTATTATTATTATTATTATTATTATTATTATTATTAATTATTATAATTGGAAGAAACGGGCCCATCGTTTGAGTGAAGATGAAAGAAAATGACCTAGGCCCTAGTTGTCGAGTAAATTTTTCTTAGACCTAAATCTTATTACAAGACCTTATAAAAAATTGATTATTAATGTTTGAGTTAAGTGTTTAAGTAATTTGCCCAGCTAATTAGAAAACAATTTGTTACATTTGATGAAGTGAATGAGCTTTAAAACTTGTATGCCTATTAAGCGTGAATTTTCTATATGATCGATAGGATATCAATAATCGCAATTTTTTGCTATAGTTTGCAAATTTTGTCTGCATTTGTGCTTGATATGTTTCGTAGGTTACATTGCCATTTCGTGAGGCTTTTGTGGAAACGTCGACACTCGATACGGTCCGTTCTTCTCGTCCAGTTTGACCGATGGAAGATGACTGCGAAGACCGAAGTCCAGCGCTGCCACCGGAAGCTTATCTTCACCAGGAACAGGTATAACCTGACGCTTCTGTTAAGGACGGTTTCTTATCATCGTAATCGTAATATCCGGATTTCTACAGCGCCCAAAAAAGCGAAGTCGCGGGAACCAGCTTATTCACAGGCGCTTAGACAAATCAAAATCGATAGGCGGGGAGAGGGTCGAATCGGTTCCAGGTCAAGATCCAACGGAGTCAGTCAGGAAGACAGTAAGACGGCTAAGGTGGGTGGTGTTTATGGTTTAGACGGCGAGGGAGGTAGACAGAGGAGGAGGAGGAGGAGGAGGAATCGGGATAGGATTTGTGAAAGAGCAGTGTTTTCAGTTTTGAGAAAAGACCTGTGGCTATAGCAAGTGGTGAGGTTTTGGTAAGTTCGTAGGATGGATCTGAAATTTCTCGCAGTACTGGTGGGAGTTTGTTCCAGACGGGTGGGACAGCTATGGCTATGGAGCGATTCGCAAATTTTAGTGATGGGGTGACAGAAGGGCGGAACAGTGCTAGGGCAGAAGAGGAGCGGGTTGAGCGGAGTGGTTGGACCGTGAACAGCTGTCGGAGGGCTGGGAAGATTGGAGTGTATTGTAGTGAGTGATATGACTTTATATTCTATTCGTTCGGGTATTTTAAGCCAGTGGAGACATTTGAGGACAGGGGTGATGTGGTGGTGCCTGGGGGTTTTAGTCACAGCACGGGCAAGTGCATTTTGAATGGCTTGAAGGCGGTTTATTTGGGTTATGTCGATGTTTAAGAAGAGTGCATTGCAGTAGTCTAATTTTGCGTGGACTATAGAAGTAGCTATTGTGGATGCAGTTTTGAAGTCTAGCATTGGGCGAATTCTGCGAAGGTCACGGATGTGCATCAGGCAAGAGCGGGAGATGGGTGATATGGTCGGAGAAGCTGAGGTGCTGGTCAAAAATCACGCCTAAGTTGCGAACAGGAGAGTCTGAAGTGAATGTGTTGGTGCAGGTAGAGTCGATGTTGAGGGTAATGGATGGATGATATGGGATTTTCTTGAGTTGATCGAGATTTGATGACATCCAGGAAGAGATTATAGTAACTACATGGAGAAGATGATCTATGGAGTGGGAGAAGCTGATTGGAGAGAAAGAGATGACTAGCTGTGTGTCATCAGCATAAAGGTGATGATCAACTGAGGATGCTTTAATGAGTGTGCTGAAAGGAGTAGTGTAGAGGATGAACAGAAGGGCCCAAGAACAGGACCTTGTGGAACACCACAGGTGACTCTGAGGTGAGAGGGCATGATTGGGATGAGGTTTCCGTTTTTACAGAGAACGAGCGGGAAGAGAGGTATGACTCAATCCAGAGGAGAGCAGTGTCAGTAAAACCGAACCAGGTTGACAGTCTTTGGAGTAAGATGTTGTGGTCAAGGGTATCAAAGGCTGCAGAAGTACCAAGAAGGCAGAGGCAGAAGAACTGTTGATTAGAGATGGCTGAAACGAGTTTATTGTAGAGGGAAGTGAGTAGGGTTTCAGTAGAGTGGCGTTTGGTAAAACCGGACTGGTGTGGGTTGAGAAGTGAGTTGGAAGTCAGGTACTCATTGATTCGAGATAGGACAATGCGTTCAGTTAGCTTAGAGATGAATGACAGGTTGGAAACAGGTCGGTAGTTGGAAAGGATTTCTTTATCCAATGACGGTTTCTTGAGGAGTGGAGTGACTAAAGAGTGTTTGAAAGGAGAGGGAAATTGCCAGTAGATAAGGAGAGGTTGATAATTTTGGTGATGATGGGTACAAGGATAGATGCACAGTCTTTCAGTAAGGAGGTAGGTATAGGATCGAGTTCGCACTGCTTGTTTGGAAGAGATTGTAACATATGGGAGACTTCAGCCTCTGATGCTGGTTGGAAGGCAGAAATTGATGACCAAGGAGGGGAGGGCGGAGAGTCATGAGTAGAGGAAGGAGCGTCTGAAGGTGATTCGATGGTGGTTTTGGAAAGAAGTGACTGGAGAGAGAGAGAGAGAGAGAGAGAGAGAGAGAGAGGAGAGAGAGAGAGAGAGAGAGAGAGAGAGAGAGAGAGAGGAGAGATGAGAGAGAGAGAGAGAGAGAGAGAGAGAGAGAGAGAGAGAGAGAGAGAGAGAGAGAGAGAGAGAGAGAGAGAGACGGAGGGTAGAAACTTTGCCTGAGAAGAAAGAGCAGAACGACTCAGCAATTGAAGAAGATGGAAGAGAGTTTGGGAGTGGACTGGTGGAGTTCCGATGAAGTAGGTTGTTTATGATCCTCACCCTGCTGAGATCAATAAGGTCGAAATGCCGACCACTGGATGATGTCGCCTGCATCCATTGGATGATGTGGCCTGTGAAGTGGCGCTGGAGATGTCGCCTCTATAAAGGTTATGGAATATGTCGCATTTTTAATGGTACTGGATGATGTCGCCTTTGTAAGGGTGCTGGAATATGTAGCCTTTGTAAAGTTGCTGGATGATGCAGTGACGTGCGGAGCTGGAATGCCGCCGGGGAGAGGACTCAAAATGCCGCCCTTGGCCACTTAATTTTCTAAATGCTATTTTCTCTAAGATATTGCATGACGATCATATTACATAATTTATACAATTTATTTTGTACAGTTTATAGCCTTTCTATATTTTTCACTTTTCACTGTGTTTTCTAATTATCCGTTTTAGCTATACATTTTCAACTTACTGAAATCTATTTCAATCATGGGCGGCGATCCGGGGGGATTGAGGGGGAATAAGACCCCCACCTTTAACAGTGGGGGGCACACCATACATTCGCCCCACACATTTGATAGAAACACCAAAAAAAGGTTAGTAAATTTTATCGTGCGTGAGCGCGAAGCAATTTTTCACCTCTTTTTTGACCAGATCAGCTCAAAACTCTGTTGTGACCAGATCCTTTCAAAAGTGTCCCCCCTCCTGTCAAACAAGATCGCCACCACTGAGTGACACTTGATGACGTCTAAGGTATCACCGTTATGCTAACCTGTCTCTTGTTTTTCGTTGTTGAAGGAATGTCTAAGTTCGCTACCGTCGTCTGGAGTCGCATGGTTTCTTCAAGAGAATCGTCATCAGTCGACAGATGGCGGTTCTGGTGGCGGGAAAAATGAACGACACCTGGTGACAGCTGTGCATGTGCTTAATTGAAGCAAACCGTAAGAGTATCTATTCTAGACAGTTGCTATGCAAATCTGCATAGAAATTTTCTAATGTAGCCCTCTTTCTGTTCCTGTAGAGGAAGAGGACGACGTGGCTTGAAGATTGGGTAGTACAATGTTCTCCACTCAACATTTCATCATTGCCTTTCCGACCTCTGTTTCTCTCATGTCTTTGTCTTAGGTGTGTCTGCTTGTCTGTTTCTTTCGCTGTCTTTCTCTTAGGTGTGTTTGCTTGTCTGTTTCTCTTGCAGTCTTGGTCTTGCTATAGGTTCGTCTGCTTATCTGTTTCTCCCTTTGTCTTTATCTTACTATTGGTCTGTCTGCTTATCTGTTTCTCTCTTGTCTTTGCTTACTATATTGTATTGTATTGTATTGTATTGTATATGGGCATTTATAAAGCGCCTCTCGCGGTATAGACCATTCAGAGGCGCTCCCAGTGCACGAGACCCCGAGAGAAAAGCAGGATTTAAGGTGAGAAAAAGAAGAAGCAACGCTACCAGAGAGAATGGTGGTACGGACAGAAGGAGGAAGTCGGTTCCAAAGTGAGGGACCTATGCAGGCAAAGGATCTAGACTGAGCCATAGTAGTCCTGACACAAGGAACTAAGAGGCAAGGCGATCAGAAGATCGGAGAGGACGCAGCGAAGCAGCAGAATGAGGCAGCAGAATTACTATAGGTCTGTCTGCTTATCTGTTTCTCTCCTTGTCTTTGTCTTAGGTCTGTCTGCTTATCTGTTTCTCTCTTTGTCTTTATCTTACCATAGGTCTGTCTGTTTATCTGTTTCTCTCCTTGTCTTTGCTTACTATAGGTCTGTCTGCTTATCTGTTTCTCTCTTGTCTTTGCTTCCTATAGGTCTGTCTGCTTATCTGTTTCTCTCTTGTCTTTGCTTACTATAGGTCTGTCTGCTTATCTGTTTCTCTCTTGTCTTTGCTTACTATAGGTCTGTCTGTTTATCTGTTTCTCTCTTGTCTTTGCTTACTATAGGTCTGTCTGCTTATCTGTTTCTCTCTTGTCTTTGCTTACTATAGGTCTGTCTGCTTATCTGTTTCTCTCCTTGTCTTTGCTTACTATAGGTCTGTCTGCTTATCTGTTTCTCTCTTGTCTTTGCTTACTATAGGTCTGTCTGCTTATCTGTTTCTCTCTTGTCTTTGCTTACTATAGGTCTGTCTGCTTATCTGTTTCTCTCTTGTCTTTGCTTACTATAGGTCTGTCTGCTTATCTGTTTCTCTCCTTGTCTTTGCTTACTATAGGTCTGTCTGCTTATCTATTTCTCTCCTTGTCTTTGCTTACTATAGGTCTGTCTGCTTATCTGTTTCTCTCCTTGTCTTTGCTTACTATAGGTCTGTCTGCTTATCTGTTTCTCTCTTGTCTTTGCTTACTATAGGTCTGTCTGCTTATCTGTTTCTCTCTTGTCTTTGTTTACTATAGGTCTGTCTGCTTATCTGTTTCTCTCCTTGTCTTTGCTTACTATAGGTCTGTCTGCTTATCTGTTTCTCTCTTGTCTTTGCTTACTATAGGTCTGTCTGCTTATCTGTTTCTCTCTTGTCTTTGCTTACTATAGGTCTGTCTGCTTATCTGTTTCTCTCTTGTCTTTGCTTACTATAGGTCTGTCTGCTTATCTGTTTCTCTCTTGTCTTTGCTTACTATAGGTCTGTCTGCTTATCTGTTTCTCTCTTGTCTTTGCTTACTATAGGTCTGTCTGTTTATCTGTTTCTCTCTTGTCTTTGCTTACTATAGGTCTGTCTGCTTATCTGTTTCTCTCTTGTCTTTGCTTACTATAGGTCTGTCTGCTTATCTGTTTCTCTCCTTGTCTTTGCTTACTATAGGTCTGTCTGCTTATCTGTTTCTCTCCTTGTCTTTGCTTACTATAGGTCTGTCTGCTTATCTGTTTCTCTCTTGTCTTTGCTTACTATCGGTCTGTCTGCTTATCTGTTTCTCTCCTTGTCTTTGCTTACTATAGGTCTGTCTGCTTATCTGTTTCTCTCCTTGTCTTTGCTTACTATAGGTCTGTCTGCTTATCTGTTTCTCTCTTGTCTTTGCTTACTATAGGTCTGTCTGCTTATCTGTTTCTCTCCTTGTCTTTGCTTACTATAGGTCTGTCTGCTTATCTGTTTCTCTCCTTGTCTTTGTCTTACCTAGTGTAAGACAAAGACAAGCAGAGATACAGAGTAGCAGACATACCTATAGTAAGACAAAGGCAAGCAGAGATACAGAGTAGCAGACATACCTATGGTAAGACAAAGACGAGCAGAGATGCAGAGTAGCAGACATACCTATGGTAAGACAAGGGCAAGCAGAGATACAGAGTAGCAGACATACCTATGGTAAGACAAAGGCAAGCAGAGATACAGAGTAGCAGACATACCTATGGTAAGATAAAGGCAAGCAGAGATACAGAGTAGCAGACATACCTATGGTAAGACAAAGGCAAGCAGAGATACAGAGTAGCAGACATACCTATGGTAAGACAAAGGCAAGCAGAGATACAGAGTAGCAGACACACCTATGGTAAGACAAAGGCAAGCAGAGATACAGAGTAGCAGACATACCTATGGTAAGACAAGGGCAAGCAGAGATACAGAGTAGCAGACATACCTATGGTAAGACAAAGGCAAGCAGAGATACAGAGTAGCAGACGTACCTATAGTAAGACAGAGGCAAGCAGAGAAACAGAGTAGCAGACAGTCCTATAGTAGTAAGACAAAGAAAGCAGAGTAAGAGATAAGTAGAGGGACTTATGGTCTTTGTCTTTCTATTAGTCTGTCTGCCTATGTCTTTCTCTGACTTTCTCTGTCTGACTATAGGTCTGTCTGCCTCTCTGTTTCTATCAATGTCTCCTTGTTACTTTTGATCTTCCTGCCTGCTTATTTCTTCTGGTTTTATGTCTTGCTTTCTGTCTGCCCTCCTATCTCTTTCTAACACTGTGTGTTCCTTCGTTTACGTCTGGCTGCATATCACCTTTTGTCACTTTCTGTGTCTTACGTGAGGTCTTCTTGCTTGCCTGTTGCTACTACTGTATATATCTCTGTCTATGTCTGTGCCTATCTGTGTCTGCTGCCTTTCTGTTATCATTTCTGTCTACACCTGACCTTGCACGTCTGTGTGTTTCCCAATCTCTTTTCCTGTCTGTGCCCGCGTTTTGTTTTGGATCGTTCTTATAACTGCTAGTGTTAATTGTCTCCATGTGTCACTGATTCAGTAGACGAATTATTACCATTTCAGTGTAGCGTGATAGAGAATGGCCTACCGTATTAGAATAATCTGCCCAGTCTAGAAGGACACATGCTCTTACCCATTCGTTTTCCATGGGGCACATGAGTAGGTCTCTTGAATGGTGCTATGTAAATATCCAGAATGAATGAATGATGTCAGTAGGACAAGCAAGAGCTGCGGATTCTGTTGAACGAATCTGCTAGATTCAGATTGCAATAGGGAGACTATAGGAGTAGAAAGATAGGTGTTGAACCCAGGCGAACAGTTATTGAGTTGCAGGCAGTTATCTTCCAGCAAGTAATGAAACTTAATCTAAACTTTATTCGCATTCTTGAATTAAGCAGTGAATGTTATAGAGCTGATAACTGTTGCTTGTTGATGTATTGTGTCGGAAATGTGATGGGCCAAATGCATCACATTTTCTCAGTATGGCCTTAGTTTACCCAAATGTACTTCTTACAAGAAGTACATTTGGGTAAACTAAGTGCCAAAGTTTAGCCAAATATACTTCTGACAAGAAGTACTTTGGGTAAACTACATTTGGGTAGCCCCTTCATTGCAAGCGTCTCAGGCAGTTTTACTTTCCATTTTGATGTTGTATTTTTTAAGCTGGCCTAGTCGTCTTTGCTTAAAAGTTATTACGCGAATCAGCAGAATCTAAATCCCTGCTTCATATAGGCCGTACTCCCGATCTCTATCTTACTCTATACGTATCTCTCATCATGTCTCATGCACACATGCTCTCTGTTTCTTCCTTATTCATGCGTTTTCAGACGCTCTTACTTTCTAGTGTTATGCTCATTTAACTTTTTCTCAACCTAACGGCGTTTTCCGTCATTCTCGCGCTATTTATCAATCTTTCTATCTGTCTGTCTTTCTGTCGTCTAAATGTCTGTCTGTTTGTCTATCTGTCTTTCTGTCTTCATGTATATCTATCTGTCTAGCTATCTATCTTTCTGTATGTCTGTCTATCTGTGTATCTAACTGTCTGTCTGTCATCTGTCTATCTGTCGATCTCTCTATCTGGCAGTCTATCCATCTCTCTCTCTCTCTGTCTCTCTCTCTGTCTCTGTCTCTGTCTGTCTCTGTCTGTCTGTCTGTCTGTCTGAGTGTCTGTCTGTCTGTCTGTCTGTCTGTCTGTCTGTCTGTCTGTCTGTCTGTCTGTCTGTCTCTCTCTCTCTCTCTCTCTCTCTCTCTCTCTCTCTCTCTCTCTCTCTCTCTCTCTCTCTCTCTCTCTCTCTCTCTGCATCTTTCTTGCTTTGCCGTTTTACTTTGTTTCTGTCTTTCTTTTCCTCTTACTCTATTGCTAAGTCTCTGTTTATCGTTCTCCATCTTCATTTCTCTGTCCGTCTCGTTCTGTCCGTCTCGCTCTCTTGTCCGCTCTCTCGCTCTTCATTTACTCTCATTCCATTTTACTCTAGCACGCAGGCCAAGTCTTTTCTCGTTCCCTTAGTCGCTCAGTCTTTGATTTAAATGCTTTTGCATTATGACAGATCCGAGCTTTCTCCCGATCTCTCTACGTATTCTAATGCCTAGTAGTTGTGTCGTTTCTCACTTGCATCAGTGCGAGTGTTTGTCTTGCATTCCCATCCAAGTAAAAGCAAATTGCTCAAATTGAAAATATTTCTAAAATTGGGCTTTTTGTGGGTATACTGCCAAACTGGCGATGAAATTCGACTGCCTGAGCGCTGAAATGAAGGGGCTACGGAGACCTTTGCCAACACCTCCTCGTGGTGGTCTCTGGGCATGCAGTTTTACCAGTATACGTTGACTGCATGGCGAAGATTGGCAGTGGCACGTCATTGTTCTTTTTCTATCGTCAGTGTACCTTACAATCTCATTGGTAAGCTAGCTAGTTCTTATTCCACTTTTCTTAGTTAAGGAAAACAGTGGGGGGAACTGGTCACATGTTACGTTTTTGGCCAAATTGTCGTGAAATTTTTATTGGAAGTGACATATATAATTAGCAGTAAAAAATAACTGATAATTTAGGTTACACGCAAAATTACCTTAAAGCGTTGCAAACAGGACTACCAATATCTGGCTGCATGTTTTAATTCTTCTCCTACTTCAAGTTTTCACTGACTACATCTTTCGATGCTCCATCCGATCACCAGTATTAGTCATTATTTCATTATCGTTCACGTCGTTGTTATTTATACTAAAAGAGGTCACGGACTCATCGAAGACCCCGCCGCCAGAAGACTCTCTAACTTGTGGGTCACTTTCACCAGTGGCGGCGATCTTGTCTGAGAGGTGGGGGGACAAAGTCGGCCATAATCTCGCCGACGACCGGTTTTTTAAAATCTTGTCCCAACAAAAATTTCCTTTTCATCTCCGAAAAAAGTTTATGACCTTTTTTTAGTCAGTAGCCTCAATTTTTACTAATTTTCCCCAATGGTCAATTTCTCGCCCGTACACTTTCCAGAATCTCATCTTCAAAAAATCCAAAAAAATTTCCATCTCATCTTCCAAAAAAAGTTGCTGACCTTTTTTTTAGTCCTCCGCCTACTTTCGTGACTTTTCCATGCCTTTTCTGAATAGCTCACGACTTTCTTTAACTATTCGTTTCCACAAAATTTTTCTACTTTTTTCCTTCTCTTCCTTTTTTCCTTCTCTTACACAATTTCAAAATTTTCTTAATTTATTAACTTTTCTCTTCTAATTTTGAGGGGGGACACTTCTGCTCAAAACAGCTTAATTTTCTGGTCAAAAACCCACTCAAAACTCGTTTTCGCCCTCACGCACACTTGCATTTCTTGACCTTTTTTGATGAATCTTCAAAATTTGGGGGATTCGATGTATGGAGTGACCCCCACTCTTAAAGGTGGGGGGTCCTGTCCCCTCGATCCCCCCCTAGATCGCCGCCCATGACTTTCACCCATATATAGGCGTAGTTTGTGAGGGGTACGAGGAGTAGCCTACCCGTGCCTTACTTTTTAGACTGGGAGTACCGTACGGTCCGTACCTCGCAATTTTTTAGCAATGCCAATCAATATTTTATTATTGTGCCTTTCCAGAGATCGCAGTGGGGGGACGGTACCGTCCAGTCCACAAGGGATACCCATGCCCCACAAATTACCCCATGTATATGTGAAGAAATGAATAACAATCATTGCGGAACCTATGTAAAGCCCATGACATTGGTAGGAATTGGCAAAAGTAACGGGCGTAAGATCCGATGCCAGTTATCATTACATGTATATATAACTCTCTAAAAATCTATCACTACACTCGTACCCCGCAGTGACCATGGTAACGACAAGAATTTAATTCTGGACCATTGCATTTTACGACATCCGCTCCGAGATTTCGGCTACGACGTTGGTCTTTTTTATGACGAAGGATTTTCGTGGATGGTTGACGAGATTTGAAAGGGTCGAAAGTTGAACGATATATATACTCGCCAATAACTGTAATTAGGCCTGCATGGCTCTCTGCCTTCGCGTACGTATGTTTGTCTGCGTGTGTATAATTATGTGGATCGATAGATGGCTGTGTATTTGTCTGGCTCTCAATCTCTGTCTTAGACTGTCTACCTCAGTCTGTCTTCGATGGTCCGTCCAATCTAATCTGGAACTTACAACAGCGTAACTATTTCTATACCTGACTGCACCAATCGATCGACGCTTCTCAACAATTCCATCTGTTATTCAGAAGCACAAACGTAAGGATTGGCTTTCTGATTTAATGAAAAGGATTGGACGAACGAATAACCGAAGACAGTGGGAGTTGCGTACGGTTTAAACTATGAATACATCTGCCTAGCTAATGAGTACAACTGTAAGTCATGCAGGCCAGCTCATTTACGTAAGAATCGATTGCCAATTAATACAGGCATTTCGTTAACGCGTTAACTGACGTTCAGTCTGAACTATTTGCCCTTTGGAATGAGCTTCTTCGTTCTTCTATTCTCTCAATTAACGTCTCTTCCTCTTTTACCTTTCTTAAAACTTGCTTTTTCTCTGGGTATCTTGCACTGGGAGCGCTTCTGAATGGCTCTCCCGCTAGAAGCGCTTTATAAATGCCCGAATACAATACAATACAATGCAATACTTGCTCTTACTGTCTGTGCACTACCTCTGTCCTTTTCTGTCATTCTGTCTGTGTGTCCGTCTGTCTGTCTGTCTGTCTACGTTCTTCCGTCTGACTTCGTCTATCCGTCTGCCTGTCCGTCCGCTTGTCCATCCGTGCGTCTGTCTGTGTCTGGCTGTGTCTGTTTGTCTGTCTAGAGCTCGGACTCGACCGTGGCCGAAGTTCTTCTCGCCGAGGTTCTTCTCGCCGAGGTTCTTCTCGTCGCCATGACAACCCGGATCTTCGTACCCGGATGATAGGTCTCCAAGGTCATCAGCGACCTTTGCGACCTTGCCCTACCCCCTCCAACCCCGCCTCCTCTACCGCCCTCCCAGCCACGTCGACAGGGACAGAGAAGCCTCTCGAAGCGTCGACGGAAGTTCTGGCTGAACGCGGCGTAGAGGACAGGATTAGCGGCTGAGTTGGCATACGACAGCGTCATGAGGAACACCAAGAACGACCAGTTGACTTGAAAGGGAGTGGCCGCCACGAAGTTATAGAAGAGGGGCAGCTGAGCCGGAGCGTAGCTGACGAAGTAGACAACAACGCTGGCGATCAGCATCTTGCGCGTCCTTATGGCCTCCGAGTCCTTTACACTTCCGCCGTCAGCGACCCTCAACTTCCGGTGTAGATCGGCAGTACCAATGAAGAGGCGTCGACCGATGATGCAGTAGAGAACGACCTTAAATGCAGACAGACAGAACTGTTCTCTGAGCGCAATTCGTGTAAAACTATCTTAAAATGTGTGTGGGAGGAGGGTACGGTACCCATCAGTCCAAAAAGTTGGGGGTACGGGTTCCCCTCGTACCCCCCACAAATTACGCCAATGTGTTTTAGTACAAACGTCACCAAATTTTAATTTGCCGTTATTTGCAACTTTCCTTTTTTGCATTTTCCCGATCAATCATTCGATGTCTCATTTACAGATTTTCAGACTTTCGTAGGCTTCTGAAACTTTATAGGCCCTAGGCACAGGGCCTACTGTGCCTAGTGGATAAAACGGCCCTGAGTCTGAGACCTTGGGATTCGTCCTTTGGCAGCTGATAGGCTGAAGAGCGGGCTTGCGCTACGAAGCGCTGATGAATAAGTTGATCTGCCAAAGACAGTTCTTGTGCATCGCTGAGAAATTCGGACGAGTTTTATTTTATATTTACATTAACAACTACACTAGATTCACAATTACACTTAAATTTTGCACAGTTATATTTATGCGTCTGCATTTACATTTTAAATATTTTAAATCTTTTGTGATTTATTATATATATACAACAAATACATTACCTGGACGACGACCGGAAGTAGAAAGAAGACGGTGAACTCGGACGCCTTAAAGACGGCGTTTCCGGTCACGTGGTCGCCTGGAAAGTGGATGAGACAGAGGTTTACTGGAACGGAGGGTGCGGGGCGCCGGAGGGTGTTGAAGATCATCGTCGACAGGGCGCAGAGGGTCGACAGAGGCCAGGTGAAGCCGATGGCGACAAGGGTGTGACGGCGACTGCAGACGATGTGAGCCTGGATTGGATGGACGGTCGCTATGTACCTGCAGTTCAGCGTAACGCAATGTTAATGTAAACGTAAACTTTAGTGTAATGCTAATGTAAACTGTAATGTAAACGTAAACTGTAGTGTAATGCGAATGTAAACTGTTACGTAACATTGATCGTATTCGTAAACCGTAATGTAATGCGAGATTAACGTAAAACGTAATGTGATGTAAACTGAAATACGGCGAAATTCACCGATCTACCGGTTGACCGACCGACTAGGGGGCCGTCCATATATTACGTACGCAAAAATTCGGGAAAATTGGACCCCCTCCCTCCCCTGTCCGCAAGCGTACTTTCTTCCCCACCCCCCTGTGTACGTACGCTTGACGCACACCCCTCCCCCCCCCCCCCCCCCGAGAAGACCAGCCGCAGAAAGTGTCTCTCTGCACTTTAGGCCAGATTGAAGGATGAGTTAGGGCCAATATAGACAAATTATAGGTATCTTGTTCACAGCACAGAATAACTGCACATGGCTTTTATATAATGTAATAAAATGCCATCGGACGACTAGGCCTATAGGACAATACAGAGTTATAAATAGGCTAATGTGGACGTCATAATTAGAAATTTATTTTGCGTACGTACACATTTTGCCCCCCCGTCCGCACCCGTACGCAATATCGCCAAAATCCGACCCCCGACCCCCTCTTTGCTTACGTAATATGTGGATGGCCCCTTAACTGTCCACTCAGTTACCATAAATGTGACCCTTGAGGTACTAAAATTTATTCCACTGTCAGGATAAGTCGTCTACTTAAATTATCATTTCTAATACAACTTATATAACAATATATGACATTTTAAATAAATTTTTGCTTCGGCAGACTTTTTTTTAATATTCACTTTTCACATTCTGTGCTCAATTCTCGACAAATGGTAACGGAGCGGAACTTTTTATGGTAATTTTTTTATGTAATTTTGATGTTATGAGCAGATTTTAAAGACATCATAAATATTTTAGGCCTAATGTTTTTTTGTTCATTTGATCACTGGTAATGATTGGCTGAAGTGATTTTTATTTTGTTATTTGGCCAAAAAAATACAGTCAACTTTACGTTGATTAGATTCCCTATTTTTCTTTCGGTAACGGAGTGGAATTTCTTAGCAAAATTTAAAATGTGATGGAATTAAATAATCATTTGTATTTTAATTTCTTTTATATTTATTTTATAAACATTAATACTAAAAAATATTGGCATGTCAAACTACGCAGAAGGAAGCTGTCTACCATATATAAATAGCTCATATGTGTTTTGGTAACGGAGTAACGGAGTGGACAAACATTTTCTTAGGGCTATTTTCTTTCTGCTAATAACTTCATAATTTTACATGTTAGTGCAAAACCAAATATATATTAGTGAAATAGAAATATTAAAGATTTGCTCCAAACAAAAATCAATGTAATTTGCCAAAAAAAGTTTTTGGCTTCTTCAATTAGTGAATGTGACATATTACCGGAAAATGACTCATTTATGTTGTTACATGTATAGATCACCAAGGAACACTAAATTTTGTTCATAAATTCACTTTAATTATAATAAAGAAATGCTTATGTTAACTGTAGCTTTAATAAGAATTACTTAGTCATGTTTCATATATATTAATAAAGTGATCACATTGATTTCAGAGTTTTGTTATTAATATATTTTGAGTAACGAGACTGTCAAATACTACACATGATTGAAACTCACGATGCATAAAAACGACCATTTTTAACACACTAGACTGCTTTAAAAAAACCATTGGGATCTTTGGAACACTTATCAATTGATCTATGCTCTGTCAGAAAATGCATTAAAAAATTATATTTTTATGACCCTTTTTGGGAATATTTTTTCTCGTAGACCCCCTTGTGAGATTTGGTCAACTTTGACAGCCTATATCCAAAAGATGTGAATAAGTAATCAAGTCAAACTTTGCTAAGTAATTGACAGCCACATAGACAGTATACATGCAAAAAATTGAAAGCATTGTGCCTGGTAGGCCTACATACGGAGATACTGATCGCTGAATATAGCAAAATTTAAATATAAAATGAATATTAAGGCACTGTGACGGAAATAGGTTTCCTCTGTTGGCGAACTTTCGGGTGTTTTGTTGGCCGGAATGGGCCTTGATAACTATGTATGTACGCCAAGGCTGTGGCGAACTTTTTAGTGTTCGCCAGGACAATTGGACGTTGTGTAGAACTTTATAATTTCGCCGTGCCATTTCCGGCTAACTTTTAGATAGTATTTGCCTGTGTTTGATGGTCTGACAGATAGATTTGTTCGCTTTTAAGGTTCGCCTGTTGGTGGCGAGATTTCGCCAGTTCGCTTGGCTTGATCTATGTTCGCCAGTAGTCAGAATGTTCGCCTGAAAACGCTATATAAGGACCTTGTATAGAGCAAACGCTCTCTCGTCGTTTGTCTGGTCTCTCTCGTCGTTTGTCTGGTCGCTCTCGACGTTTGTCTGGTCGCTCGAGATCTCGTCGTTTGTCTGGTCGCTCTCTCGCTCTTAGTTCGTCGTGGATATTCGTTTGGATCGTTGACATAGCTCTTCGTGGATTTTACAAGTTTTCAAGCGCTAGTTTGATATATTATTTAAGCTACAGTGTCGAATAAGAAAGAATCTCGGTCGTTGTGAAATAAAGAGTTTTAATTTACGGCGAAAACGGTCTTTTCTGATTTTTAAGTCTTTGGCCAAAAAGCCGAAGCCGAGCTCAACGGATATTAGCGACGGTCGTGAGGCATCCTGAAGTCGCGACACGAGCCGTCGGCTGCCTTATCGGAAACACCTTACAGTAGTCCGGTCCCCTGGAAGTAGGCCTAGTAGTTCGCGACAGCACCTTTGACATTTAGTATAGCTCAGGGTGGAAATTGTCGGGGGGGTTGGGGGGTTCAACCCCCCTAGTCTTTTTTTGGACCCCCTCAGTTAAGTCGTCATTGCACACCCCAGGGGGGTCGTTTCCAACCCCCCCAGTTGTGCTAGTGTGATTTCGCATTAGGCCTATTTGACTCTGAGTCTCTGATAAAGAGAAGAAATTGTTCCTACTTACTAACTACCCTCTAAACCTCCCATCCACATTTCGTAGAAATAGAACTCCGCATTATGTTACTCACTGCCGCACGGTGGCTCATCTGAAACGCGACACTTTGAATTTGTTAGGCGTCCGCTATTACCGCTTAGCCCGCTATACGTGTAACGTCTGTAGCCTATACATTATAAGTTCAAATTGCTGAAAAAAGAGCACGTGTTCTGCTGGATCAATCTGAACCTGTGCATGAAGGTATGAGCTGCAGATAATTATTAATAATATGGGTTTCGCTGCTATTTTGTTTGTCCCAAAAATCTTACAACCGTTGAACTGTCCATTCATTGTTTCTGTCCGATCTATCGTGGGTATTTCCTCTATTTACTTTCAACTTTCAGTCACGAATTTCTATTTTCAAAATCAATAAATATTTTCATGTTTTCTCTTGCATTGCATTGAATTTGCAATAAAGATAATTGTTAAGTAGTATTTTTGGTTTTCATATCAACTGTTTATAGTGTGCATATATTTTACATTTTCTTTCACAGTTCACTTTGTGAGTTATACCAATAAAGTAATGATCTGGTTTATTGAGATTTGTGACCATGTGAATTGTATACTAATAAATTTGGTAATGTCATTAGTTTAAGGAGTTTAAGCTTTCTAGATTGCATTTTTGAATGTTCTCAGTTTACAAAGTCATATGTCCATTCAACTCCACATGGATCAAACTCATAAAAGTCTAACCCCCTCCCAGTCCTTTTTCCACAGTTCTCACACTGCCCCCACACCACCCCCACACCGACCACCTCGACTCACCCTAACTTGATGAGAAACGGGCAAGGGAGATATGGACTGTGAAGGAATCCTTGTATGGACCCTATTAAATTACACCACGGGACAATATGGAAGACGGGGAACGCAAGATTCCCACATCTGGCTTTAATCAATACCAATTACACACTCATCACAACAATACCGGAACGCAGGGGAACGCATGGAGGGGTAGATGGACGGTGGTACTGACAGACATATAGATGTGGGGAAGTATGTATGGATATAGGGTGTAGGGTCCGGGGTAGGATGTATATACATGGATATATATATATGTGTGTGTGCAGTGGTGTGTGTGTGGGTGCTTGTGTATATGCATATGTGTGTATGTGTATGTATGGATGTTACAGATGTATATATGTAAACATATGAGTATGTGGGTATGTGTATATGTATATACATACAGAGGTAGGTATGTGGGTGTATGTTTGAACGTTTACATATACATAGGTATGTAGGCCTATTTATGTGATAAAATAGTCAACTCCACATGGATCAAATTGTCAAAGTCTAACCCCCCCCAGTCTTTTTTCCACAATTCTCATACTGATATAGCTGAAATTATAGGGCACACCATAATAATTATTACATATTTGTAATCTATGCAAGAAACTGTATTTGCGAAAATAAAATAATCTAATTTGGTCAAACAGTTCTGGAGATATAAATTCTCAAAAAGTGGAGATCTCTAAGTTTCGCGAAATGCCTTTGGGGTGTGGGGTCATGAAATCCACGATATCTTGGAAAGTCAAATATTACACAAAGATTTTGGGCTTTTCCATCCAATACATCCTGCAACATGTGGTTAAAATTTCAGCCCATTCGGAGATGGTCGAGTGGGAACATTCTTCAGAATTGGTTGAGTTGAGCTGGAACTGCCCCCATGCTAAATTTTCTGGAAAAAAATTTCGTTTCTCAGAGTGTGGCTATATCAGGCATTAATGTACATTAATTTCTGATTCCAAATATGAAATTTTTTGCTTGTACGTCCAAAATGAACAATGTTACGCTAACAGAAGGAAGTAATGGTGCCTCAGGGCTAGCCTAAGAGAGTGCGCTTCTTCTCTTTCTCAGTGACGTCAGTGGTGAAGGATTTATAAATCCGTAATTTGTGATCTAAAATTTTTATTTTGGTACTTCCGCCTGTTTCTGAAGTTGATGATGGCGTCGTTCGTGTAGTAAGGTGATGCTGGATGCCAGTTCCTGATTCCTTTCGTTTCTGACGCTTATCGAGCGTCATGGGGTACTTCGCGTCATTTCTTAGGTTTTTATGGAACCGTTATTTCAACCTAGAAACGTTAGCGACCCTTGTCGTCCTGTGTCTTATTTATCGCTTTGTTTTTCGAAGCGACGCCTTTTACGAATTTTTGGGTCGTTTCATGATCAAATTGGAGTTAAAATTCACCGGGAAATATGACCATGTCCCGGCCGATGGTGAAAGCGTTGTGACGGCCCAGAAAACTAGGGCTTCGTGGGAGCTAAAGAAGGGTAACGTTGGTGTCTATGCGATACAAGGCCGCAGGCCGCATATGGAGGACAGGTTCAATGTGGTTACGCATCTTGAACACACTGGAACTTCGATCTACGGAATATTCGATGGCCATGGGGGAGAGGTACGGCAAGAGATTGTAATATTTACATTTTAGACAGCTGTAAATCGTAATAGTAAACTTCAAATTTCTAAAGTGCTACTCTAAAGCTAAGCGAAGGGCACCTGCTTATTCATAAATGCAGTGTCGTTCAGAGGGGTTGGCCAGATTTGTCCAGGGAAGATCGAGTACACTTGCCAGAGAGACCAGAGAAAGGGGAGGTATATTCGATGGCCATGGGGGAGAGGTACGGCAAGAGATTGTAATGTTTACATTTTAAACAGCTGGGAGGTAGTGAGAGGTAGAGGCTGTAAGCTTTGAATTGCCCTGAATACCTAGATCAACTGTCAATGTTACAGAATTTTAAAATAAATTTATTGAGACAGATTAAATGTATGAGATAATTTTCTTCTGAATGGTGGCTTTAACAGTTAATCCTGCAAGAGTAAAGTATGACTCGGAGAATTTTGAACGCAACTTATTTGTTGACAAAGCCTCCTGTAGCGTGCAGTCCAGATGTGTAAATACGTGCTAGGCTGTTTGCAGGTGATTATGAATTAATCAGTCATGGATTATTATTGCAAAACTTTTAACGTCCACAAGGTCGAACAGAAATACCCTGATACATACTTCATTTACAGTAGCCTCTTGTTAAAGCCAGTACAGATTATTTCTTGCATATTTTAGTTTGCTGCAGACTATTCTGAGAAGACGCTGTTTAAGATAATCATGGTCCGACTGCTGAAGGCAGCACTGGCTGAGGAGGTTGAAGACCTGTCGACAATGCTAACAGAGGAAATACTTAATGTGGACCAACAACTTTTGCAGGTTGAAAAAGTGACCGGTGAAGTTTCAGGTATTACTTGTACCTTTCGTTATTGAGTATTTAGCATCTAGCAAAGATGGTGAGCCACAGAACTTTGGTGAGTTAGTTGTATTTTATGAAGCTGGTGTCGTATTCAGTTTGAACATATAATGTTATGCACTTGAATAGACGATTCTTATGATATGAAGCCCCTTTTTACACACATGTTGATAATTTTCACGTTCTGATGTAGCATGGTTGGGGAATATATATAAGAATCTTAATTTGGTTGCTCAACACAAACTTGTTATAATGCAACCCTATGATGCTGCACTGTATGTGACAACATCAGAAATAAGTTGCACTGTACCCAGGACAGAACCTTTTGACTTAGTACCAGGGGCAGTGATCCCAGGAGGGGTCAAGGAGGACAAGACCCCACCTTTAACAGTGGGGGTGCACAGTATACAGTTGTTGCCCCAAATTTTGAAGAAACACCAAATAAGGTTAAAAAAATGTTTTCGCACATGAGCGTGAAAAATTTGTTGAGCCCTTTTTTGACCAGATCAGTTCAAAACTCTTTTTTGACCAGATCAGTTCAAAACTCTTTTTTGACCAGATCAGTTCAAAACTCTCTTTTGACCAGATCAGTTCAAAACTCTTTTTTGACCAGATCAGTTCAAAACTCTTTTTTTGACCAGATCAGTTCAAAACTTTTTTTACCAGATCAGTTAAAAACTTTTTTTTTTTTTACCAGATCAGTTCAAAACTCTTCTTTGACCAGATCAGTTCAAAACTCTTTTTTGACCAGATCAGTTCAAAACTCTTTTTTGACCAGATCAGTTCAAAACTCTTTTTTGACCAGATCAGTTCCAAAGTGGTCCCCCACCTGTCAAACAAGATTGTCGCCTCTGCTTAGTACTGAACTCTACTCATCTTGCCTTGATAGAAAGACCAACAATGGTTAGGAAGTCTGTCCCTCCCTCCCTCTTCCCTCCCTCCCTGCCTCATCAAGAAAACCGATTGTCAAGGTCATTTGCTAAATGATGCTCGAATTTTCACTCGCAATGTGACTTATAATCAAGCATTCCAATAAACAAATTCTTTTCTTTTCCTATCAATCCATTCATTTTCTTTTTCACCCATCATAATGATGGTATGACGGGCAAACACTCTATTGATTTTATGATGTGAATGCAGGCACAACTGTTCTCGTGGCTCTGTTACGAGATAATCAGCTGGTGGTGGCCAATGTTGGTGACTCGCGAGGAGTTCTGTGTGACAGGGATGGCAAAGTACAACCGCTCTCTTTCGACCATAAACCACAGCAGGTGTGTACCCTACAGACCTTAATGTGATGTAGAATCCAGAAGCACACTTGGGTCTGCTAATGTTTTATTTTAGTTACAATTGCCTAAATATCAGTGTAGTTACAATGTAATTGAATTTATTACATTATGAATGACTTATGGCAAGCCATACCAGGACCACAGTGTAATTTGTTATATAGGACATTTTGAAAGAGAAATGTTTTACAGACCGAGAGAGAGAGAGAGAGAGAGAGAGAGAGAGAGAGAGAGAGAGAGAGAGAGAGAGAGAGAGAGAGAGAGAGAGAGAGAGAGAGAGAGAGAGAGAGAGAGAGAGAGAGAGAGAGAGAGAGAGAGAGGAGGGGAGGGAGGGAGGGAGGGAGGGAGGGAGAGAGGGAGGGAGAGAGAGAGAGAGAGATTTGGGCACTACTGTGCAAATTAATATGTAACATGCTGCACAATGATGAAGGGCATTAGTCTGTTCACAGTGGAAGTAATAATTGTTATTCTAGTTATTCTTAACCAGTTGGAGATGTGTCTTCCATGAGAAAAACGTTTGTGTGAAAACACAATTTCGTTGCCTGAGAATTATACTGTTCTATCTGCATTTTTGTTTACTTTTGAGTTAAGCACACAGTCCGATTCAGGGTAATTTGTTCTATCTTGGTACAAAATTGCGTTTGTTGAAATGGTCCCTTTGCTGGGAAAACAACAGAAGTATTTTATTCTATTTGCATATTCTTACTAATCGATAGGGATTATAATATTCTATGTGAATCCCCCCCCCCCAATTATATTTCAAAGATTTAATCACATGGATGATATAAAACAAGTTGTGTTCATGATTATAGCCCAGGATTATTTTGTTCTATAATGGTCACATGGTCTGAACGGCAAATTGTGATTCGCACATGATTGCATATAGAACATTATTATAGTAAGAGTATTCTGATACAGAAGGATAATACGATTATTATTATGCTACATAAAGAGACAAAGTGGAGAAACCAAGTCGTAAAAGAAAAATTAACTCAAGATAGGAAGCAGATTTTCAATAAAGTTTATAACAGGAGGTAAATTAGAGCACTTTTCTGCCGGTGAATGAAACTATAAGTGACATATTGACTTTTTAAATAATATTTATTCCTTTGGTCGGACTAACAGGCCTCGTAGTCTTATAATTAAACCTGTGTTCTTTATTTAATTTAGGCAGTGGTATAGTCTATATAGCAGTTAATTTTTCCAGAATTTCTTTAGACGTGCCATGCCACTTCACACAATAGAATTCTCCGTGCTATTAATCAAATTAAGACATTTTTTAAAGATCGGAGTGTACTGAAAATGTGGACTCTCCAACAGTTATAATGTTCCATATGATGATGAATCATAATAACAATTAATAGTACATAGCTGTTTCCGTAATATTTTGTTCTATTTGAACAGATTCCGAAAATCGCCTTCAAATTGTGTTTTCTTATGCCAGAAGCTGCAATCGTTGTGATTGTTTAAAGTTGCAGATGGCCATATAAATGTTTCCTAAACATTCTTTCTCTATTTTGTACCACCAAAGAGCTTACAGAACTAAATTCTAAGCCACTAAACTTTCTTTTTCAATTTTCTCGATTAGGCCAAAATTGTGCATAGAACGGTCTAATTCTCAGGCGACGATTTGTCAGGATTTCTTTTTACTAACTGGAGTACATGACTAGTTTTGCAAGTCTGACATTTGGAAGAATTATATCTAGTGCAATTTATAAAGATACGTTTTTCAGTCTATTTGTGCAATTTCATTGCCTGTAGTAGAGTGATTCTTAGACCAGTTGAAGTGTATTAAAAGTGACTATGCCACATTTGAGTGTAATTTATGTTGAGCATATCACTGTACACTAGGGAATGCAAACCCGGGTTTTGCCTACCCGGGTAACCCGGGATTTTTCGGAACCCGAAAACCCGGGTTTAACCGCGACTGAAACCCGGGTTTCAACAATGACATTAAATTTTCATTACTATTTTATTATATTAAAATGTAACCTAACAATATAAATGTAGCCTATTTCTGATGCATATCACCATCATTAATATACTACAAATGCAGCGAAACTCGAAAGATTAACAACAACAAAGGAGGCCTGCAGGTGAAACAATTATGTTTGAGCGTAATACAAACTTTGAGCACCACGTAAGCCACAACAGCTTCCACTCTTCCACCCTAGACGAAGACAGCTTCCGCTCTTGAGACTGGACGGAAGTAATGTCCCCTTTGTGACAGGTTGGACCCGCACGTGCAGTCTTGTCCTCTGCATCGAACGCAAGTATGGGGACCCCACAGCCCCCACAGCCAAAGTGAGGGACAGACATCTGCCAAACCTGTCTAGGTCATCGTAAACCGCGTTTGAAATCCGGGTTTGATCCGGGTTTGGCGTGATTGAAAAGCATCACTTTCATTGTCGTTCACGCCGTGAAACTCACAAATGCAGAGTAATGGAAATATAGCGTTAGTACCGCACTTGGTATTACGTAATACTATTTCTACTTACTTATTTATCGGCTCGTTCCAATTGTTTATTCGTGACGTTATATGAGTGAGGCTTCACATTTCACACAACGAGTGACAAGGCCGAATGTTGAGTTTGTTAACTCGTGACATTACCTGTCTGAACGCATTTCAGTGTGGATGGCGTCTACCCGTTTCAAACTAAATCCAACGAAGTCCGAGTTTCTATGGTGCACCACCCTCTGGCGTCGCCATCTACAGCACCCTTTCTTTGGCCTCGGCTGTGCTACGGCGCTATATAAATCGTCTTATTATTATTGTTATCCAGTTCGCATGGTAGCGGTAAACTGTTCTTATATAAATTTAGTGACTTAAAAAGCAATGCTTAAATCAGCAAATTTAAAGAGCGGTGTTTGGGAACACTTTATCGTTCGTGATTATGTGGAACAGACGGCTCTGCCAGTTATGTAAATCGAAACTGAAAATTGTCGGCGGTTCAACACGATGTATGCATATTCATCTCCCGCCCAAGCATAAGATAAACCTGCTCAAACACAAGGACGTAGATGACCCTTGTCATATGCAGAACTTTGGACTTTGTAGCTGCATACAACGACGTTGTTCTTATCGCAAAACATAGTTCAATAATACTTATCATGTAAAGTTTGGTAAACCCGGTAAAAACCCGGGTACCCGGGTTTTTACTGGCGCCAAAACCGGAAACCCTGGTTTGTAAAAAACCGTCGGGTTTGCATTCCTTACTGTACACAAGTAAATATCACTTTTACAACAAGCCGTATTGTTTTCCCAGTAGATGTTAGTGCCTCCTTGTCATTAAAAGATTAAGCCAATGCATGAAAGAGGAAAATGGTTAATGTGTGTTACATTTTAACCTTTTAGGTGAAAGAAAGACGAAGGATTAAAAAGGCTGGTGGCTTTATCAGCTTCAATGGTGTCTGGCGAGTTGCAGGAATTCTAGCCACATCACGAGCTCTTGGTGATTATCCACTAAAGGAGCGCAACCTGGTCATTGCTGACCCTGACATCTTGACTTTTAACCTCGATGAACTTCAACCACAGTTTATGATTCTAGCAACTGATGGACTGTGGGATGCATTCAGCAATGAAGAGGCAGTCTCCTACATTAAAGAGCGGCTCGACGAGCCGCATTTCGGAGCCAAGAGCATCGTCTTGCAGGCCTACTATCGTGGGTCGCTTGACAACATCACAGTTATGGTTGTCAACTTTGCTAACAGGACCGCAGCAATAGCATCTAGCAAGCGAGATGACAAATCATAACGTACAAGTTTATAAGTCATCAATACTGTAGAGCCATTGTGAGTGAGTGGAGTTGGATTTATTGTGTATGGTTTATGATCTTGAGGATATCCAGTGTTTAGTTCTGTTGACCATGGATGCAGCTGAGTTGACTAGGAAATTTGTTTGTAAGGCAAATGGTAAATACTGTGGATTTTGATAGCCTTCTTGTTTTGAATTATCCCTCCATGTTCAGACCTTATTTGACCAGATTATGAAATGTCTTACTATTTTTGCCTTGGATCTCAAAGGACTTTGCATCATGGATGAACGAACTACAAGAATTCACGTACATGTGCTGGATGTTACCTTCTGTTGTGGTTTTTCAGAGTGTTGTTAAGTTTGAAGTACCCTTGTTAGATGTAGATATTCCTGACTTCTGAATATTTCTTTTTGTATGGATGTTCTTTCCAGATTTGACAATATTCCTAAGCACACTGATCTCAGAAGCTTCTTCTGTTAAAGTGTCTGTCGAGCTAAGATGCTAATTTGAAGCTGGGTGTTTGATGGGAGTTTCTGTTTCATCAGCATTAATCTGTGTGCGTCATAACTTCTCTCTTACTCTTCTGTCATCTGTTGTGGGTGGCTTGGGTGTCTCCCAAACATTTAAACATTTTGTGCACTTGGTTTGAGGGTTAGTGTACATACTGGTCTGATGCTTTTGATGTTCCTGCAGGGTTTCGATGTTCTCTGTTTTAAGTGTATCAGACTGTCTCAGTATTGAGATTTCAATTAATCATTTGTTTACTTTGGTCATATCTCTCTCTCCTATCTGTTTGTCTGTCTGTCTGTCTGTCTGTCTCTGCTGCTCTCACTTCTGTAAATAGATGCTAGTGATGTGCTGTGAGCTTTGATTTCATGCTTGTCCTTTAATTTAAGCATTGGATTATATTATTAGTTTTGTGATGATAGGGTCTGGTGTAAAGACTTTGTGTGACATTGTGTTTTGGGTAATTATTAGCTCCTAAGTTTTTGCTGTTTTATGTGGTTCTTTGCTACCTGTGTATTTTCTTTTGTTTGGTTTTGAACTGTTGTAGCATTTACTTCTTCATAAGTATTATGTAAGAAAACATTTCAGCATATATGGAGTTGAAATTTAGATTGAAGTACTGGCCAGAGGCAACTGATGAGCTTTTGTTTTTCTTGCATTCCATTGACTTTTCTGCAGATGGTGCAGTGGAAATCAAAAAGCATTAAAATATAGCCTTCTGTTTTATGGCTTATCAAGTTTTCTGTGCGAGATATTACATATAACGTGTTCGCGCATGTGTCAGGCAGTTTTGGCCAACCTGTATTTCTCTTGTGAAAGAGTATTGAGAGTATTCATGCTGGCTGAGGCAGATGATGTGTAATAATCTTAAAGTAAGTTGTGTAACTTCTTTTACTTTTGTTACCAGAGAGTACACCGGTAATTATTAAAGTAAGTTGTGTAACTTCTTTTACTTTTGTTACCAGAATTACCGGTGGGTAATTATTGGATGCAAGTGGGTATTATCAATGCTCTGGTCCTTGTTTAGCAACACTGGCATATATTTCTTGACAGTTTTATGCCAAAGCAAGTAACTACCGGTATGTGCCCAAGTTTCGGCATGGGAGACTTGTTTTCCTTGCCACAGGTTTCAGAGGAGACTGGTTGCAAGTTTTAACTACAAGTTGTGTAGGTGAGTTTTTTAATTCACTACGGTACCTTGGTTTGTTTTGTGATGCTATCCCAAAGGATGAAGGAAAAATTTAGTGTACTGTTTCTAGGTCTCTATTCTCCCTTAGCACTCTGACAGCTTTTTGGCTAAGATTGTATCAGGAGAAAATATGCAGAGCCTTTTGGAATTGGAGCATGTTGCTATCATTCAAAACAGATATGCTGCCTGCAATTTGATTTATGTAATATTCTTGTGTTAGTTGTTTATTTAATTGTGAGAAATAAGCTTATTGAATATGATATCTCAATGTAGGTGTGTGGCTTTTCATTTGGTACCACATTAAAAGCTTTAATTCTGCGTTGATTGTATATATGGCTTCTTTGTGCACAGAAGTAGGGGCCCTTGAATTGTATTTGGTTTCCTGTTGTTGCTTTGCTGTTTGAGACAAGTATGTGAGAATTTTTTTGTGATGTCCAAAACCATCTGTTTGTGGAAGGTGCCATCAAAAGTAAAACCAAACACTAAATGTATTTGAATAGGATTTGGTGGCTAGATATGTGTGTCGATATAGTTAGTTACTTTTGTTTTTTTGTTTCCCCATCTTTGTTTGCATGATTTGTGACACAAACAGATTAGATAATACCTAAAATTGAAGAATAAGAAAATGAATTTTAATTTTAAAATATTATTTTCAAAGCATTTTGTTAATTGTTTTGCTCTTTTGAGCACTAATTTAGGATTTATGACAATTTTTACTTATGTTGTTTATTTTGCATTTGAGTGGTTTTTATAGCTAATATTTTTCACACTCTAGTTTTAGGGCAAGTGGTTGGTTATCTTTACTGTGTTGTAAAGTTTTCTTTTCTAAGAAACCGGTTAGAAATTTGTTTTTTATTGTCTATATGGTCAAACTCAAAGACGTAACCTTTCTGCATCATTTGGTAAGGTACGTGATTTCTACAGATTTAGACACTGATTAAATGTTTGCATTGATGCAATATGCCATATTGTTGTTCACAATGTTGTCAAAGTTATATTTACTGGTATCTGGTATATTCTTAAGTTTCTAGTATATTCCTAATTATCTACAAGGTCTTTGACATATATGCTTCTGATCACCTGTAGTGATGCTTTTGACACTGTTGACCACCAGATACTACTTTCTAGACTTAGTAAAAGTCTTGGTGTCTCTGGGACTACCTTAAACTGGCTAGCTTGTTACCTCTACACGTACAGTGGGTATTGGTACCGCTCGATCTGATCCTTCTCTCTACTGCTGGTGTCCACCAGGGATCTATTCTTGGCCCCTATTATTTACGATCTTCACTTCACCAGTCAGGTGCATAGCCAATCACTTTGGAGTGCAACTACAGTAGTTTGCCAATGATACTCAGCATTACATTGCTCGGTCACCAACAGAGATGTCTGGCAAGGTAAAACTTGGAGTGCCTCTTTTCAATGTATGCACAGTTCTGTTTCAACTTCCTTGCTATAAACTCAGATAAATCTGAGAATCATTTTGGCTCACGCCAATGACTGCACTCTTTCCCTTTTTATTCCAGCATTGACCTTGCTCTCACCGTTGTTCTGCTAACACAAACTGTGAAAACACTTGGGGTGACTCTGGACATAATCTTATATTTCGACCCAACATAACAAACCTTTGTAAATCTTGTTTTTATCATATCAGAGCAATTCGTCATATAACGTGTGCTCTTACTAAAGACATTTCAGACTATAGCCTGCTCTCTTGTCTGCTCTTGCCACAGTTATGCTGACTCTGTGTTTGCAGGTTTCTCAGATCTTACAGTCCAGAGGCTTCAGTGGATCCTAAATGCCCTGGCCCTGGCCCATGTGGTACTACATGTACAAACTCCTTAACCCTGCTGCTTTGGCTTCCTGTTGAATTCAGAATAAGATTTAAACTGGCCTGTTTGACCTATGAAACCCTCACAACGAGGACTCCCACCTACTTTCAAACACTATTATCTCTGTACATCCCTACCTGCAGACTGAGGTCTTCAGATTTGGGTCTTTTGGTTGAGCCTTGATGTAGCACTGTCATGGAATCTTATGCATTCCATGTTGTTGCCCCCAAGGAATGGAATCGCCTGCCAATGTCTGTTCGAGGCTCGAACGCTATCTCTTCCTTTAAGAAACACCTCAAAACTCACTCTCATTGGCTTTAAAACATCCGGATATCTGACTGCTCTTAACGTGGTGACTGACTAACCGCGTCTCAGATTCGCGTTTCTGTGTGTCTTTGTGTGCGTTATAAATGTTTGTTATAATAATAATATATATACCACTTGTTCACCTAAACTTAAACTAGGGCATTTCTTAGGCAATTGTACATTGGACACAGCTGAATACTGGTACCACCTACAGTCCTACACTTTGTTTTCAGTTAAGCATTAATTACACAAAATAACTAATGTAATCATATCTATAGACAATTTTTTATCTTTTTGATGGTTTTCTTAGAGTTAAAATTGAACCTAATGTCTATGAACATTTTAATTTTCCTGAAGAGTCTTTGATCAGTAAAAGTTTTTGACAATTAGATTTTTTCTAGAAATCTTGTCCTTGCGTTTGAATGATTCATGTTTCTGTATTTTGTCATTTCAAGTGAACTATATCTCTGGTCCAGATGTGCAGTTGTGGTTACCAGTTTATCTGTAGAAATAGGGTGTTTAGTGCATTCTTTTACACCTCCTGTTGTTTATCATGGTTAAATGTTTATGTCTTAACCCTCTCACCCCGATAGCCCTACAGCAAGCGGAACGCCCACCCGACGGCCCTGAGCAAAAAGTAAATTTTTCTAAAAAAATTTATTATGCTATTTTTTGCATGATACCAACTTATAAATGTGAATAGTGGCAGTTATTGGCTGTTTGCAATCAATAAACACAGTGAGTAATCTGTTTAGCGCCAGTATTCAACTTTCTGGTGGAAGTCTGACCAACATGTGCTGCCCACACGAAGACACAGATATGCGTTACACTCCCGACAATGGAAAACAGTCTTGTGCTCCTTGTGAGGGTTGTTCTTCTTGTTGACTGAAGGATTGTCTCGCAAGAAGTGTAGAACCACCTTTCTGCAAACGATGCATCTGTTGTTTTTGGTCGCTTCCGCAGGATGCTCGGGTGTGTGTTGGCCAACGTTGAGCAGACGCGTTAGGTTTGCGGAGGCAGAAGAACGGTTCCGAATCCCAGCCGGCGTGCGGTACTCACCAATGAGTGCCAGAATCAGTTCATCAACGAAGTCGTAGAAAGTGTATAGTCGCTTTCCTGGCTGAATTGGCTGGTAGTGGGTCCGAATAACGTAGGCATTGTAAGACGTCCACGTCAGGCACTTCAGGAACATTCTCCGAGGCCATCGGTAATGCTTCCTTGACCGGAAAAGTTTCGTCATTTGGTCGTTGCGGTCACAACCGCCCATGTTCTGTGTGTAGCTTGCTACCATTTGTGGACATTGCACCTTCTCAACCGTTCCATCTTTGTTCTTCCGATTGACTGTTGTAAGTAGTGTTGCATCGTGAAATGAAGTGATAAAGTACAGGGGTTGACGGTCACACCAGACAATTGCCGACATTCCGTGCAGACACAGGAAGTCAAAGTCACCACGTTTCATGTCCTTCTTTTTCCTAATTAGTTCCTTTGGGTATCCTTTTCTATTTGTCATAATAGTGCCGCAGCTGTGAATTCCTTTTTCCATCAAATAACGCGTGAGAGTCGGCGAGTTGTAGAAACGATCCATGTACAGCTGATAATTCTGCCTCTGAACACAACTTGTGAGACGGGAAACTAGACTGCCGGTAGCACCAAGCTGTGTAATAAATTCACCTCGTGTTTTTCCAGCATATATTTCCAAGTTGCAGACATAGCCGGTTTTACTCTCACACAGCAGGAAACTTTTGATACCCCACTTGATTGGTTTACTTGAGATGTATTGCTTTATTGCCAATCTATTTTTGGCCGGTATCATTCCTTCATCTAGTGATAGTTCCTGGTCGGGCTTGTAGTTTTCCTGAGACTTTGAGATAATGTTGTTTAGCAGTGGAAGAATCTTGTACAGTTTGTCTTCTTTGTCAATATTGACATCGTTTTCGTCAATAACGTGCAGAAATTTCCATATTGCGAGGTAACGGTCTCTGGTCATTACCTGTCGGAATCCAGGTGTTCGGAACAGGAAGCCAACGTTACGACTAAAATACTGTTCATAGCGCCGCTTGAGGACAGAGAATTCCATTGCCAACCGAACTCCAACAAAGGCCTTCAGTTCTGGTGTGGTCAAAGTAGTCCATTTTCTCGCATAGTAGTCGGTAGGTTTAGCTGCCTTGACACGAGACGCGTTCAAATTAGTCATATCGACAATCAGCTGCCACATGTCATCATCCCAAAATAGCGAGAAATACTGGAGTGTAGTAGTATCCACTGAACAGTTGGCTGCAGCACCTCGTGGACCAGTAGGCTCACTCGGTCTAAAGGTAGAATCATTTACTGTCACATTGCGCATCCAACTACCTGGTGCAACATTACTGGTTGAGGTTGACGCTCGATCGGTGTGAGACTCGTGATCAGAATCATCCACGTCGCTTTCACTCTCGGTTTCCAAATTATCAGCGCTGTCACTATCACTTTCGCTGTCTAGAATCAGCTTCCTGGCTTGTGCCAATGTAAATTGTTTTTTATTTGGTCCCTGTACGTTTGCGGACGCCTTAGCGGTGCAAGCTGCTTTTCTTTTTGGCATTATGCACTAAATTCATTGAAGTTTATGAAATAAAATTTATAACACTGCTTACCAACATCAATGGCCACTGACCTTACTACATGTTCAACGTCACTTCCGGTTGAAAAATAATAGTAAGTATACCAATAAGCCATAGTAAAACAAAACCCACTATAATAGCCTTACGGGGATACGGTTTATATGTTGAAAACTCTATAGCGCCCTTACGGGTATTTGTCAAAGACCACCAAGCCGCTATAGCGCCCATACGGGGCAAGAGGGTTAATACAGTAATTGATGAAAATCACCAATTTTGGGAGCATAACCACGATAATTATGTCTGTCTGGAGTTTAGATCCCAGGCACGTCCTATATAATTTGCTTTTACTGTTGAGCTATGCAATCTATAGAGACACATTGCATCTTTATTCAGTTGCTGTTTTGTCTGTGCTTAAGCAAGGCTGTCTGACAACCATAGGACCGTGCCTTTGAGGACTGGTTCAGCTGACACATGTGCATAGTACATGGACCATTACTGTAAGTTTAATTGCCATCTTTCACTTTGACTTTTATAAACTTTATGACTGCTGTCTGAAGTATTAGCTTATTCAGTAAAGTCAAGCATTTGTTGAAATATAAAGTTTGCATGTCATAACATGCAATGACATAATGATGAGTAATTGTGGTGGTGGTGGGGATGATGATGAAGCTGATAATTTTATATTGGCTGATGATTAATGATGATGATCAGAATGGAGTGGTTAAATCGATGAAAACTGCCATTTGTTTTTAACCATCTTTAGAAAACACCACATAAATAGCAGCCAGATAATTATGTCTGTGTGACTTTATAATAATAATGTCTAATCAACATCAATGTGTTTTGTTCAATAAAAGTGTTCTGTGAAGTGTGCGTGTACTGTGTTCTTCTTAGAAGTAACATCCCACTAAGATCTCGGAGTCAATGCACAACCTATACACGATTTCCTGGGTGTGGTCATCACCATGACTTGTTGAATGGTATCAAGGACTGTTAGGGTGTACACTGGATTTGGTAATAATAGTCTTGAGTGTGTTTATCAAGAATCATGAAAAGAGTGGTGTTGAAATATATGCTATCGAATGCTTAACACTCTTCCCTTGCCAATAGGTTCTTACATTTTGATGGGTTATCAAAACTTATCATACCCCTATCTTTTCTGCCAGTTTTCAACCAACTTAGATTCATAATCTCATTTTATCATCTAACAAGCAATGTGCCCTTGAACTTATTCCTACCACCCTTCTGAAAGAGCATTTTTATGTCTTATGCTTCACACAAACACACACACACATAATATATACACACACAGACATACACACGGCTCGGATATGTTTAACCAAGGACAGTTATTGATTCTGAGACTGTGAGGGGACTGAGGGTGAGGAGTCATTTATCAAGGCTGACAATATGAGTATGGGTCTTGTTGTCCTCGAGACCAAGGTCTTGGTCTCGAGTGCACTCGAGTTCGTTTTTAAAAGTCTTGGTCTTGGTCTTGAGGTTCAAGGTCTTGGTCTTGGTCTTGAGGTTCAAGGTCTTGGTCTTGGTCTTGAGGTTAAAAGTCTTGGTCTTGGTTTTGCAAGACCAAGACCGGCTGTCAACATGAACAGTCATTTAAAAAAACTGAAGGATTTTAATAATTTATCCAATAATTACTAATACAATTGCTTTAGTATTTACACAGTGTGAGTGAGGCTTTACTGTTGCTTTTGACATTTATTTTGACTTCCGGTTATTTACCATGGAATGATTTCAAAACAGACTCACAATTTGTACATTTGCATCCGGTACTTGAAAAACTGCTCTGTGTGCCAGTGAATTCAGCACTGTAGAACGTATTTTCACATGGCAGAATTTTTATGAGGCCCCAAGGGTCACGTCTTGGTCAGAAAATTCTGAGCGAATTGGTTTTTTAAAATGCAACAGGCATATGGAATAAGATCGGCGATCGCACGAAGGACTTTTGTAAATACGAATTCGGAATTCTCTGTAGTCTGCATTTGGAGTTGTTTTCTTTGAATAAAATAAAAGATTCGTGTTTTAATTAAAATAGCGAGTAGTCTGATTTGACAATTTTTTTTAATAAGGAATAGAAATTGTTCTCGGTTTTGGTCTTGAGTTTCAAAGTCTTGGTCTTGGTCTTGAGGTTCAAGGTCTTGGTCTTGGTCTTGAGGTTCAAGGTCTTGGTCTTGAGGTTCAAGGTCTTGGTCTTGGTCTGGAGGTTCAAGGCCTTGGTCTTGGTCTTGGTCTTGAGGTTTAAGGTCTTGACAACAAGACTGGTCCATATACGGATTTGTAACTGATGAGGGATATAGAAGCTTGCGCTTTGACCTACATCTCCACATCCCAGTATGACTAAGATGACAACCATAAGGGGGAGAGTGAGTGATGTCAGATCTTCCAAGAAGAGTAGCCGTGTCACTTGCGATCCGGTCACGGCGGTCAGTCTGTCGGATGACCTGTCAATCAATCAATCAATCAATAATCTTTTATTCATCAACCATTTGACATAACGCAATTGGTAACAATCATAGATAAGTAAAATAATGAATAGAAATCTATAAGCTGTTTCTCGTTCATTTCAAAACTAATACAAGTCATGATATAGAACCCTTGATATAAAGTTTTTATCATTTTTAGTTGGAAGGCAAAAATTGTGAGCCCGAGGGCGAAAAAGATACGGAGTGGGTCGCCTTTCTGGGAAGTAAGGGCAAAGAACATTTTGATGTGTGGCAGAAAGTCTTCCTGTCTGCTTGTCTGTGACTCAGTTCGTCTGGCTCTCGGTTTATCTGTGTATTTAAGTACTTTTGTGGTACTGTACTGGTACATACTCCTCACTCTGTCTATGTACACAAAGCAAGGCGAAGACTGTGATCTCTGGGAAGGCACAATAATAATATATTGATTGGCATTGTTTAAAAAAGTGGAGGGTAAAGTACCCCAGTCCAAAAAGTTGTGGTAAGGGTACCTCGTATCCCCACAAATTACGCCTATGGATTTGTGGAAGAGCAGTGTTTTTAGCTTTGAGTGACAGACTTGTGGAGAGATAGGAAGAGGTGCTCGAGGTTTTGGTGAGTTCGTAGGATGGATCAGATATTTGTCGTAGTACTGGCGGGAGTTTGTTTCAGAGAGGCAGAACAGCTTTGGATATGGAGCGATTTGCAAATTTTAGTGTTGAGGTGGCAGAACGGCTAAGTGTTAGGATGGAAGATAAGCAGGTTGACTCGGTTGAGCGAACAGCTGTCGGAGAGAGGGCTGGGTTATAACCATCGACATATATTTTAACAGCTCTATAGAAGTCACTTGATTTATTTACTATCCCACACTGATCTCTAAATATATAGTTTCCTTTGAAGTCTTTCCACATTTGCTTAGCGCGTGCTCGAACCATGCTCGGAGTATACTCCGTTAACCACTGAACAGAAGCGGCTAGTCTAAGAGCTGATGGCGTATGAATTTTTTATCTTTAAAACATTTTAGAGGTAGTGGTAGCACTGTAATTATTTATACTGTGGTGGTAGTCTGGCAGAACAAATTAATAGTGTGCGCTTTGCTACACTTGTGACTATATATTTACACGTAACTTTAGCGTACATGCGCCGTGAAAGGCTCAAACTTTACCGAGTGTAAAAATTATTCAACTTCATTGTTGGCAAATAATATCTTTCGTAGTTTCCAATTTTATAAATTGACATCATGGTCAAATTGAATGTAATGCGCTGCTATAGAAAGTACTAGCTTCGCTAAATTGAACTTATTCTATCGTTTTCAACCGTAGATAGATACCACAGCTACATTGATACAAGCGCCATGCGCTTATCTTTAAAGTGACACATAAAAAGTGACACAAAAAATGTGGAGTTTATGATCACGATTAGTGGCGCTCTGGAAGTTTGGAGATTACGATTATCTGGCATTAAACACGTAATAACCCTGTTATATATAAGAGGTCGTTGGTAATAACCAGACTGTCTACTTACACTACACGCTCCTGTTCCAGGCGTGTAATCTGAGGATACTCGAACTCTGTTCTGAGCAAATGTGGAGGCAGTGATATTTAGTAACGTGGCTAGTATCTCGGAATCTTCGTAATAAGTTGTATGTAATATATGGTATTAATCTTGGTATTAATTGTTCATTTTTTATGTAAAAAGCGTGCTTAACTGTCACAGAAATTTATGAGATTTTGTTTCGCAGGGAAATATTTCAGGTAGGCCCTACTTGTGTTTGTAGTCAATTGGTCAATTGGTCATTCGTACCGATGCCTTCGATATCTGTACCTCCCCAAGACGCCGTGCCGAAGCCATTTCTTTTAGCCTGTATACAACACCGCTGAGTCATCTCATCTAATTTTCCTCTGTTGACAACCATCTTTATGCAGACGACACCCAACTCAGGATTTCTTTCTGCGCCAGCTCATTTACCACCTCCATTCCACAATTACTCAATGTAGTTAATCTAATCTCAAAATGGATGTCCTCCAAACTCCTCTACCTTAACCCTTAAAGACAGAATTTGTCATCCTAGGCCTTCTGGGTGAAAACAAGGAAATCCCTGACCCTTCCACGTAAAAATGGGACGACACGCCCAGGTCAGCTGCCAGACTCTCGAGGTCAGCCGTGTAGAGCAAGAACAGCAGAGGTCCGAGCACTGAGCCCTGAGGCACCCCGAATGCGAGCGGGCGGAGGGACGAGACGTCCCCGTTGAAGTGCCCTGACTGAAGTCCAATGCCTTGGACCCCACACCATACGTCCTTGCCAACCGCTCGGTGAGAATGCGATGGTCCACCATATCGAAAGCCGTGGACAGATCAAGGAGACAGAGCATTGCGTGGTCACCCTCGTTGGCCGCCTCTATCAGATCCGTAAAAACCTTGAGGAGCACCGTCTCCGTCGAGTGGAACTTCCTGTAGGCAGACTGGTGGCACGGAAAAAGATCCGATGATGTCAGGTAGTCGGTGAGCTGTCTGCAGACGACGTGCTCGAGCAGCTTCGAGAGCACGGATAAATTGGAGACCGGGCGGTAGCTGGATAATACATCAGGGGAGATACGACTTCTTCAGACAAGGAGTGATGTAGGCCTCCTTGAACAGGATCGGGACCGACCTGGAGGCCAAGGAGGCGTTGAACAGGTCTGCAAAGAACAGTGCAAGAATGTTGATGTATGACTTAAGAAAGTTAAGAAGCCACATCGGTAATGGGTCCGAGGTGGAATACTTGTTAGGTGCATCCTTAACGAGCTGGATCACATAAGCATTCAAGCGCACCTATTCCCATCTGGCGCTAACGATCCTGCAAAATTTTACAAATTATCAAAATCTGCAGAAACTCAATGGTAAACAGTCGGTCTCGCCGTATTTACACACATTGACAATATGACTTGACTTGACATGACGTGAGATGACAGCATGATGTGACAAGACATCATGACATGGAATGAAAAAATGACGTAACATGGCAACGTGATGATGGTATTGTGTCACATGCCATGGTGACATCCTAGGCCAATCCTGACATGACAGTATGGTATGGCATGATGACATGACGTGAAATGAGGACAACGTGATATGACATGACATGAAATGACGTAAGATGACACGACATGATATGACATGCTGCAGTGCTTTTGTGAGATACTTATGAGGCACTGTATTAAGTGTCTTGATACATACATACAGACATGAAATTTGCATTTCATAAGTAACATGGGAATGAATCAATTAATATATGTCCCTACGGAATATATATTGAACTATGCATCCTATGGAACGATCTGCCTGTGACGTCACAACAATGTGTGTAAACTTGGTGAGAGCAACCGTTTTCCATCGAGTTTCTACAGCTTTTGGAATTTCTTTAGCCCTTTAGCTACCGGAAGTAAAGAAAATCCTGGTAGCAGAGAAAATTTTTGGTAAAAAGTCTTTGATAATCCGAGGGACCACAAGGCACGTTATTCCGAGTACCGAGGTTATAATGGAGACAACGTAAAATTGCCGGATATATCCAGCGCTTTAGGGACTATTATTTATTTCCTCCGCCGGATAAATCCGGCGATCTAGGTAGTCAAAGGGTTAGAAAATCGCAGGTTTGTTGGCTCAAGATGGGAATACTTGTGGTGTTAGATATCATCAGATAAAGTTTGGTATTTGTGATCTCTGCCCCATCTGATCCATGCTTTGCTTGAAAAATGATTGCCTTCACTGTCCGACGGTGGAGGATGCTGTTGAGGTGGCGAAGGACAGAGAAGAATGGAGGAACTGCTTTGCCCGATGTGCAGCTCTGCACGGGAAGTACTAAGTACTAAGTAAGTCACTGTCCACTCCAAGCTCGTTTACAGCAGCTCCCTCTTCCTCAACCTTGAGTCCATCAAGATTAAGCATCTGCAACTCATGAAAAACACACTAGCCCAAGCTGTCACCCAAACACCCTAGCATCACAATGTCATTAACATCCTCAAATAACTCCATTGGGTGAAACTCCCAGAGCAAATCCACTTTAGAGTTGTATCACTGACCTACAATTATTTACAGTACTTGCAGCCCAAGTATCTTCTCTAATCTTCACCATCCAGCCATCCAGCTCTATGCGATCATCCTCCTATCTCAGGCGTTCCCATCTCTCGTGGCTATTCATATCAAGTTTTCCAACTGAGCCCTCTACCACGCTGTGCCTCAACTCTGGAACAATCTCCCTTCTGAATTTTCAGTTCCACCACCAGTATCGCCACTTGCCCATTATCATCTGCCTCAAACTCCTCTTTCTATCAACCTTACCCATCATCATCTGCTTCAAACTCCTAATTAGTTTATTACTTATGATAGTCCTTCCAGTAGTCTGTAGCACTCAACTGTCTCTCACAATTTTGGTTAGCCATTGTTTACAAGTGGACATTTCTTGAAAACTAACAGTCATCAAACCCTTGAACATCATCATGTAGCCCCAGTTCTCAAACTCTCCAAGCCCTTCATTAGCTTAAGGTCCCTGAGCAATTCCACTACAGAATTGTATCTTTGCTTACAGTGCTTTTAAAATTCTCACATGAGCTATGCACTGTCCAAACACTTCAGTCTATTGGTTCTTTCTTATCATCCAGTCACACTCTATCTCAGTTTATGTAACCATGTCTGTGCTGCACTAACTCTATAGAACGTGCAAAAGAATTCTTACATTCTCTACCTTCATCTCTTGGGGTTATTGGACTGTCCTCCTCTTCTACTTTATCCTAGAACATTCCGTTCAAGCTGAACTCTATAAACCATCTTAATAAGGTTCCCTTCTTTTCTGTCATCTTTCCAACAAATAAAACACCCAATAAATGTTCTGCCTTGCCATATCACTGGCTTTCTTGGCTTGAGATCTCTAGATTTCGACCATGAACGCTTAGTTTTAATGTTTTGTCATACTTGATGTTGGGCAGTTAAATGAAAGTTCTTCCTTGCAGTTTATTGTAACTGAGTATCTGATTACTTGTAACACCATTGTGTGGTGCACTTTTTCTATTTTACCTGTATTTTTCTGTTTTGCTATTTTGCCAGAACACTTCATGATGTTAATGTGAGTGGAGACCTGTAGAAGAATTCAAAGCCACAAGATACTAAAGATGAACGTGTTTCACGTTAGCTGCCGCAATTTTCGATCTATTGCACAGCTGTTGGCTGGACTGGCATGTGCATACATTGTTCTGCACGTCATGTATGCTGTAGTCATGTCCCAACGGAAGGCCGCTGCATCGTCGAGCGTCAACAACCCCGACATCATTCCAGCCTTGTTGAAGTTTGGAGAACCTGATATGGATGGCCAAGTACAGGTGGTTGTGTCATTCGATGCAAAAGACCTGGCAAAGGCCTGGGCAGTACAGAACCAAAAGCAGGTCAATAACCTAAATGCTGTGAACATTAAGGGAGTGCCACCTGAAATAAATGTTCTCATGGAGAACCCAATCCTCTGTACTAATCTGAGCGACCTTCAATGGGTCGTCCTCGTGAAGTCTGGTCCAGATGATCAGGAAAAGCGACAGCTGCTGCGGGACACGTGGGCAGACGTTAAACTCTTCCGGAAAGATCTTTTTCGAGTGGTGTTCCTTCTCGGTCGTACGGCAGACGAGGTTGTGCAACGTAAGTTGAAGAACGAGTTCGACACCTACAAGGATCTTACTCAGGGTGATTTCATTGATAGCGAGAAAAATGCTACGCTGAAAGTGATCATGGGCTTGAAGTGGGTGGCCAAGCACTGCCCGCAAGCACGCTATGTTATCAAAGCAAACGACAACACCTTTATGAACATCTTTGAGATGATAAAGATAATGGAAGCAAGTAAGGAACGCAGTCGCGTCATTATTTGTCCGCTGTGGAAAGACAACACAATGCCAATTCTTCGCGATCCGAGCGAGTGTGGCATTTGGTGCGTGAAGGAAGATGAACTGCCAGGTCGAAAGTATTTTCCCCAGTACTGTGCTGGGATGGGGTTCGTTATGTCACAGGAGGTTGTCGTTGATCTCTATGAGGCTTCTCAGACGACACCCTTTTTCTGGATCGATGATGTCTATGTGACTGGATTGGTTACAAAGCAGCTGAAGAAAGAGGTCCACTATGTTGATGTGCTGTCGCAGTTCACCCTGAAAGAGGACCTTGTTCATGACCAGTATGTGAACAATGGAACGATTACAATAACAATTTCCATGATGTCAAATGCTGAGCGACTTCAGAAAGTCTGGCGAGCACTGATACGTCGGTTACCTCCAACTCAGTTCAAGCTGCTCAGCGATTCGGCTATTGCTCGGCACATGTGAAGTGCATTATTCCGATATTCTTTGTGGGAAAGATTTAACTTATCCTGGTTTTATTGTTATTTTGATAGTGTTTTACAAATTCACCACTGCATCGCATTCCACCAAATCTTTGAAATAATGAGCCATTTTATCCATAGCTTAAGATTTTGTATTTGTTAGAATTTGTCTATGTATTGTCAAATTGTAGCTTAAGGGAAATTCAAAAGGGTGTCTCTTGTAACTGTGTTACTACTTGGTAAATGAAGTATTCTATTTCGCAGGTTATTGCACTGCTAAGGTCTGCTGCACAGTTTCTATTTTGTCGTGGACAGGGTAGTCCACATGGACTGCCTTAAATCGTTTGTTAACCCACCTAATTCAGTTTGCTCTGTATGACATGATTGTTGAAATTGTACACTTTACAGTGGCTACAAAGTTGAGCCTGAAATTGCAAATGCAGTTTTCAGATTTGTTGTTGTAAGCCTTTACTTAGTTGAGGTAAAATTTGTTCTGCTTAGCTTGCTGGAAAAGGTGTAAATTAGATTTTTTTGATGAGACCAGAGCTTCTCGTTTGAAGCGGACGATTGCTCTTTTGGTCGCTCGCCTAGCAAAGGTCTGGGCGAGCTGTAAATCGCTCGCCTAGCTGTAGGCTTCACACCATTGGTCGTCACTTGACGAGTTTGAGTTAGACTCCAAGACGACAGACGAACCTGGAGCCATACCATTGTTTTATTTACTTTAATTTACTTACTTGTGGCAGCGGTGAATGCGTGCCATGACCTAATGACTGCTGACTGATCGTTCCATGTTCATGCAATATGATTGGTCATAACAACACAGTCGACACCTCATGCCACGTGACATCAATCGTAACGTCATTAATTATATGCAGCTATACGAATACAATACAGAAAATACACTGTATACAAAAGCTCCTGAGGTCGATCGCGCATTGCTTTCCTCAACTGAGTGCGATCGATTTTCAAACCGCCTACTTTTTTCAAATGAGAAACTCTGGATGAGAACCTATTTATGAGGGGAATCTTAATGGGCAGTTATGTGAGTTTGTGCAAAAAGTGAATGGGAGCATTAGTTAGGCTGAAACTGATGAGATCTGATGGTTTCTGTAGTATTATTCATGGTACTAGTGGATTACAAACTAACAGTAGCTTACTATTACTAAGGTCAGTATGCAGCTGGCCATTATTATGTGACTGGTTGGTTTTCCTGTTTTGCTGTCTGTAAATGAAACTTCCTTGCAATACTCTTTCATAGGTGTGTAAGAATGGTCTGAGCTGTCTTCATATTGCCTACAGTTCTTGCTGAAGATTATTAATGCATACTGACTTGTCTGAAATAGCTCACACGGCATCTGCGAGCAAGTGTCGGCAAAATCTTACAATGTGGATAAAATTCCAAATGTGCCCGTGCCCCATCCCTTCCTTTCCCCTCCTTGTCTACTTTGCCTCTCTTCCATACATCTACCTCTCTGTTCATCTATATTTTCCTCCTCTGCCTCAATCTTTCCCTCTTATTCGCTAGATAGCCCACAGACATCTGTAGTATGCCGCTCCCTTTCCTTGCTCATATTATCCAACATGCAATCATTTCTTTGAAAATTCGGCTGGCCAATTGCCTTATTAAATATTGTATTATTTACTAGGTAGCACTGTCGTTAGATTACATAAATGTACGTCTAAGGAGCTTTTTATATAGATGTAGTTTGTAGATGGTGTGACAGCTGATTGCTGTTGCGCTTTCATCACCAGTTAAAAGGTTATTGTGTTGCATTTAGAGCAGCTTCCAAACCTGTCTTCAAGATTCTGAGGACTAGTTTAACATTTTACTGACGAGCATGCACTAAAATGTATGGAAAACTAATCCCTCTCGTTGTAAAAGGGTTAAGTAAGTGTATAGACCGAAAAATGAAAAAAAATGAACAGGTTATGGAGAAGCTGAGAATTTACAACGAAAGCCATGACAAAAATATACAAGATGATGATACAACCGATTTTCTTTTATGGATCAGTATGTTGGACAACGCAAAAACAAGACGAGAGAGAATTCTTACAGCAGAAATGAGCTGGCTGCAGAAGATTGCATGGATTTCAAGAATAAAGAAAATAAGATATCATGACATAAGACAATCATTAGGTATCCAAACAACTCTGCTAGACAGAGTCATTCAACGAAGAATCCAATGGTATGAACATGTAGATAGAATGCCAGTTGACAGAATCCTGCGCAATGCACTGCCTGCAAGATTCAAAGGAAAAAGAATCAAAGGCAGCCATGACCGCTGGATAGATAATATAAATGATAACATAACATCACTTGGACTAACTCTAAGTGGAGTTTAATGTTTAATGCATTTGACTTGACAAGTGACCAAAGACAGTGGAGATCATTTATTTGTACCCATTGCTGCCAAATAGCTGGTGTCAGGAACTGATGATGATGGTGATGGACTGAACCATGATGGGGTTTATTTTAACTACCCAGGAGAATAGGCAACTTAGAGCTTCAGGACTGTGTTGTGACATTTTTAAGGAACACGGTGGGGAGTTTGTACTTCAGTCTTTGTGGCAGTTTAAGAACTGGATGCTGCTTGTGGGCACTATTTTTTATTTTACAGAATCCGTGATGGATGAATTATTTAAGTGATCTGTACAAGAGAATCTCGATGCTTGCAGAGTCTTTGGGAATGTGACATGTAATTTGCTATTTTGCTATTCTTCATTATACTGTAAATTGGTGTGATTTAGCTAAAGTTGTCCATCAGTTTCTTCTGTTCATTCTTTGGTATTGGATCTATAGGTATTTCATTTCTAGATAGAACAGCGTGAACAAAAGGCCAGATTTTCAGAGTATCCTTGCAGACTAGTTGAGAAAATAGCTTTACTTAGTTGGTAATAATAAGACACCAGCATTATGCATCTGCATCGGGTCCAGAATTCAGGTAAATGTACAAATATTTTGAAAACATATCATCATTTCACAGGAAAGTAAGTAGTGAAGAAGTGCCTTGTTAGTTATCTGAGGCAGTATCGATGTATGGAAAGATATGTGTACCTTTATTGTATATATTGTTTATAATGGGTTAGTGTACATTTGTGTGATTGCTAATGTTGCACCTTACTATGTTAAATGTAAATGTACACGTTTTTCTATGGCGACTTTGCTAAAATTTAAATGAATTTTTCAGTGAATTGATCGGATGAGATCCTTCACCTTCGATGCCTATGTGAATTGGTGCCACACCATTTAAGGTCCCCATGTACAGACTGTACTAGCCCGATATTCACATATCTGAAATAAGCCACCATGGGTATGCAAATATGTATGTTGCAATGTAAAGAGTTGGCAACTGTGTAAGAATGTTACTTGCTCGTGGAGCTAGGTTTAATTTTTTATTTGAACACATTCTTAGAAATATTCCAAGCTTTATGGTTATTTTGCAATTTAATAAGTGCAAGAAAATGACTCACACTTGCATCAGGTTTAATTTTAGAACTGTACATATTTTTAGGATCTATCAAGATCTAGACAAGTGCTTTCCACTGTACAATATTTATTTATATGGTACTGGACTGTTGAATAAGTGTACTCGTTGTTAATAGCAATCGAGGGAGGTACAGTAGAACTTCAATATTTTGAACTTCGGTATTTTGAACTTCCGGTTATATTAAATGACAGTCAAAGGCCCAGCTACAACGAATGCAAAAACATATAACTTTAATCGAACCTGTTTATAGCGAAGTCTTGCTTATTGAAAAGGAGCTCTACGGTCCTTATAGAACTGTTGACTGGCAGATATATCGAAGTTACAGCCACTGTATGACACAATACATTTGGCGTAGGTGTAGCTGAATGAGGAATAATTATCAGGTGCTTTGTTTGCCAAGAGGTATGAGATGAAGACTGATGCACAGATATGTCTGTGGTCATTGGGAGGGGGTCAGTCAATTGAGGTTACGTTCGCGACACAAAAACGTGTACACTTCCAATTGTGTAGAGTCAGATAGAGCTTGATGTGAATATCTATCTCGCTTATTTCGAACATCTGATATATCGAACCGTTGACGATGGTCCTTTGAACTTCGATATAACGAAGTCTTTGTGTAGCATAGATGATTTTATTTTCATGGTATGATTTTTTGCTACCTTACCATTCTTGTGTTATGACTAACTGGTTTTATAAATATTAAGGGTTTCTTTGGACTTCTTTGGTTAAATGTGATCTGCAGCACCTGGAAGTAATATTTTGTGTAAATACCTTATATACATGTGTGTTTTTGCAAATCTTTATTGTAATTACCCTAGAAACTCGTTATAATGTTGTCTTTGGTAGCGATTTCGAGAAGTGACTGATTCGCTATGAGGCAATTTTCTGCATCTGAACTAGGTTTTGGATCCATGTCGCTGACCATGTTATAGCAGAATTAATGTTATAATGAAGAGTGTTATAAGGAGTCTCTAGTGTATTAATGAAGTACGTTTGATTATAATTCTGCACAGGTTCAAGTGGTAGCATTTCTAAATTTCTAATTCCATTGTCGCCATTACCTCAGTCATCATGATACTAGTTGTAGTAGCTGTTGTTCCCATCGTCAAAACTACCATGGTAATCATAATCTGTAGTTACAATTTATACAGCATCATCAGTAACAAGCTACTTCTAGGATGCTTTACACTGTCAACAGTCAGCACAAAACTAAGCCAAGTTGCTACATAGTAATTTAATTTTAAACTGCTCTAAAAACTTAAAGTCTTTCGGCTTCCTGAATAAGTGCAGGAAGACTGTGTCCGGCACATGGGCCAGCGACCCTGAAGGCCTGATCACCCACTGTCGTTTCTGTTGCTGACAAAAATACAACAGCAGACTTTGATGATCGCAACCGTGACATATTAGGATCGTCCAATAGCGGCCTGATGCTGTCTGCGAGGTAACATGGTGAGCAGTTGCTCAGACATTTATATACCAGAAGGCAACATTTGAATTTTACATGCTCGCCTATCCTGAGCCACTGAAGCTGATCTTGCATCGCGGTTGTAATGTGGTCAAACTCTTTAGTCACGTAACCAAACGAGCAGTAGCACTGATGGCTGCCTGAAGACAAATGATACTGCTCTGTGGCAAGCCAGCAAAGGCAATGTTGCAATAATCAAGTCAGCTCGAGATTAAACTTTGCACTAGATGGCAAGTCACATGTTGCCAAGAAGCAGATCTCTGCTGTCTCAGGATAGCAAAGCTGGCCCTCACAAGTCCTGTGACATGTGATGTCATTGATAGGTCTCTGTCAAGGAAAAGACTGAACTCACGAACCTTGTTCTTTGGCTCGACGGCATCCATACCAATGATGAAAGGGCTGCGACCTAATTTTTCCATCCTGCACGAGGACAAGCACCAGAGGAATTCTGACTTCGATGAATTGTGCTGCAATCAATTACATTTCATCCAGTCAGAGATGTCACTAATGCAGTTCATTCATTCATTCATTGAGAAATTTAATATAGCGCATCTTCAAGAAACCTACTCAGAAGCGCTCCCAGCCATGGCAATAGAGATTAGACTTCAGCAGCTTGTAAAAAGCAGATGTGTTACCCCTGGGGAGTAGGCGTATCTCTAATGGAAGATCATTCCAAATGGAGGGCCCAGCAACAGAAAGCCCGGCATGCCTAACTGCGGAGCGAGCCCGGGGGACTAAAAGTTCTCCCCCAGAACAAGACTGAAGAGCACGCCAACCAACTGAATCAGAGACTGGGTGGCAGAGCTCACACAGATAGGCCAAGGCACAGCCTAAGAGACAGCGCCAAACCAGTACAGCAACCCTATAGCAGATACGCTGCGGGACAGGGAGCCAATGCAGCACATCACGCATGTATGCAGAAATAGGGGCATATTTAGGGATGCGTCTAATGAGCCGAGCAGCTGACCGAAGAACCTGGTCGAGGCGGCCAATCAATCCAAGCGGCAGACAAACCAAGATCGCATTGCAGTGATCCAGCCTGCTTGTTACAAAAGCATGTATAAGAATGACAGTAGCATCATGAGACAGAGAATGAGTTCATTGAGATGGAGTGCAGAGATGGAGTGCAGATGCTGGACATCGGTAAGATGAGGATGACAGAAGCCAGAGATCTGTGAGTCATCGCATTGAGATGACCATGACCATCTTGGATATTATGGTTAAGATGTTGGCCGTATAAAGGAGGGAAACAGTTGGTCCCAGGACCGAGTCTTGAGGAACACCTCAGGTAAGGATAGTTACTGAGGAAGAGGAACCGGCCAATCAGGTAGGACATCATCCACTCTAGCGCAGTGGATGATATGCCAAAAGAAAAATGCTGTCGCTGAAGCAAATGTCGTGGTCAACATAATTGTTTTTGCTGTTGTTGCCATTGTCATCATCGGTTGGCTGAAACCTACAGGTGCATATTGGCTGAGTGTTTTTACTGTTGTGGTCTGTCCTGTACTACTACCATCTTTTTGGCTGTGTGGGATCAACACAAACCTTCTCTCCGTGGTCTTCTGTCCTTTTGATTCTGTGCTTGACTCTCATCTATATGCTTTTAATGTTCCTCTCAGTCTTTGTGTAAGCTGCATTGCCATTTGAGAATATTGTCTTCTAGCTTCCACCACCCAGTGGTATGCCATTAGATAGAGTAGACAATGAAGAATATGTTATATAGGGACTGACTGATCCGAGGTAGAAATGGTAAAAAATCAAGAGCAAGCTTGTGTACTGATGTAAGCCCAGCATGTGTGACAACCAGCATTCAGGGTCACATAATTCAGTGAAATGTTTTGAGTAAGCAAAGTTCTTTCAATCCAATTTCTTTTTAGATTTAATTTAAATCCTTCTTAAGTGCAATACTTTAATACAAACGAATGCAAGTTTTTATGAAAGTTGCTATTTTGTTGACTTTTGGTCATGGCCCCAACTCAGTTTTGAGTTCGTCTCCAAGACTGGCACAGTTTGTGTAAAGCCAAGTTCAACAGGTGAAGGCTGCCTCCATTGTTCAGTATTTCCCTCTGGTGGCCCCACTAATAATTGAGATGGTATATCCATATACAACTCTCTTCTCTGTTCGGCCACAGAAGTAACTTGGCCCCATTATGTTCGCATGCACATGTTGAAGTTTATCTATCAAGAGCTGGACAGTGCCAGGAGCTGCCAGAGATTGTCAGTTCTCAAAGTAACATGCTTGAGAAAATAAGATTAATGGAAGCTATTATCGTCAAGTTGTCTGATTCTTGGTGACAAACCATGACTGTCATTATAGTGTCATATCAACTACGATGGATATGCTGTCACCATTGTTACAGCATTGAAAAAGTCATTGCTAATACATGTACTGGATCAGACCTTAGTGTTCGGTGTTTGAAGGTCCTCCAAATGTCATCAAAACTCATTGCAAAATGAAAAATAACCTTACAATTTACAAATGAATGGTATTGTTTGCTGTTCATTCCCACTGACTACAGATGGAGTTGGGCACTAAAATAACAATTCCCTTACAAAGTATTATAGACAATTAACAATGTATAAAAAATCAATATAATTATACATCTAAGCATCCCTTTGTAAATTCGTTACTTCCTTCCTTCCTTCCTTCCTTCCTATGATTCATGGGCTGATAGCCCGCAGGTGTCCACTGGATAGTGGATTTCTATTGTCTTTTTCTTTACGGCGAAGTATCTGCACCCATTCGTCCGACCCTCCTCTTTAGGGACTAGCTCTGGGTTTTCCAGAGGCAGAATTCATTTAACTACCCCTGCCACCTAGCGAGTGGAAGGCCGAATTTATAACCTTACGGGAGTCTACGGGTTCGATCTTGGTACCTTCAGCTCTTCACGCCAGTGTGTTATCCACTACTTTACGGCCCCCCCCAGCTACAGTCTAGCGCTCATGAATAGGCTGGTCCAAACTTCTAAAGCGCCTTCGAGCGGCGCTTTAGAAGTTTGGAGATTACGATTACGAGTTTCTGTAGCGTGCTCGTCCCGCTCTTGCGAGTGCCCGCGCTGTTGTGAGAGAACATCTGAAGAGTATACAAGCCCTGGTTTTGAACCCAGCTTGCTGGCGCTGTGGGCCTGTTCTCTTCTCTCTATCTGCTGCAACCGCTGTCGCCTTTTCTTACTAGGCCGAGAGCGAGGCTTCACGTCCGGTTGCATTATACTAGGTCCCTGAGGCATTCTTCTACCATGGATGACGAGTGGCATGTCCGCGGCTTCCGTTGCTGGCGCAGCAGGGCTTAGTATCAAGCCCTCACTAGGGTTCGGCGCTCTCACAACAGACTCAATTTCTTTCTTCTGCTCTCTTCTCTCAGGGACCCTATCTGATAACAGGCGCTCCATAAATGCCTGAAGACCAATCTCCCTATTAGCCTGGCGCTCTGCAAATACTTGTTGAGTTTCCATGAAGGTCTGTTGAGATTCGAATAATGAACTCATGAGAGTTTCCTGATTTGTCAGGCGCTCTATAAATGCCCCTAGTATCGAGTCTTGATTTATCTGGCGCTCTACAATCTTTTCCTGGGTTCCTACCACCCTTTCCAAAATGACGCCTATTTGGCTAGTTTCGTGTTCAGATAAAATCGCTTCTTCCATTATAATTATTTATTGAACAGAAATGAAATTATCGACTTATACTATCGCCATATGTTCGTTTACATTTATATAGCACACGTGAATCTAAACTATCGACTTATACTATCGCCATATGTTCCCTGACTAAGTTAACGTGTACATTTATATAGCACATGAACTTAACCTATCGTCTTATCGCTTCACAACAAACTTATACGTATCTAATCTAACGACCCTATATCTACGTATCGCTGGAGATTTCAATATACGACTCAAAAGAATAAGGGGTTGTACTCCCTGAACTTCCAAGATATATTCTTCCCAATTGCCAATATTTGCGATTCCGGTCAAATCCAGTAAATATCATTCCACGTCAAGGTTATCCAAGGTCACGGGAGCTCCGTTGCACCAATTCAATCGAAAACATGGCCTCCCGGTAATTTTGCCATAATTCCCCAAATTCGAAGAAATATCGAACGCCCGTCGATAAATTCGACGCCCGATCTTCAAAGATGTAGTTGCGATGAAATATTATCCCCGAATTTCGACAATTTCCATCGTTTTAATCGTAAAATTCCTTATTGCGCAGTTAAGACCATTTCACGCTAAAAATAGCTCCAAGGACACCAAGTCCTTCCTTCCTCGTCCACGTCTAGGCTGAAACTGCATACAGGCCACGAAAACGGGCGCAAATGTTCGCACGTGCTCACCTCTAGCCAATCACGAACAAGCACAGAAAGCGCGACGTCTTCTCATTGGTTGACTCGCATACCACAGATCTACGCTTGCATGCACTGTACTGCACTACCGCAGTGGCCTCTAGCGAATAACATTGACTTCGCAATCTTAGTGAAAGTAATATACTTAAGGCTTGTAACAATTCGTTACACCCTCCCCACTTAGCTCAAATTTCCAGACACTCTGGAAATTTGCTGGGAACAATCCCAGAGTTATCCAGGAAATCTCCAGATTTTACTACAATGTTCCTTAACTACAACATCGATACTAGTTAACAGCAAGGTTTCATAAGCATCACTCAATCCTGCGAGAAGTCAACAATGTCTGCTACCATTACATCAAAAGCAAAAGAGCTCCTACCAACTAGTCACGCTAAGGTAAGACTGTTCTATTAAACAAAGTACAATAGCTTAACAAATTTATACTAGCAATAAAGTAAACACCTATTCATCAAAATAAAACTAAGAGACATAGCATCTCGCTCCTTTCAACAATAGTCGCCATTAAGCGGCACAGAACTAGACTTACAAAACTAGATCCTTATGAATGTCACATTATACCAACTCTCTAGTGACAGGCACAGGGTAGTGGCATTATTACAATACATCACTCTCAAATCTCCTTACCTTATCTCACACTTATACAGGGTCAACCTTACATGTACCTTACCGGTTTCTTAATTTACTCTAGACCTAGAGCGCCACATAAAAATTATGCTCCAACACACACAACTCACAATGCAAGAGATACAATTGCAATTAACAAAGCAACCATATTCATAAAGCACTGATTTCACAATAAACAATTTAACTCTTTTGCTTCTTTGTCGCAGTATACCCCCCTCGGCAACGGCAGATGCAGACGGCAGATGCGCATCCCATTCTCGTGGACTTTGAGAAGAACACCATCCGGTTCTAGCATGTAACGGCTCCATAGATTCTTTGAGTAGGACGAGTATGTCTTTGAATCTGAATCGAGCGTTTTCTAATATCCATTTCACAGCGAGCAGGCACTTTCACGTCGTCAGCCACTGCTATCCTCCGACAGGCTACTACTTGACGTCGACCTTGGATAGGAATGGTGTGACCTTGAACCTGAACCCATCTCGCTCCCAGGTTCCATAGAACATGGTTTTGTTCCATCCAGTCCAGTCCGATTATAAGTTCCGTAACTTGTTCAGTGACCAGACACTTGACTTCAAAAGAGAAGTTGTCTACCGTACAATTAAGAGTAACTTCGCCCAATACACGGATTTCAGAACCATTCGCCGTTCTAACGAACTGTCGGGATTCTCTCATATCCTCTTTACGTACCAACGATGCTGGAGTCAAGGACAATTCACTCCCTGTGTCCAGTAATGCGAAGGTAGGCTTTCCATTCACAGTCAACCGGAGATAGGCATTACTACATCCCTGAATATGTCGATTGCTTGCCGGTTCTTGTTGGTTCGGAGTTCCATCTACATCGGTCGGAACATTCTGTCGAAACGGACATGACCTGGCCAAGTGTCCGGGTTGATTGCACTCAAAGCAGAGCTTGGTAGACCGCCATGACTTTCGATTGTCTTGCCTTTGTCCACTATCGAAATAACTGGTCGCACCTTCCATTCTCCAACGAGGCGGAACTTCTCGCTGAGCTTGCGGCTGAAAAGGAGGAGCAGGAATTCTAAAGGCTGACGAATTTTGTATAGACTCCAAGGCTTTCTCCATTTTCTCCAACCTCTTCTGTTGTGTTTCCAAAAGTTGACGAAGCGACGCTAAATTCGGATCATTTTCCTTCACAGCCTTCACACGTGCCGGTCGATGTTCAAAATGATCTGAACTGTCCTTGTCAACTCGAGAATAGCCTTCTAAACGCAAAGCAAGTTTGTACGCTTGATCAAGTGTCTCTGGCTCGCGTTCCCGTAGCTTCAAGGCTAATTCTTTATCTTTTAAGGCATCCACGAAAGCACGTATCGCAATAGTTTCACTATGTTGCGACGGTGGTCCAGGGTATGCCAAAGTTAGCAGTCTTCGAATGTCCTGAACTAAGCTTCCAAGATCCTCTCCATCTTTCTGTCTTCTTGTGCTCAATTGAGTCTGATATAACGCAGCTTGCTCTGCACTTCCGTAACGAGATCGAAGTTTCTTAACCAAGTCCGACCAGGTAACCATAGTAGCAGAGTCGAATTCCCATAAAAGCTGATTTGCCGGTTCTGTTAACGCACACGTTAACTGGTTTAACTTCTCTTCATCTGTCCAACCGTTATTTCTCGAACACACCTCAAATTTTCGAAGAAAAGCTTCTATTGGGGTTCGACCATTGTAACCACCAAGCTTAATCCATTGTCTACTTCTCTCCGGTGTTACATTCGTCGAGGTAGACGTTAGAATTGGCTTCACCGTAGGTTCCGCAGTAGAAATAGTTTCTCCCGTTGCAGCTTGTTTAACTTTAGCCACAACCGGTATATTCTCCATTGCGATTAAACAGTCATCAGGAACAACAGTTTGCGTTGCCACTGACGTCACTATTTTCTGAAGCATCATCTTCTGAAAGTTAGAGTCAGGTTTCACATCGCTCGCCAGTTTAACATTTGCTTCTTGCTTTTCCATCAGACTAGGTTGCACATTCGACGGACCATAACATAACATCACCTGTTGAGGTTTTGGCTCCATGTTGCAAACAACTTCCGGTTTGGACATTGAGGCAGCTGTGGGTATCCGAGGCCCATTAATGTCTGGAGTATGAACAGGCATAAGCATAAACATGTTACTTGACTTATTCATTTCTCCTGCATCAACAATACTAACAAACTGAGGAGGAAAAGACGCTGCGACTTTTGACGGCATCGTCAAAGATTCGATTTGTCCACCAGTAGATCGAGGCATAGTCAGCGACGACGAAGGCAGATGCTGAGAAAGTGTTACTACTCTTGGCTCAGATGACATGGCGTAGACAGGAGTATTCGCCATTTGAAGTCGTTCATCTTGGCTCCAACTGACTTGTCCAACTGTAGGCCTTGTTTCTGTCCAAGTTCTAGGCAAGGTGGTCGCTCTCATGTCGACAGGTACATGACGACTGGGATGCGCATCTCTGCCTGTTCTTCCCCCTTGAGAGACTTGAGAAACCAAGTCTTCTCGTACTGTTGGCCGTCTCGAGTCTTCTCCCAAGCTTTGACCAACACCTGCAACTGAAAACTCCAGGTTAGTATATGATCGTATATTCTTTTGATCTACATCTACTGGGTTAACCTTAGTATCTACATTATGTGTTGACCTAGCATTACTAACATCAGAGTCTGTACTATTAGTTTCACTGAGACTCTCAATTGCATCCGCGTCTGAAGCAGAATTTATTTCTATCTCTGTTTGTGTAGGCATAGCCCAGTTAAACATTTTATTTTCGAACTCTGCTGGTCCTAAGTCCATTAAGTTTGCCCTATCCATTCTATAGAAAATTTCATTATCTTCTGTATAGTAGGCTGGTTTCGGTTCTTCTGTAGTTCTAACTAAGTCTTCTCTAGTTCTAACTAAATCTTCTCTAGTTCTAACCAAATCTTCTCTAGTTCTAAGCCCGATTCTGGTACCAAGTGTAGCGTGCTCGTCCCGCTCTTGCGAGTGCCCGCGCTGTTGTGAGAGAACATCTGAAGAGTATACAAGCCCTGGTTTTGAACCCAGCTTGCTGGCGCTGTGGGCCTGTTCTCTTCTCTCTATCTGCTGCAACCGCTGTCGCCTTTTCTTACTAGGCCGAGAGCGAGGCTTCACGTCCGGTTGCATTATACTAGGTCCCTGAGGCATTCTTCTACCATGGATGACGAGTGGCATGTCCGCGGCTTCCGTTGCTGGCGCAGCAGGGCTTAGTATCAAGCCCTCACTAGGGTTCGGCGCTCTCACAACAGACTCAATTTCTTTCTTCTGCTCTCTTCTCTCAGGGACCCTATCTGATAACAGGCGCTCCATAAATGCCTGAAGACCAATCTCCCTATTAGCCTGGCGCTCTGCAAATACTTGTTGAGTTTCCATGAAGGTCTGTTGAGATTCGAATAATGAACTCATGAGAGTTTCCTGATTTGTCAGGCGCTCTATAAATGCCCCTAGTATCGAGTCTTGATTTATCTGGCACTCTACAATCTTTTCCTGGGTTCCTACCACCCTTTCCAAAATGACGCCTATTTGGCTAGTTTCGTGTTCAGATAAAATCGCTTCTTCCATTATAATTATTTATTGAACAGAAATGAAATTATCGACTTATACTATCGCCATATGTTCGTTTACATTTATATAGCACACGTGAATCTAAACTATCGACTTATACTATCGCCATATGTTCCCTGACTAAGTTAACGTGTACATTTATATAGCACATGAACTTAACCTATCGTCTTATCGCTTCACAACAAACTTATACGTATCTAATCTAACGACCCTATATCTACGTATCGCTGGAGATTTCAATATACGACTCAAAAGAATAAGGGGTTGTACTCCCTGAACTTCCAAGATATATTCTTCCCAATTGCCAATATTTGCGATTCCGGTCAAATCCAGTAAATATCATTCCACGTCAAGGTTATCCAAGGTCACGGGAGCTCCGTTGCACCAATTCAATCGAAAACATGGCCTCCCGGTAATTTTGCCATAATTCCCCAAATTCGAAGAAATATCGAACGCCCGTCGATAAATTCGACGCCCGATCTTCAAAGATGTAGTTGCGATGAAATATTATCCCCGAATTTCGACAATTTCCATCGTTTTAATCGTAAAATTCCTTATTGCGCAGTTAAGACCATTTCACGCTAAAAATAGCTCCAAGGACACCAAGTCCTTCCTTCCTCGTCCACGTCTAGGCTGAAACTGCATACAGGCCACGAAAACGGGCGCAAATGTTCGCACGTGCTCACCTCTAGCCAATCACGAACAAGCACAGAAAGCGCGACGTCTTCTCATTGGTTGACTCGCATACCACAGATCTACGCTTGCATGCACTGTACTGCACTACCGCAGTGGCCTCTAGCGAATAACATTGACTTCGCAATCTTAGTGAAAGTAATATACTTAAGGCTTGTAACAATTCGTTACATTTCTACTAACCTTTCCAGGAATAAGTAGGTTAAAGTGTTTACCAGAGATTAAGATTTTTAACTTGATTTTATAAAATTTAAGCAATTAAGTACACTGAATCTATTGGCAAATAATGCAGTTATATCTCAAATACTCAAAACATTTGTTATAAAAAAATAAGTTTACTTCAGCAATTTTTTAAATATTGAAGTTTTCGGGAAAGCATCATTTGGGAGTGAAACAGTTAAAGAAGGCATTTTCATAATGCTTTTGTGAGCAAATGTGAGTTTTCACTGAGTTCGTAGTTTTAACCATCTGCATGGTTGAGTTGGACAAAGTAAAATTCAACCAAAATTGCAGAGAACCATGTGGGCACAGCTCCAGGAGACATACAAGTTTGTTGATTGAAAGGTACCTGGCTATGTATGAAAAACACAAAATGTCTGCTCGAATTTTATGCATGTTAGATAATTCTGTCAGATTCAAATCACTCATGTTACTACAGTTACTTCATATCATTGTACACTGATTTAAAATGCATTAGTTTTCCTCTCCAGCATGCAAAAAGGATGAGGCTATACAGTTTCAATGTCAGTTTTCAGTGGCTGAAAGCCTGAAACCATCTTTTTGTAAATGCCTTTGCAATGGATGTGTGTTCTTGGTCTGACAGCTCTGCCTGAGACTGTTTCCTTTCCTCAAGTGGTCTTGTCATCTTACGTAAATGTCCGTTTGGATTCTAATAAGTTCTCAGTCTTTGAACTCAAGTGTTGAAAGTGGGCATGGGCGCCCGCACGTTGGGGCAGGGGGGGGCACTTGCCCCCCCCTGGATTTTGAATCAAAATATGTAAAATTAAAAATATTATTAATTTTAAATAATTAAATTTAGTTATTCTGACATTTCGTTTGCTTGCCTGGTGACTTATACAAAGGTACAGTGAAGTAAAGACATCGGATCATAAGTTAAACAACATGACATTGATTAATTATAGCGTGTAGTGACGGCCGGTTGACACTGCTGACCTGAGAACCCGAGGTATAAACCAGACCTGGTATATGAATCACCAGCATAGCTGTTCCCTACAGTTACAGCTGGGCAGAGTCGACCAGTAGGGCTACAGCTGCTGCGGAGCTACGGGGAAAGTTAATTCCACATCTGGTCCTAAAGGGGTTACGGGGTGAAGACCGAAATATCAGGGTCCATGGGTTATGGGGAGTGTACAAAGGTAGGGCCTATGCATGTTTAAGCTGGAGAGTTCATAGACAACATTTATGGACACACTGCATGTTTTGTGATTTACTAGTAGGCCTACATTTAGGCTACCGGCAACAGCAACGTTTGTAGTGGTGAGTTACAATTTTGAATAATGCATATCCTATATTCACTTCTGAAATATAGTTTTTAAAAACTCGAGAAAATTTTGTTTTGATTTAGTCTTTGTGTCAGAAATTCAAAGAAAGAATTCGAATTTTCAGACAATTGCTTAAATAATATCGGCAGAATGTCAAGAAATTAATTGCAATGGCCGAGATCAAAACATAGCCTAACTGGAAATGAATAAATCTACTTTCTGTGCCAATGTTGAATAAGGAAGGGACGTATCGAAATGAATCGATTTTTGAAACGAGCCTACGCTCATGTTTACAGTTCTAACCTATTCCTGGTTGCAACTATATATATATATGGAGCCAATTATGGACTATATGTAGGACCCATGTTGTGTGTGACGAGTATACGTAATTGCAATAGTAAATGATGATGAGTATATAAGTAGGCCTAATTGTAATTGTAAGTGCTCACCTATAAATTCAAGAAAACTCATCACAGGTGCTCCCGAACCGACTAAACAAGACCACAATTCAATAGATTGGTCTTCAACCGCTTGTGAAATATAGTATAGAAAGGAAAAGAGGGGACCATATGGAATATAAAGAGTAAAATAAACAAGTGCAGAAAATAATTATTTTATGAAGAATATGGTGGACATATTCGGCAGTGATAATCGATGGCTTCATTTTCCTTGTATGTACAATGTTGTACATGTGTCCTTGTCAGCAGTCAGCATTCAGTTTCTCCATAACAGTTCATAAATACGTTTTTATTCTAAAACATAATACATAATGGATAGATAATATAACTGAGGACATAACATCACTTGGACTAACATTGAGGGGGGCATTAGACTTGACAAATGACCGAGGACAATGGAGATCATTTATTCGTACTCATCGCTGCCAAATGGCTGGTGTCAGGAACTGATGATGATGATGATGATGATGATGATGATGATGATGATGATGATGATGATGATGATGATGATGAAAACAGTATAAATTTTTGTGAATTATTGTCTACTATTATTATGTTGCACTGTTGGTTTAAACTTTTACACAAATATATCTTTAAATCCGTTATTTCAGCACTCGTGTATAACGTGGTTTCTTCCGTTTAGCTATATAAAAGCTCTCTAGAAATTTGAAGTTTATGATTACGACTTCTTACAAGTATGCCCATTAACATTCGTCCATATTCCGATATGGGCCCTCATGGGTCCCACATGGAAATATGGGCATGCCAACAGTCTTTCTGCTTCCTTAAAAAATTTTTTTTACTACATGGTTGTGCCCCCCCTTGCAAAAATTTCTGCGGGCGCCCATGAAAGTGGGTCAGTTTATCTATTGTCATAGTATACGTGTATATGTCCACTAGTCGGCAATACATACATTACACACATGCATTACAACATAATGTACATGTGTGCATGCATGTATGCATGCATACATAGGAGACTTGTTGTCCTCGAGACCAAGGTCTTGGTCTCGAGTGCACTCAAGTTCGTTTTTAAAAGTCTTGGTCTTGGTCTTGAGACCAAAAGTCTTGGTCTTGAGGTTCAAGGTCTTGGTCTTGGTCTTGGTCTTGAGGTTCAAAGTCTTGGTCTTGGTCTCGCAAGACCAAGACCACGACCGGCTGTCAATATGAACAGTCATTTAACAAAACTTAAGAATTTTAAAATTTATCAAGCCTAGGTGCATCATAGCCTACGTCGCCCCTACGACAAATACCTACGGACGGATGAAAGTCTTGTTGGTCAGGAAATGCAATTAAGTTATGTTGTGTCTGGAAGCCCTGCCGAGACTTTTTCTGAAGCCAGACGGTCTGATAAACCATGGGAGGATTTCAAACAGGCTCACGATTTTTACATTTACATCCAGTGCTTGAAAAGCTACTGTGTGTGCCGGCGATTTCAGCATCTGTAGAACGTATTTTTTCACATGGCAGAATTTTTATGAGGCCCCACAAGGCACGTCTTGGTCTGAAAATTCTGAGCGAAATGGTTTTTATTAAATACAAAAGGCATTTGGAATAACATTTTGCATGAAGGACTTTTGTAAATACGAATTCGGAATTCTCTGCAGTCTGCATTTAAAGTTAATTTGCCTGAATAAAATAAAAGACTCACATTTTCAATAAAATAGCGAGTAGTCCGACTTGACAATTTTTTTGTATGGAAAACAGCCTTGGGCAGAATGTGAATTTTTGGGTCTTGGTCTCGGTCTTGGTCTTGAGGTTCAAAGTCTTGGTCTTGGTCTTGGTCTCAAGGTTCAAAGTCTTGGTCTTGGTCTTGGTCTCGAGGTTCAAAGTCTTGGTCTTGGTCTTGGTCTCGAGGGTCAAAGTCTTGGTCTTGGTCTTGACAGCAAGACTGATACATAGGCCTACACAAATGCACACATCCTTACTTACACACATACGTGTGCACATACATATGTGCATACATACATACATACATACATTCATACATACCAGGATAATTTATACATCATACATATGTATACATTATGTACATTAATACATGTATGCATGAGACAGTCAGGTATGCATGCATACATACACACAGACAGCAGGTTAGTGGAAAACAACAGACAGACATTCAGAGGGTGGAGAGAGAGAGGGGGATATGACGTATACGCTGTTACCTGTAAGAAACTAAATGTATTGGAGCGAAATCCGCAGGCAGTTGACCCTACGTCTCTGAGACGAGTGTTCACGTGATCGTACGGTCGCTCTTATCAGTGGCCGTCGACCGGCCGAGCGAGCGAAAGGCTGAAACCGTGGTAGTTGACGTTCCTTCTGCTTGTGAAGAGAGATGATATAATTTAAGTGGTCTCTTCGGGGCAGCTGGTTTTTCTGTACGATTTCGTAGAACGACGATAACTGACGAAACCAAACTGCTCGTCGCAGTCACGTACGAATTTCGCAATCAAGTCTGCACTTGTGCAACTTGTTGTACGTTTCGAGTATTGGACGTTTTCTACAAGGTCTCTGGGATTTCGGTGTAGAGTAATAACCGATTCTTTGCCAATTCGGAGATTTTTTTGGTTCAGTTGAAGGTCGTTGGTTAGCCGCAGAGATTAAAATTAATTACTTGGATAATTAGTAAAGTGAAGAGATTTCTCGGAAAGACGTGTAAGACACTGCTTGTAGCAGACGGCTTGTTTGAAGGAGACGGCGGCGGGCAGTTCACTAGCAACATATTGCTGGAAGATTTGTGGAAATGTCGTCCGTGGGAACGGTAGGTAATCGAAGCAGTCTTTGGGAAGAACAGGGGGAGTTGTGTTAAATAGAGACGATGGACCCGTATACGCTACTTTGGTATCGAAAGTGGGATGTGTCAATTTCGTATGCCCTTCGTTCCATTCCCCTCACATTCCTTTTCTGTTATTGTGGATGTTTGACGAATTACAGCCTTTGACTGAATGCTTATTAGTGATCGGTAAGCGATAATGAGAGTAGTAATGTTGGTTATTGTTGATTATTCACAAACAACAGAATAGGTGAGGGGCATGGTACCTTATTTAAAAAATGTGATGGTACTGCCAGTGTCGCTCTGTCTATTAATAGGTGTAGCAAAGTCAGTGGGGAAAGGCGTCCCGGTTGGGAATAGTTGAAGTCAACGAGGGGTAATTTTTCCATTAGGCCTACTTGTAAATGTGGCACCTAATTGTCTAATGATTAACTTTGAGTTGAAATGAACTGAAGCACCGAATTATAATTTATAATATCATTACACTAAGCTCGACTTTCTATTGCTGACCAAGAAATTCCCTGCTTACACCTACTCTCCCACTGTCCGCAACTGAGGTGTCACACTTGACTCCTCCCTCTCGTTCACAGAGCATATCTCCAACCTGACTTGCTCCTGCTTCTTTCAACTGAGGCCTCTCAGGGCCATCAGATGCTCAGTCTCACCTTCTGTGTTTACCACCATAGTTCACGCATAATTATATGTTTGCTCATGCTTGGACTACTGCAAGTTGCTCTTCGTGGGTTTCCCTAAGCAGCGTCTTTCTCCCCCCTCAATCTGTTCTAAATGCTTCTGCTAAGCTCATTGCTCGACTCCCCCACTTTGCCCATATTCTACTTACATAATTGATCGATGTCCTGCACTGGCTCCCTATTGCAGCACGCATCCGTTATAAGATCCTCATCCTTGTCTCAAAATCTCAGCAGGGCACTGTTCCGAAATATCTCTTGAACTATATTTGCAAAAGCCACTCTCTGCATCTTCTTCTCGCTTGTTGTGCTCTGCGAATCAGCTTGATCTTTTTGTTCCAAGGAATAAAACTGACTTGGCCCAGCACTGGGCATTTGCTGTTGTGGGTCCCACGATCTGGAGCGGCCTTCCCTCTGCTCAGGGCCAAACTAATGACTAGCTTTTCCTCATCGGTCTGGTGTTCCCTAAAGGCATTTCTGTTTCCTCGTGGCTTCTGTGCTGAGAGCGCCTCTGAATAGTTGTTCTGAGAGAATTGTTTTATACTTCACTCATTGTCTGTTTAAGAATCAGTGTTAATGAAAACACATTACAAATGAGTCACGTATGATTATAAGCAATTTTCAGATGTAACTTTATAGAGATTCATTTGTATTTTTGGGTTGTTAAGTTGGTAGCACACCCAAAGCATTTCCCTTGAAGAGTTGCTAAATAAATGTTTGACTATGAATTGCCTTTTATTATGAGGGAAACAGAATAACAAATGTTATGACAAAGCGTAAGCAGTTTTGAAGAGATTATTCACAGTAAATGCACTTATATGTTGAAGGATAGCCATTATTGAAGTTACCCATTCTGTTTCTTACTGATTCAGTAGGTATGATGCTTAAACTGTTTGCATCACAGATATTTCTGGCCCAGAGCAGATTTTTTATTGGGATTTTGGTTCATTTTACCACTGAAAGGTAAAATGTTATGTTATAGGGACCGTCCATAAATGACGTCACTCACCTAGGGGAGAAAGGGGGGGTCAGAAATTTGTGATAATGTGTGACACAAGGGGAGGGGTTTGATAAATATGATTTCACATCATGTCTATGCAATTAAATTTAACAACAATTTAATTTTAACAATAACAACATTAATTTTGAGTAATTTTCATTATTAATTTTATTATTTAAATAACTAATATACAGTATATATACGGTCACTATCATTATTAAGTTGTTTTTTTAAATATTTATATACATGGTCACCATCAGATTTTATTTATAGCAATATTAAATAAATAAATTTATCTTTAATAACTAGATGTCAATAACCTAGGACTGAGAAGTGATCTGGTATTTTATTATATATCTGTTTGAAATATATATATATATATATATATATATATAATTATTATTATTAATGAGCTTTTATATAGCGCCCCTTCAAGGTTATCTACTCAGGAGCGCTCCTAGTCCAACCACGGCTAAAGAGAGTTATAAATTCAAGAAAACCTATATATATATATATATATATATATATATATATATAGGTTTGAAATATATGTTCACTTTTGATAACATACTTCGTCAGGAAGAGGAAGTAGGCCTAGAGATAAATAAATAATTTTTAAAACAGTAGTTATACAAACACTTGATGGTTGTACGGGTAATCGTGAACGAAGAAAATGGAGAGGGTGCAAATTGAATAGACAGAGAAGAGCTTAATCTGAATGGTATATATACTGTACACTCCACAGGATGAAGAGATCCATGCTCTCCCTGTTTATTCCATGAAGGAGCATTTTGCTTTTGTAAATTTTTATAATCATTGTTATTAAACATTTTAATCCTAATGATTCTACCAGACCTTTTCATTCTGTGGAATGAATATGTGATTGTTATAATTCTGCTCTCTCTATTTTGCTTTGTTCTACTACAAAGTTTCAAGTACTTTTAATAGTTATCACTTTTCACTTGGAAATATTACAGATGTTCAGAATATTATAATATTTTGAACATCTTTTTCTATTGGTTAGACGATGAATATTTTCAAGTTAATTTGATGCTAATTTCAGCTTTCCAATGCTTCCTTTTTAATATGCGACTTTCTCCTTACAGCATCAGAGTGCAGTGCCATATTAAATACTTGTTAGAGTGACAATAAGTGTGACTTGCAACGTGTTTTATTATCAAAATGGAAATTTGGTTTTAAGGGGGGGCAGAACTTTGTGACATTTATTTTTGAGGGGGGTGTTACTTTTGTGACGAAGTGTGACGAGGGGGAGGGGGTAAAAATCAGCCAATATCGTGTAACGTCATTTATGGACGACCCCATTGTAATTGTAATGCCGGTGTCTTATGTACAAAGCACCAAAATCAATCTGTAATGAGGTCACTATGCAGAAGAGTTGTATAAGGCAGAGAGGCAGCCTATGGATAAGCTATTTTAAAAAGATAAGAACAATATGAAAAGGCAAGCGCTCATAGCTCATCAACCACTGACGATAGAGTAAAGTTTAAGCATGAAATCTGTTTCGAAATGCACTTTGAACCAGCTTATGCCATTTAATTGTTTGTGCTTGCAATTTTTATATATGAGTTGGAAAATGTAATGCTGTGGCATTTGTGTTTTATATTTTATCACATTGTCATTTTGCATTCTGCTGATGTTGTAAATAAATGAGTTACTATTAAATATAACATATGTTAATATATGTTACTAAAATAGTGCTATTTCAGTTACTATTAACCACATTTAAAACTATAGAGTCCAGTTGGATGTCTTTGTCATTGTTGGTTTCAGTGTGGTTTGGTATGTATGCACATTTGCAGCTTTCAATGCTCATTTTTCAATCTAGGTGTGTGCAAATCTCAAGTGGTCATTGATATTAGGTAGGAGGGGTCAAACTTCGCACATCGTTACGTTTCAGATGGGCAGAGGGCAAAAAGTGGCATTGCAGACTTCAAAAATTATCTGCAATATTTTGTCAATATAGATCTTTAGCCAAGTATCTTGAGGTAAAGTTGTGTCGAGCAGTAATTATTGCAGAGGCATTTTTATAATTGCCTTTAGCACAAGAATAGTTGTAAGTCTGCATGTTCCACTTTGTGTACTTCTGGGCATTGTTGGCTTAGCGCTTGGAGCACTTGTTGAATTATTAGCATGGTGTTTAGGTTTGCAGATAACCTGATGCAGTGATTCTCGTAAAACTAAGAAAATATATCAACAGCTAACGAGTTTATTGTATCAACGAGCAAGCTGACCCTTTGAGTAAAATTTTCTGTCAGCCTTTATTGGAAGCTGGTAAAAACCGTAGTCTCATTGATGTTGTATCACCTGACATCGCTGCTAGGATTGCTTATTTCATCATTTGAAATATTCTAATATTCTGGAGGGGATTTGTCATGTTTCATATATGTGTGTCGGTACTCATATACTGATCAACTGGAGATGGAAGGCACCTCATAGTATAGTATTTGATGGCTTTCACCTATCAAAGTACTAATGCAACTTAATTTGATCTTAATTACGCTGCTTTTGCCGTCATTGTAACAACAAATGAAGCATCTACATGAAGTCTTAAACAAGGTTGGACAGTGGACAGTGGACACCCCTGTCTTGAACATATTTAACCAAACCATATTCACACATTTTGGTGGCACCCAAACCTGAAAGCTTTCACGGGCACCATTGGATTTAATCCTGCCAATGCCCTTGATATTTGGGACCTTAAAGTTTGGCTTATTTGGGGAATGCCCGAGAGCCCAACAAACTATTTTGGTGCAGTGTGGCACAAAAAGTCAGGTATCCATTGATCAAGTGTAATATGTGCTGTTATGTAAGGAGTGGAGATAGATCGGCTGACTTGAGTGCAATTTTTTGTGAACTATAAGAAAGATTTTATATTGAATCCTGTGCTTGATTGGCAGCCAGTTTAATGAGTGCAAAGGGGTGTTTTGTTATGGCCCTTGCGAGACAATTTTGAATCACGTTTAGTTTGTGTAAATCTCCTTTTGGCAATATCAATGAGAAGTGAGTAGCAGTAGTCAAGATGACAGGAAACCAGAGCTGGTGCAAATGAGACTAAGACAGTTTGATGTATGTAAGATCTAATTAACAGCCCACAGTTTGTGCCTTAAAGCCGACAATCATCTGTTTTCAGCGGTTCTGGGACACCCTGGCCATGTCCTCCGCGGGCTACTTCCCCCCAAAATCATTGACCTACTCCCTGCAACCTTATTCCCACGGCCATGTTTTCCCAATAGCAGATCATAAGATGGAAAACCTTTATATGTAGAATGCTTTATTCCTATTCTTATTGACCTGTGACAGTTGTTCAAATATTGTATGTGTGCTGGAGTGCATTGCAGCCAGGGAAAAAAGAATATACTTACTTACTTATATCAGTATGCACATATGCATCTATAGGTATGTGCATACATGTATGTGTGCAGTCTGCATGCATATGTATTTATAATTTATATGTCTGCATGTATTTGTGTGTATGTATCTGTATATGTATGTGTATGTATCTATAATTCTATATATGTATATTTTGGGTTGTTTATGTAGCACCTTTAAAGTGTATATAACGAACTGCAGGTATTTAGATATTTTGTTGAGTTGGTATTTCTCTGTACTGTGGTCAGATGAGTTCCTCGATGGACCTTGGTCCTCATTTACAGATGATGATAAGGTGAAATATTCATTTCGCTGTCATGACTTCATTGCATACCAGTCATTATGACATAGCTTTAGAATGATTCAGGTGGAAACACCTTTTAATGAATTGGCGGCAAATATCGTTCTGCGTATTTTGGCTGGTCTGAGTATGCTTGTTTGTTGAACTTGTCCTCTGGACTCATCGAAGACCATGTTGCCTCAAGTGAGGCTGCTTCCTGGTCGAGTTGAAACCTACTCGCTCGTGTTAAAGATAATAATGCCTGGAGTGTTTTGCAGTGGGCGTTGTCCTCTATGATTGGCCAGTGTTTCAGAGCTGCCTACTTCAATTGTTATGCCTCTCGATAATGACCTCATCATCCATAAGAGTCTTCCAGAATATCGGCCACACCTAGCTAATTAGCTTTACAAGTCCTTCGTGAAAATTTTGAAATTTACTTATATATCCTGTTTCTTTATTTAGGGTCACTGGACATTCTCTTGTCCAGCAGCGTCACTTGCTGATCCAGGAGTTGAAAACGGGATGCCCATGTTTTTGTCAAATTGTGGACAGCCTTTGATTAGTCGTTAGATCATTTTCAGCCAGTTTCATGTTTCAAGTGCCATAAATTTCAAATGACGTTTTTAGTTCTCGTACCTTGTTTAGCCAGTTTCAAGGTTGCAAGTTGCCATTAATCCTGAGGTCCTTTTGAAGTCCTTAACATCAGACTTGTCGAGCCAGTTTCGAGTGGCTAAAATTTCTTACAGCTCATTTAATCTTTTGCATTTTCCATATGTTCTTTCTCTCTCCTTTAGCTGTCTCATATTTGCATAATTTTTTGGCTTCAGTTTTCCTATTTTCCCTCATTATTCCTAAAGTTATTCTACTTTATAGTTTCTGTTTTGAAGGGGAGTCTAATCAGATGGTGACCAGAGCCAGATTGTCTCAGAGTCTGCCCTTGAACAGCATTTGACTTGTAAATTTCGAACTCTCAGTTCCCAGCTTGATGGCTTACAGTATATAAGCAACATGCTAACCTTAACCTCCATGGTCAAGATACCTTTCGATTTTTACCTCTGGTTTTGGGAAAATAGCTAAATAAACCTACTCAGTAAACTACGAGAGTAGCAGCTTTACATTGGAAAATATTACATTTGGAGAAAACTACTATGTTATGGAAACTTTTCTATCCCCAAAAATTTACAGAAAAAGAGAAAACAGAAAAAATTGGAGTCCTTTTTGGCAAAATCAATGAGAAGCTACTACAATTTTGATATAATTGCTGAGTTAGGCATGCTTGTTTATTTAGAATGATGGGTATTTAAAAGAATAGTTTCTTATAGTATTCTGTTTTGTACCATACTTCATGTTGGCTGTAGCTTTAAAAGTTGTTCTCCTTGTCAATGAAGATACTAATTTCAGCACATTATATTTGGAGAAACGGGATGCCCATGTTCAGTTTTCCTATTTTCCCTCATTATTCCTAAAGTTATTCTACTTTATAGTTTCTGTTTTGAAGGGGAGTCTAATCAGATGGTGACCAGAGCCAGATTGTCTCAGAGTCTGCCCTTGAACAGCATTTGACTTGTAAATTTCGAACTCTCAGTTCCCAGCTTGATGGCTTACAGTATATATAGAGAAATTTAGAGAAACAGTTTTATTTCAATGCAGTATCTGAATTGTAAATTCATTGCTTAAAGGAATGTGCAATACTGAGGCTAAAGTGTAGCTGCTACACAACTTCATTTATTAGGTGATCTGACTATTAATATATTATTATTATTATTATTATTATTATTATTATTATTATTATTATTATTATTATTATTATTATTACAAACATTTCTAATTATCATTATTATTATTAAAGCAGTTTTATATGGCGCCTCTTCAAGATTGCCTACTCAGCCCAACCAAGGTCGAACAATGCAGTTTTGAGGACAGTAAGAAACAGGGTGAAATGACCAATCGGTATTTGACAGAGCTTGGTAGGGAGCCCATTCCAGGTCATTGGGGCAGCCACAGAGAAGGCATGGCGCTGCCATGTGGCTGTCCATGCGCGGGTAACAGTAAGTTAAGCTTGCGCAGCTGAGTGGAGAGAGCAACGGTGCTGCGAGCATGACGTGGGCAGCAGATCTCCCGCAAGTATGGAGGGGCCACGCCTTCAAAGCACCGCCAGACCAAGGCAGAGATTCGGTAAGTAATGTGCTGTGGGTAGGGAAGCCAGTGGAGGACATCTCTCATATACGCAAACACTCTGCCAAACTTGGGGATGCGGCCTACAAGGTGGGCAGTACCCAGGATTCTATTCAGGGGCTCAATCTGGCAGGTCGGGAGTCCGTCATGTATGGCACTGCAGTAGTCCAATTGATAAACAACAAATGCATGGACAATCGTCGAAGCTGCACCGGTGGACAAAGAACGGGAGATCACCTTGAGTTGCCGGAGCTGGTAATAGCAACTGCGGGAGAGAAGCTTTATGTGCCGCAGGAATGCAAGTTCCTGGTCCAGCATGACTCGCAAGTCCTGGACCCAGGTCGAGAAAGAAAGATGTGGGAATTGCAAGGCAAGAGAAGACAGATCTATTTTAGACAGCTGCTGGGAAGAGTGTCTTGGCAGGGTTAAGCCGCAGGTGGTTTTGAGGACATCCAGGCCTGCAGGGACTTCATGGCATGGGTCATGGTTTGTGTATTTAGGCTTGCAGGTCATCAGCATAGGACTGGCTAAGAACTGACCCAGCTGCCAGCAAGGACCCCAGGTCGGCAGTGTAGATTGTGTAAAGAAGGGGGCCAAGAACAGAGCCCTGAGGCAGGCCAAATGGAACAGGGACCAAGAAGACCTAGTGGATTCGTGGACCACCATGAAGGAGTGACTGTCTTGCAGAAATGAGGTAAGCGAATCAAGAACATTACCAGAGAAGCCAAAGGATGGATAGGCGCTGCAAAAGGATGTTGTGATGACAGTATCGAACGGGGCACTCAGTTCAAACAGCACACAAGGTCACATAGAAATGCGAATCGGAGGTGTGGTCGGTCAGTCACTTTTGTTAAATATATTGGCCTTTCTTGGGTGTGTGGGTAAACAGCAGCAATCAAATGGCATGTCAGATATTTCAGTCATTGAATCCTAAGAGTCCTCTTGTGTGCTGTTGAGTTGTAGTTAAAGGGCCAACAGAGTAGCAAAACGGGCTGATGTTTGGATTATATAGGTAGTAGTCTGAAGTGCACATGATGTCATCAGTTTTCACGTTCTGTCGTAAATTTTCTCACCATAAGTTCAACAAAACTTACAAAACGTTTAATTGATATAGTAAGTAAGTGAGTAAGTATATTCTTTATTAAGAAGCACTAGCAAATGCACAGCTCTGTACATGGTAAACATATTACAATCAAACAATATAACTAATTAATTATATAACAGAGAGGTTACTATGAATCAAGTGAGGATGGGAGAAGAGAGGAAGTAAGGTAGTCAGATCCTGGGAGAGCATAGTTATTTAGTTATAGCATAGCATCCTAGCGAGGAAGCATTTCTGAAACAAGTTATCATACCATGGAAGCAATGACAGTCAAGTCTAGCTTTGGGCCTCTGAGACTCGCTGATTGTCCAAACCCCCACGTCCCCCAATATTTTGGACAAGTTTGCGCCACTGCTTTCAACAGTTTGTTTTGCAGAGTTGGCATGTACTGCAAATGACATGACAAATGACAGTTTTCTGTGACAGATGAATTAATTAGAGTAAAAATATTTTTGAAGCGTAAAATATTCTAGATGATTTTGTTGTTGTTTTGTGTAGAAGAAGGTGATTGATCCGGAGACAAATTTCACTCGTCTTGAACGAATAGGAAAGGGTTCCTTTGGTGAGGTCTTCAAAGGTATAGATAAACAAGCACAACACGTGGTTGCTATCAAGATAATTGATCTCGAGGAGGCTGAAGATGAGATTGAAGACATTCAACAAGAGATCATGGTTCTGTCACAGTGTGACAGCCCTTATGTCACGAAATATCATGGCTCATACCTTAAGGTTAGTCTTATTATCTGAATAGTAATTATCTGAATAGTACTTACCTAAATATGCATGGTAACATTCGGTTATATCTAGTTATATAATCCTGTTATATGTGAAAAGGCTGTTTGAGACACAGCTAAAGGCGCTACATAATTGTTCAGATAATACATGTAAACATACATCAAGAAATTCCTTACAATGGGGTTTTCTTATAATGTGCTCATGTTCAAAACCTAAATGAAATTTAGGATCAGTGTAATTCACTGATAATTATTATTCGTATTGTTGATATACAGTGCAGTCCTTTAATAATTGAATTATATTCATTATGAATTCCTAAGTCATCACTTTAGATTCACAGCTAGAATTTATGCAATGTTGTTAATGTGTTTTCAGGGTTCAAAGTTATGGATAATTATGGAATACTTGGGTGGGGGATCAGCTTTAGATTTAATGAAGGCTGGGAACTTTGAAGAACTGTACATAGCTATTATCTTGCGTGAAATACTAAAAGGCCTCGACTACCTCCATTCTGAGAGAAAGATTCATCGTGACATTAAAGGTTAGCCACTTCTGCATTTCCTTTCACAATTGATTTGATTACTGATTGTCCATTAATTTAATCCAATTTAGTAATGTTAATATTAATGTTTAATGTCCTGTTTGTGCTTGACTGTGACCTACGTTATATTTTTGCTGGTTTAACTCTGTTTCGTAGGATAGAGTCGTAATAAGTACTTTTAACTGTTTTAAAAGCAATATTGCATCCCATATTTTGCACGTACTTTATGTATGCAGTTTTGGTTCTGTTGACGTTGTGTTGCCCTTAAGCTTTGCTGTGGTTAGCCCATTCATTTGCCTAGCATCATATCATGTGACGTGAGGTCCTGGGTGTTTGTTTGCCTTGTTTTTTGTCAGTGCTTGATAACCAGTTTGCAGTTTGTTTTATGAGGTTTGGAACACATCTGACAAGTCTTTCCTGTATAAATCCGTTATTCCTTGCACTTGCAGTTCACAGCCCCTTATCCAAATATATAGTAGCAGCTGGTTTTCTCAAAGTTTGGTCCATTCGAAACTAAACAGCTGTTGGTTTTTTGATTAATAGAAGCACCTGTTAGATCTTTTGGTGACTAAAATAAGAGCCTACTTCATATGATGCATAAAACGGTAGGTTTTGAGTATGGAAGATTTGAGAATCACTCTTGAAGTAGCTTTAGTGTTGTTTTGAAAAAATTTATATAGATCTGTTGACTTTAGATATTCTCGAGTTATTGAAATTTAGCCAATAACCTGTTTTGAAATTAAATTGTGTACACTTTCAAACATCAGTATGATTGTTTAACGGAATGGCTTACTGCACGCTTCGGTACCTGCCTACATATGTGTACCGGTATTTAGTTTCTGGCTGTTGCCACAGGTAATGCACCACCACCTGTACATGCTCGTTGTGGAACAGTGTTAGACCAATGTTGTTCAACATTGTTCCAATCCGTCATAATGACTAATTAAGTGATGACAACTTGTGATGTTTCAGCTGCAAATGTCCTGATGTCTGAGGGAGGAGATGTGAAGCTGGCTGACTTTGGTGTAGCAGGTCAGCTGACCAACACTGTCAGTAAGCGTGGTACATTTGTTGGAACGCCATTCTGGATGGCACCAGAAGTGATCAAGCAAGAACCATATGACTGCAAGGTAGAGATAATTATATATTTACCATTTTGGTTCAGGTTTAATCAGAAGGAAACCTCAATTTCTTTAGCAGTTAACAAGGTTAAACAATTGTTAGATATTCAAGTTCATATATATAAAATTCAAAATCATTTGAAGACTCATGCCTGAACACTCTGTGAGCTGTTTTTGGAATTCTAACATAGGAAAAGGAAGTGACCATGGTATTAAGTGCATGGTGATGGACTATGAGGAGGCCTAGCCACACCAAGATTGCTTGCTACTTTTTCTGTAGGTTGGTGTCACCCAAATTAATTACTGAGGTCAACTTGTAGGCAAATCATTTATGTGGTTGCCAAGGGTAAGCTCTCTTTCTTGAGCCATGTCATCTACACTTTGTCCAGTAAAGAAATCCTTACACACACTCAAACATCTTGAGCAAACTTCTTGATATTTAAATTGAACTAAATATGAATAGTTTCTACCTTTGCCTGTTTTCAGTGTTTTTAATTTTAGTAGTTTATAAGTGGTTTCTTTCAAACAACATCACGTTATTATGTAAAATTTTTATTTTTACTGACTCTAACCATAATGGCTTTCAGTGAAGAGGACAGAGTTATAAGGAAAGAAGTTATTAAGGTTTTATGTCAAGCAAAGAGGACATAATTGTTATTACGCTTCTATGTCAAGCAGAGGACAGAATTGTTATTACGCTTTTTTTGTCAAGTGAGTAGGACAGAATTGTTATTAAACTTTATGTCAAAAGAAGTATTATGGTAAAAACATTTGCATCAAGAATTTCAGGATAATGGAATGAAATCTTGAACTTTTACCTCTCCTTAACAGGGAGCCAGTGCATAATTCAAATGCTGATGTGTGTGATTTTCCATGGTTAAGGGTTTGTCTTAGAAGGGGAAGTCATTGTAAGGCAATAGCTCTTGCTTTGTAGTAGTAAACAAGTTCTTTGGCGTGAGTTTCTAGTGTTGGTTGACCACAATAGTCAGGAAATCTGCATTCTTGAAACAAGTGTGACCAAATGTTCACAAACGTTAAATATTTGTCTTGAACTTATGTACATCGCCTGTGCTGTACTGTCAAATGTTTTTGCTGGCTGTAGCCTACAATGACACATAAGTATATTGCAAGACAACTATTATAGGCATAATAAGCATTCTATAGCCACATTCTATTTGATACTTGAAAAAATCATTGAACACAACCAGAAAGTCTTTATCAACTTCATAGACTTCAAACAAGCATTTGACAGCATATGGCATGTTGGAATGTGGAGAGCGATGCAAAATGCAGGAATACCAGAGCAAGTGATCAAACTTGTACAAGAGATATATAGAAAATTATCAAGTGCCATAAAAGTAGATGAAAGATCACAGAATACTTTCACACAGAAATGGGAGTATGACAAGGATGTATCTTTTCCCCATGCCTGTTTTATCTAGTACCAGAAGCAGTAATGTCAATCAGCCTTAACAACGGGAAAGCAGGAATCAAATTAAATGGAGGGCTGGTGAATATTCTCCAACCTGTTGATGACGTTGGCCTCCTCACTAGAAGCAGACCAGAACTACAGGATAGTACTACACAGATAGACAAAACCAGTAGAAGCTTCGGCCTTATGATCAACGCAAAGAAAACCAAAACAATGGTGATTGAAAGACCACAGAGACACCAATAACTATCACAATCGAAGGAATAGCTATTGAACCAGTAGAACAATTGTCTATCTAGGTGGGCTAATACCTGCAGATGGCAGCAACGAAACAGACATACAAAGGAGAATTGGACGCACTTCACAGAAATGAGCTGGCTGCAGAAGATCACAAGGATTTTAAGAATACAGAAAATAAGAAATGCTGACATAAGACAATCATTATTTATCCAAACAACTCTGCATACATACGTATGCATACATACATACATACATACATACATACATACATACATACATACATACATACATACATACATACATACATACATACATACAATTGTATTGTATTTGGAAATTTGTAAAGCACCTCTTAACTGTAGAAGCTATTCAGAGGCACTCTCAATTATTGCTGTAGTTGCCAGTGTCTAACGGCATCTTATGGCTGCCTTTATCCAGGCTTTGGACTGGCACCACCTGAAAACGGCAGTGAATTGTCAATTTATGCAACTGATTTGTTGTAGGCTGACATCTGGAGCCTTGGTATAACAGCCATTGAACTTGCCAAAGGGGAGCCGCCCAATTCCGATCAGCACCCGATGAAAGTACTGTTCATGATCCCTAAAAACGATCCTCCGACGCTGACAGGAAATTTTAGCAAATCATTCAAGGAATTTGTTGAAAAATGCCTCAACAAAGAGGCTGAAAACGTGAGATTAATCCATCAATTTCAAATATTTATGTGGCACGATGGAGAATTTTTGAAACATCAATTATAATTATCATTGTCAACTCTCTCAATTCAAATGATCGACTAACCTGATCCAACATGTCAAATTTCCCACCCACATTCCCAATCGCACTTGACCTCATTATCAAGTCATCGCTCTCGAGATTATCGCTGGAAATCTCTTTGTGCTTTGAAACACCACCCAGTTATTATCACATCTTCAGACACCTTAACACCCTGCCTATTCATGTCCTGATCCCACCTTTCATTCTTTCCATAGCATTAATTCAACAAACACTGAAGCCTTCATACACGATCTGTCCTGTTAAGACTTAGTTGTAATCCCCCTTTCTGCCTTGATGATCTGCTCTCTTCCTGCAACACTCTTTACATGATTCTTCACAAACATGCTTCTACTGATACTAAATTCTGCTCACACTCTAACAGTCCTTGGTACATTTTGTATCTCCAGACTTCAAATCTTTACATGGACGCCTATATCATTTCTCTCAATGCAACTGTGACCCTCAACTCTTTGCTGCCAATAATTCTGTCACAATAAATACCGTCACCATCTAGCTATGGCTTCAAAAAGATTTTGCTCCACTAGTTCGTTCATGATCCTCTACCCCTCCCTGGCATTCTCTGACATACCATAAAGCAACTCTATCGAAACTCTCCCTGTCAATTTCTAAATTCTGTTCCATCTTCTTCAATAGTTAAGTCATTCTGTTATTTGTTTCTTGGACAAAATTACTACCCTCTGTCTTTCTCTTCAGTCACTCAAAACCACCCACAATCCACCTGCTGATGCTCTGTTCATCCTCTCCACCTTGATCCACATTATCTGTCTAACAACCATCATCAGAGATTGAAATATTCCACCTGTTAAAACTGATTGTCTTCAAAACAATCAGTGCGAACTTAATCCGTTACCCGCCTCCTTATTGAAAGGCTATGCATCTTTCCTTGTTGCCATCATTGCCAAAATAATTAACTTGTCCTTGTGTACTGATAACTTCTCCCTCCTTATCGAACAGTCTTTAGTCTCTCCTCAAGAACTGTCACTTGATATCAACATTCTTCCTAAATTACTTACGTTTTTCTAGCCCGTCTTTCATCTGCAAATTAACTGAATGTATTGTCCTATTTCGGATCATTGATTATCTGCCTACCAATTGGCTCACTCCTTAACCCACACCAGTCTGGTTTGACCAAACAGCATTCAACTGAAACCCTACTTACTTCCCTCTACAACAAACTTCAGCAGCCTTTGACATCTAACTCCAAGGATCTTCAGCCTTGTTCATTTGTACTAAGTCTGTTTTCTCTGTTACTGTTTTACTGACACCTCTGGGTTCGTTTCGTACCTATTTTCCCACTCTTTCTCCGTTAAGACATCGGAAACATCATCCCAGTCATGTTGTGTCGCTTGTGGAATCCACAAGACTGTTCTTAGACCTCTTTTGTTCATACTTTACACTACTCACTCAGTTGACTCATTCTGACCATCACGTAATATTATATGATGATTGCACCCAACTCTTCATCTCCTTCCCTTCAAGCTGTTCACTCACTCTGTAGATCATCTTCTTCATTACCAAAATCTCCTTCTGGACGATATCTCCTGTATCGTATCGTATCATATCTAGAAATTTATAACGCGCCTCTTGCAGAATAACTATTAAGAGGCGCGCTTAGCACAGAAGCTCCGGGGAAACAGAAATGCCTTTAGGGAACATGAGACCGATGAGGAAAAGCCAGTCATTAGTTTGGGGGCAAGGTCGTTCCAGATTGTGGGACCCACAACAACAAACTCCTGTGCTTGAACCTCTGTTAAACCAAATGTCCTACTTATAGTTTTGTGTGAACACTGAACAGCTATAGAAAATTCTCGATCCCTCTGTTTCTCTCAACATGGACAGACTCTGCATCCAAACACTCTTTCATTTCTAGTTCCCTTTTCAGTAAGCAGGTGCCCTGCCTAGTTGGCATCGCCAGACCAAAGAAGTAATCCTGTAGGAGATTCGCTAAGGCAGAGGCAACCAGTGTAAAGCATCCTGGATGTATTCTGATTCATGGCCAAATTTAGAGATGCCACCAATGAGGCGCACCACCACCCGCAACACCTGCTCCAGACACCCAATCCGCCCCTGTGGGAGACCAGCATAAACAGAGCAACAGTAGTCAAGTCGACTAATAATAAAGGCATGAAGAAGTAGCGTTAAAGGCAACAAACAACATTTCAATGTATTCAGTTGCCTTAAATGGTAATTATGCACAAAGTTCAATAGCTCACTAAATGCAGTGGTTACTCGTGTGCTTGGCTAATCAACCCTACATATAACATCATCTCTGTCTCTCTCTGGCTATTTTGTCTGTCTTTCCCTTGGCTAGTGATGTGACGTCAGTGCATTTTAGTTTTCTTTGTTTGCATGCCTGTTATGCATGTGTTTGTGTGTCGGAGTGTGCCTGTGTGTGTTTACAGCAGCGTATCAGCAAACTTATCAGTAAAGTCTACCCTACAGATTTATTTATATTGCTTTAATGATTGTTGTCAAGGAAGTGTGATTTCTTTACAGCGACCAACTGCAAAGGATTTGCTAAAGCATGCATTCATCAGACAAGCCAAGAAAACAGCTTTTCTTGTTGACCTTATCGACCGTTACAAGAGTTGGAAGGCAAACCATGGAGCTGAAAATGACAGCGATACAGATGACAGCGTGTAAGAACAATGCTTTCTAGATACAGTTGGATAGAAATTTTAATGCAAGTATTTGTTGGCTTATTTGTAAGAAAATGAGATGGCAGCTCTGTCTTTGAAGTAAAAATTATTGGGAGATAACTAAGATGATCATGAGAGGGCTGCCAGTGGTTTTGCTGTTTAGAAGTGAGTTTGTATTATTCTCTTTTGTGTTCAGATTTGCTTTCTTGGTTTTCAAGGAACACAATGTAATGTATTGCATAATTCCCAGAATCTAGTCAGAAATGCACCCAGATATGGTGGAACTGAACAGTCTTTAATTTGAGGCAAACATACCATTAACTCAGCACAATTCCTTAAGTAGCCAGGAGTCAAATCCAAACAGCACAATTCCTTAAGTAGCCATGAGTCAAATCCAACTGACATCTCCAGGCCCACATCATAAGTTGATACTGAATGTGCAGCCAATAGATGATATCAGGTGTGCCCAGACAACCACAGTCATTGGGCCAATGGCTTGCCCACATTATGCTTTTAGTGGCAACCGGCAGCCAGCTGTTGGCTCAGTGTGGTTTCGATGAACGTGGTTGTCAGAGACATGGTGTCAAATACATGATCAAGTTTATAAAATTTACCAACAGGTCTTGAGACTTTCTGCAAGACATATGCCGCTGCTGCCGCCACCCCACCCTAGTCATCAGAGTGCTCTGTTGGTTGCACAAGAGTTCAATGCGTAATTGGACTTTTTGCTAGAAAACTATTGAGGTAGTCACTTCTGATTTCAATCTGAACAGTTGTTGGGCTTAATTTGTAACAGTCTCCCTGGAGGAGGAACTATTGATGTCGAATGGGTGTGGGACACCGTCCGTTACAACATCAGTCCTTGGCTTAAGGCAGCGAAGGAACCTTCTCCTCCACCACAACCTAAAAAGGTAATATATTCTTACCATACTCAATATCTTGTAATATTGTATATCTTATATTTATATGTCACCAATCTCTACTGATCAGCATGAGTTGTTTGTGCTGAGCACCAGGAAGGACTTGTTTGAGGTTCCTAAATAGGAGCTGTCTAATGGAAAACTTAGACTTTTTCTCTCCACGTTGCAAACTGTCTTAGGCAAACTGAATATTTTCTCCTATAATAAGTTAAAATATTTAGACTAACTTGTATTTCTCATTGTTAATCATTTAGTACTAATACTTAGCTCACCATTGTTTATACACTACTGCAGTTGTATTGCATTACACCTGGTACTGTATCTTATCTAATCTGTCTAATCGAGTCAAAAGGACTTTTTGTAGTGGCATTATCAATCGATGATCACTTCAAGTAAAATCATAATCTGACCTGGACATATCAGTGCTGTTAGATGTTGTCATAGAAACATACAAGGTGTCTATTACATTGCATAATCACAGTCCTTTTGATGGAACCAAGTAAGTATTTGTTGATTGATTGTCATTCAGTCTAATAATCTCAATTATTTGACAGGAAAAAGTTCAAGAAAAGCCGGTTCACGAGAAGCCGGTTCAAGAGAAGCCGGTTCAAGAGAAGCCAAGCATCCCACCAAAAACGAAGGTTTGTTAGAATTAATAACAATCTTTTATTGCTTTTCAAATTCATCAATGCAAAACAATTTGAACAACAGCTCACCAACTAAGCAGCTGGTACAGTATTTGTATTACCACCTGCTTTATAGAATCACCAAAATCCTGCTAGCGGAACATCATTGATCCCTCTGGATTCTGCCATTTAAACTTGTCCACGAATGCAACGTGTAGCATCATTATGTCTTGATGTCCTTAATCCAAACATTACATGATCAATTGTCAAATTCTCGTTGCATGAAGAATCCTTCCCATCTGCATTTGGTTAAAACATAGTTCATCCAGAGTTGGGTGATACTGCTTGGAAATTGGGCATTGTTTTTGCTTCTACTACCGGATATGTCTCGCACTGACTGTGCAAGCAGTCGTCATATATGTACATTCCTGACATAGGCAGAATTAGCCATTTTGTCCCCATGTCTTCAACAATATCTCTGACAAATGCTTTGGTTTTCAAGTCGTCTTGATTACTGTAACTTGCTTCTTATTGGTATCAATAAGTAAAACATGCTAACACTTCAAAGAATTTAGAACTTTTTGGATTGATTGATAAGTAATATAACAAAACATGAACATAGCTCCATGCTTAAATCTTTCTATTGGCTTCCTATTCAGTAAAAGGATTTGTTTCAAATAAATGGGTGTCACAGTTTATAAAATAGTGAACTCTGGCTAACCAAAGTATTTACAATCTATCCCCTTAATTCTCAGTTGAATCACTATTCAAGAAAGTCATCTGATTGTCTTTCTTTGGTCACACCTAAAGATGTTTTTGGTGAATGAGCCTCATCTGTTGCTGACATCAAGTTTGGAACTCTCTTCTTGTATCCATCCTTTCTGCTCAGTCATTTATGTAATTTTGTTCTCAACTTAAGACTTTAAATTATTTATCCACCATAGGCTCCCTTGTTGTCATAATGGACTGATCTTCTCGAGATTGACCTGAGATTTGTTTGTGGTGCACTATCAGTTGATGCCTTGTGCATAGACTGGCTTGATAGAAGTTACTGAACATAATTAAAAATTTGTATAATTTGCTTCAGTTTGAGTACTGTGTATAGATCATGTTGTCTGCTTGACTGGCATTAAGTAATATTTGTATGTGATTTATTTAATCAGCCAGAGAAACCTAAACCTAAACCTCATCACAAACCAAAAAGTCGAAATAGCGAGGATGTCTCAAAGACCAAAGAAGATGTATGTAAAGCATTCATTGAATAGTTATAATATTAGTTTATCATTTAATTAGCAAGTGACTTCCTTGTGGAATACAAGAATTTCTGTTTCTCTTATTCTTTTACGTTCAGAAGTTGTGAGAGGTTATGAGCGGAGCTTTACAGCTTGAAAGAACCTAATGGGTAGTGTCTCCATGTGGTTTTGGTTTGCAGCAAGTTTAAGATAATGCACAGTTTTTCGTGGTACTTTGTACAGTCAAATATGGTAGATAGGAAGTAAGGGGACAGTAGCTGATTGGTTAGTGCGCTGGGCTTGTGACACGGAGAGTACAGAGCCTTCTCGAGGTAGTTCCTATGTAAAAAAATTGAGCAAGTACTGCACGCACAATTGTTCAGCACCATCGATGCTTGCCATATGATCATCTGAGCACTTCTGAGCTATGGAAGAAGGGCAATGTCGAATACAAGCACTGCATGTATGTTATAGATAAATGAGCCTAATGCTTGTTGTTAATGCGACTGTAAATGTGTCATTTGGGATTATGTGCATGATGTTATACATTGGCCAGTCCCACAGCAGATCAGTTTTAAGATTTTGCTGTTGGTCTGGGGTGCTCAGTAGTCTAGTGATTAGCATGCTGGACTGTCGATCAAGAGGTTGGAGGTTCAAACTGCTCTGTGGTTGTACTTTGTTAATGCAACGTTATATCTGCTGAAATGTTTGGGCAGTCTACATGGAATGGCCTTGCAGACCTGCAACACCTCCAGGCTGTGGATGCACCTTGCATCAACACTTGACAAATATTCTATTGTGCCAAGGCTGGGCTGGGAGCACTTTTGAATATATGTCTTGAAGAGTCATTATATAAAATTACAGATTTCATATTTATGTGCTAAACTTACCAGTTACTGAATAAGACGGTGGAAAAATGAAGGTATTCATGTATTTTAAACAAAAATGACAAATATTTTGTACACATTTTTGGTTACCAATAATCAATGGTGTAGTTTAATTTGAATTCATAGGTATTAAAGCTAACTGTATGTTTATTATGTTAATTTTTAAGTGAATGTTAAACCTAATTTTTCTTGTTTAATCAGAGAAGGTCTTCATCTCAGCACTACCAGCAATACAAGGTAAAAATCAATTGACTATTTGTATATGCTAAAAGTTTGGAACAGATTGACAGTTTCTTGGGAGTGTTAAATATTTCAGTATCTGCCACCTCTTGTTAGTTGTTCTGCACATCTTACCTTTCTAGTTAACTAACTCTGTTGTCTGGAAATCTGGAAATTAGCATGGCATATATAGTGACTCACTGATTAAACCTTTCAGCACTGGTATCTTGTTTCATTTTCAATTGTCAGGCAGGTTCATCAATCCAGTGATGCCATTCTTCTCTGCTTTGTGCATTGTTCTTAACTGTCCTTTCTGACACCTGATAAAAACTGGGTGATACTGAGTACACAGTGGTTTTTGTTTCTAAGATATGTTTAATAATTGTGCTGTATTATTTTTAAGGAACCCGATATCCTAATCTCTACAAAGCCAGCTCAGCGATCCGAGAGCTTTGAAGCAGCAATTGTCCCTGTTTTAATAGATGTAAGTTTGTTGCTTTTCTATCAACTTTTGATCAGTTGGCTGGAGATCAGATTGAATTGTATTCATCTGTGTGCTTGATCAGAGTTTTTTCTCTGAGCAAACAGTTGTGCACATTACAAAAAACTTTGCTGTAGGGCTTTGAGCAACAGGTGATACCATTACACAGAAATATTATTAGAGGCAAAAATTTGTTGATTTTGTCATCAAAATCTTGAGGGTGTGACACAGAAATTTGTTTAAACCATTGCACTATTAGTTTCTTATACTCTATTGTATTATATCAAGGAATTTATGTGGCATCTTTTATGAACGAAACGACTCGGTGGCACTCTGGCACTCTGGGCTTGAGAATCATTGTCATCTGAGTTTTAAGACAGTAAACTGCAACAAATTTAGTTATTATTATTATTAAAAAAATTGTTAATGCACGCAAAGTCACGCAGAAATGCGAATCTGAGGCGCGGTTAGTCAGCCGCTAGGTGAAGAGCAATTAGATATCCATATGTTTGAAAGCCAGTGAGAAGTAATGAGTTTTGAGGCGTTTCTTGAAGGAAGAAGAAGAGGTCGAGCAATGGATAAGCATTGGTAGTCGGTTCCATTCCTTGGGGGCTGCAACACGAAATGCACGAGAGCCCATGGCAGTGCTGCATCTAGACTCAACCAAAAGACCCATTACCGAAGACCGTAGACTGCGTGGCGGGATGTAAGGAGAGAGTAGTGGTTGAAGGTTGGTAGGAAGGTAGTTCTTAGTTTCTACCACTAACTGTACACGCATAGTAGGTTGGACATTTTTGACAGTGATGCATTAAACCTATGCTGCACTAAGGAAGGGACAGTAAGAAACCACCTTGGTTGTATGGTCCATAGGAGTTTAAATGGCTGATAATCAAAGGAGATTGTTGCCTTGGTAACAGAAGTTGTGGAATTGGTGTTGCCGATTTGATGTGATGAATTTGTGGATTTCATTGTTCTATTGTTTCATAATAAATGTGTTGTTTCTTTTTGTTTTTTGTAAGCCGACTGAATAAGTGTTGATCAATTTTGTCAAATGCTTCTTTTTCTAGCTCAGAGAGTATTATCCTCGAGAAACGCTGGACGATGTGAGGAAAGCTTTTGATAATGCCGAAAGGTCCCGTCCAGGAATTACAGACGAATTCAACACTGAACTGATAAGTGGCCTTGTTGGTTCAATATTGTCTTTCGAAAATGTCAAGACTGCAATTGAAAAACTCAAAGGGTACGTGAACCATAAAAACATCAAAACACTGTTTTAGAAGGATTTATATTTTTTTTAAAAACAGTTTAATATGTACTTGATATGTAACTCTAAGCATTTGAACTGATAGTTGACCATGTCAAGCATTCTAGTAGTAGCTGCTACTGATGATGCTATAGAAATTGTCGTAATCACAATTACAGCTACAAAAAGAAGGGTGGTAGGAATGAGATTCAGGGCACATTGATAAGATACAGACACAGCAGTGTCATCAGCACACAGGTGGTGATTAATCTGATGCTGACTAATGATGCCTCTGATTTCTGTAGTTTACATTATAAAAGTAAGTAAGTAAGTATATTCTTTAATGAACCATCTGCATATGCACTATGGTTAACACCTCATAGTGGCTGCCAACAACAACAACGGCGCCCATCCTTCATAATCAAACTCATTGGGGCAGACTGCTGTAGAACCAAAGTTTTACTTACTCCTTTATTATAAAGGAGGTAACAACGATCAGTGTTCTTAGTACTATCAGTTTGTGCAAATACATTTCAATGATGTCTAAATTTTGTACACATATAGATGCAAAACTTTACGTGAATCCAATAATTACTTGATTGACGTGTTTTAATTTTTCAGGTACTGATTGATCCAACTGCACTTCTATCTAGTGTGACTGTGATTGACATTCAAAAGATGAAGCTTGCCGTGCATTCATGTAGTTTCAGAGTTTGGTCTACCATTCCGTCTGCATATGTATATATGCACTTATTTCAGTTTTAGAAGATGGCCTCATTAGAATTCAACCTATTTCTTATGTAGTACTTTATTTTTCTCCCGAAGGTTGGAGTGTTTTAGCTAACATTAAACATTATGCAGGAAATGCAGTTTGTACGGGTTTTTATCGTTTGTTTCATATAGGCGGCGTGTAAGAGAATTCTAAAACATTATCATTTGTTATCATTTGTTTTTTTATTTAGGTCGCATATAAGGGATTGTACTTAAGCATTCATGAAGCTAGGCCCATTTCTTCTTTTATTTTATGCAGACTGAAAGTTTCTACTGGTGTTGCTGTTAATTTAGCTTAAACCTTTATAATGAATATGTGTGTATCATGTTCTGGTAGTCATCAAGATATGTCAAATTGTCCTACCAAGAAATGTGACATTGATGGATTGTAAAATATCCTGTACATAAGTCATTGTATTTTATGTTAGATTATCTGGTGCTGATGCACAGCTGAAAGTATTATGATTTAATTCGATTGTACTACAGTGCACTGTTGCAGATCGATGTTAAATTTGATGTTGACATTGATTTATCAGATTTGGAAGTTTGTGTAGAAAATACGATTAAAGTGTATGAATTTTGGTATTCTAAAGTAAATCACATTTGAGTATGTTTTATGTACACAATTTTCTCTGGTGATTCGGCTAGATGGTGCCAGTTGGTGTTGTACTGTAGTTCCAGATGACTTGTATCAGCATTGATGATTTTAATCATATTTATATATATAGGTATATGTACATATACACTTAGGTATATATATATAAGAGAGAGAGAGTAACCTGTGTGAACAAATACATACAATTTCATTTGTAATTTGCTGTAAATGCTTTATTTGTGAAGTTTGCTTTAGCAATTCCGTACAATACTAACTTATAATTGAAAAAAAAACAGTTGATAAGTTGCTTAAGGGTGGTGGATTCTCAGTGGATGGAACTCCTTTTAAATTTGGTGGACTGGTCTTTTCCCTGTTTCTACACCTGAGACTGTGCTGTCACTTCACCCACTCACCCAAGTTGGAATCATGAATCCGTGCTGCTAAATGTGATATACTAAAATAAAACTAAACATTTACAAGAAACTCGGATGAGTTTGAAGAGTTTGGTGGGATGAAGCCGAGCAAACTGTTTGTGGTATATTATTATTTATCTTGTAAATATTAAAGCTTAGTTTACAGATTGTGTCTCCTCAGTTCTGCAAAAAAATTGTCCTGTAATTCATGTTTTGCTTCAGTTTGCTTAGAACTTGGTTTCAATTTTGCAGACAATGCACCACTTTTAGCATTCATTCATCCATTCATTCATTCATTCATCCATCCATTCATTCAGAGTATTTACGTATATAGCACCTCTTCAGGATGTCTACTCGGAGTCGTTTGCAGCCCTGCAAACTAGTGTTTTAATGTTGATTAAAAAGTACATGTGATGTTCCGGACCAAAAGTACATGCAGATGCAGAGGAAGACTATGCCAGGTTCAATGTTGGCCTAACCACTGAAGGTCAAGGCATGATGTTGTATTGTCTGTGTGTGTGCACTTTGGGTCATGGAGTGGTGTTTTCTATGGCCAGACAATCCAAATAGGACAACTAACTTCATTTGAATAGGAAGGCTCATTCCCCAGCTGGCATCACCAGACCCATATGAAACACAACGGAGGGAGAAAGTACATGTACATGGAATTTTGTTTGTCAGATTGAAACCTGCCTTCAACGCTTATAGTTTGTGCCTTACATCAGAGGTTTTCAAACTTTTTGGACCACAGACCCTTATTTTTTTAGGCATAGCTCGCGGACCAAAGTATTTACAAAAGTAAAATTAATCACTTAAAATTTAATCAAAGTAACAGACAGACTATTTCCACACTACAAGCTTGCTTATGATGCAGAGGACTATTATAATATAAAAAGTAACACTGAATAAATTGTTATTAACTTCCTGCAATAATTATGGAACACAGTCATTTTTTAAGAAATCAATAACATCGGTTTCACCAAAAACCAAGTACTGGTAATCATTTCGTATCTAGTAATTTATAAGGCGCCTCTCAAAGTATAAACTATTCAGAGGCGCCTTAGTGCAGGAGCAGAAATGTCTTGAGCGAGCGAGAAGATGCCAGGGAAATTCCCGCAATGAGTTTAGCCCATAGAGGAGGGGAAGACCATTCCAGGCAGAGGGACCTGTCACAGCAAAAGCTCGACGTTAGTCCAGAGTGGTCCTAGTAGGAGCGACAAAGAGATCAAGACGACCAGTAGAGCACAAAAGATGAACAGAAGTTGCAGAGCGAGGGGCTTGCCGCATAAGGCCAGAGAGGTATTTATGGGCCAGCCCTAGCTGGGACTTGTAAACCCAAGATCTTATACTGGATACGCGAAGTAATCGGGAGCCAGTGTACAACTTCAGTCATATATATATGTGGAGATATGAGCAAAGCAAGGAAGGCCTGCTATGAGCCTAACAGCAGCATTTAAGACTGACTGGAAGAAATATGAAGGAATAATTAATGAATATTTTCAGAATGCTCTTGCGGACCCCGTCACTTCCTTCGCGGAACCCTCTTGGTCCACAGACCACAATTTGAAAAACTCTACCTTCCTTCCTTCCTTCCTTCCTTCCTTCCAGTTCAAGCCCTTTGAAATGTCTGGAAATAGTAAATGTTAAATCACAATCAGTTTTACCCTTAAACAGACAGCAATGTGGCCTTTTACAGTAATTGTAAAAATTTGTTTGAAAGCAGGCTACAATGCAAATGCTTTATTAGATAGCCCATCTCTGTAGCCACACTAGACATGTAAACCATACACTACCGTATTTTGGCATGCCCGTTACTAAGGGGTCCATTAACTCGCAGTCACGGTGGTTTGACATCCAAAGAACGCACATTAACAGGTCTGCCCTGTATTTATGTTGTAGTGTGTGTTACATAAATACTAAACTCTGTTGAACACGTAGCTGTGATGAAATCAGTCATTGCCAAGAAAGATGCAAAATACTGTTTCTCGATGACTCTTTTAGCCTACATAATCTACCTCTCCATTCAGTTTCTTGCCACCTCCATAGCCAGTATTTTCACTACTTGGCCTGTGGTTCCACTAGCATTTGAGTCTAGGTAATGGTCAGAATTGAATCGGTTGAATTAAGAAAATGATGAGGAGGTAACAAAGCCTTTTATTTTACTCCCTCTTGCTTTAGCATTGTGTAATTTTTATTTTTGTTATTTGTTGAAATTATGCTTAGTTACACTAAACTCCATTCACATATATCCCTGTCAATGTTTGAAGCACTCTTTGGAATTAAATTCATTCCGTTGCCATACTTTACTAATCTTCATTTTACAAAGAGCTTGCATCCTAATCCTCTATTTTGGAAGTCTGTATCTGGAGATATAGAAAGCCACGCATATAAAATTATAGGTATAAATATATATATTAGCACGCTGAAGAAAAGTAACAGATTATGACATTTATATATCACAGATCAGATAATTTCATAGTAGCTTTTCCTCAAAAGATTAGATAGCACTATTGATTGTCAATCATAACATCTTATGGTGAAACAAAATTCTTACAAGTTCATGTACAGCAGTAGTTTCCCTGTTTGGCAGAAAACTTTCAAGTCTGCAAGTTATGTTGTATCTGTTTCACTTAAAACAAGTGGGACAAAAGTCATTATATTGTAACAGTTTCAAAGGTGTTTGGAACATTATTAGTGTTTCTGCAAAAATCTTCCATTGCTTTACAACTAAAAATGTTTGGCTATGTAAGCAGGATTAATAGTTCAGTGAAATTTCAGATTCATATTTATATACAGTGCAAATACTTCAGACGAAAACAGATAGGACAAAATATTGCTGTATCAAGTCAGAGGGGTTTACTAAGGGTAGTCAAAAGGAGGTCCGAGTCCAGTTTCCAAGGGGTCCAGATCAACAGAGGAAACAGAGCAGCTGCTAAGGCACGTGTCGTTTAGGTCAAAATTTGTAAGGCAGGGGATCAGATGAGTTAGGGTAGGAATTCTTGAAAAGGTGAGTCTAGTTTTGAGTGGAAAGCCCATGGGTGATAGAGGAGCCTGATGCAGATGATGGAAGGAAAGTGGCCATGATGATGGAGGAAATGAGAATCTAAATTCTGGAGAAATCATTTCAGAGTTGTGCTGCAGTCATGGATATGGCTCAGTTGAAGAAATTGAGATGGTTAGTGACCAGAGGGGGTGGGCAAGAAAGACTGAGATAGGAGGATGGGGTTGCCTGGATGGTAAAGTTCATGGAGATATGGAGATACTTGGGCTGGAAATATATGGGGAGTTGTAGGTTAGTGATAGGACTTTGACATGGATCCGCTCTGGGATTTTTAGCCAATAGAGTTACTTGAGGATGGGAGTGATATGATGTTTGGGTGCTATTCCTGTTATGCACTGCAGTTATTTGATCATTCCATTCTCCAATGGGCACGTGAGGTACAATTAATCATATGAGTATGCATCATCAGCTGCTAGTAAGCTGCATAACAGATTATATGAAATTCAGCTAAAACAAAATATTTAAACTGGTACCCTGTCTTTCATCTTAAAAAATTTGCACTGCAGCATAAAAAACTGCAATTATGCAAGAATTTCAACTTTACCCAGGTATGTCGTACAGCAAAGTTAACCAGAATAACGTCTTTGAAGCATGCATCAGTTCATTTAATAGCACAGTGCGGACTCATTATGAAATCGTTGGAGGACAGGCCATCAAAAACGGCACATAAACTGACCCCATGTAACCCATCCAACAAACTAATGCAGAAATAACCTATTGTCTAGTGAAACTCGTACGTCTGTCTGTCCAGCCGTCCGTCAGTTCATCCAACCATCAGTCCGCTTGTCCGACAGTCCATCCGGCATGTTAAATTACAGCTTTGGGGACATAACACCATTTTCCATTAAGCAGAACAGCACGTTATCCGGGAGCACGTTAAAAAGTCCATATGTAATATCCTTTGTTTACCAAAACAGCTGTAGTATAAAAAAAGTCACTTACAGCAAAAACCTACATCGCAACAAAACCAATCCATTTCAATGTCAGCTGACAACAACAACAGTGCACATATAGTATTGTCTGAGCTGTCCGAAGCTATACATAGTATAAATTAAATAAGGCAGTTTACAATCAGCAGTCAGAAGTACTAACTTAAAAGAACTTTAAGTACACAACAGGATTGTCAAGAAACTTATATTATCCTGAGACGAGGAAAATGAAGATCTTAATGCAGAAAATCGCATTATGCCACTATCAGTTGAATTCAAAAACAAAAATATATTACTGCTCTTTTTAAACTAAAGAAATGTTGCAGTGGCTATTGAAAATGTTATTGCTCACAGTGAGCATGATATCACTGGCAATGGATAGTCCTGAAATGCCTATGTATCTCTTAGTAGCAAACTGCAGACATTACAAACACTATCAACTAAGTTTGCATAATCATTCTAAGCAGTGCAATAACTAATGCCAGATTCAAACTGTGACCTTTCATAAATTTATATAAAATTGCAAAATAATCACAATTCTGCTTTAACTCTTTCAAAAGTTCAGATTAGCCTCAGAATAGCAGAACAGAGCTACACTACAGCATAAACGTAGCAAACATGATCATCATATGGAAAATCTCTGCATGCCGTGTGTTTAGCAGCACTCATCTTACTCACCATTTGCCACACCCCCTTGAGTTCCAGCTGCAAAGCTGACCGAGGAACGACGTGATGTGGAATAGTTCTGTGCTGTTTTCACATTGCTGCGTTCTGCTGCCTTGTCTTGCAAAGTAGAACTTCCAACAAGGTTCGGAGGAACAGAATTGTGCTCCCAGCTTGAGTTCGAATTTGACGTTACTAACTCCGGACTATTCTTGGGCTGGTAGCGTTCCCATGCAATGTGAAATTTGTCGTCAAGGCTGCTTCCGGTTGGGCTTTGTGGTCGTCGCTCCATAAGAGTTGCACTCGTTGCTACAATGTATTGAGCCCTGGTGATACGCATGTACTGGAGATCGGAGACAGCCCGTACCGAGAACTCCGGCACAAAATTCACAACGGATTGTCTCCTAGAGCTAGCATTCAGGCTTGCAACACTTCGTGCAACCTCACTAGGACTTGTCTGCAGGTCTAACAGTGAATTTGTAGACAATGCTAAAAGTAAAAATATGAGACAGTTGGCACCATTTCTTTCAATTCCTTTCTTTTGGTGTTTTACTTAATTTTGTTGATTTGAACTATATTTAATGCACTGGAATCTTAGAGGCATCCTGTCATCTTTATTTCAACTTTACTTACTTCACTTGACACATTTCATGTATTAAAAGCTAAAACTGGAGCCAAACAGCTCTTACTCGTAGTTATGTTCTTTCTGTTTCCAACAAAGACTCAAAAACATGGTATAGCAAGCTCAGACCAAGAATGCAATAGCCAGAACTGTTTTATTCCAATCGAAAGTCACCTGTGTGGACTCAAGATTCCAGCCACACCCATCACATCCCATCAGGGGATTTTACTGTGTTAACAACCCAACTGAATTATTCTCAAGACACTTATTCAACTGACATGGCATCCAACCCAAATGAGCAGTCAGTCATTTGGGCAGTCACTTACTCGCTCAGTCAGCCAGTCAGTCATTACATGATGCTTGCACAAAATGCTCTTGGTCAAAGCTTATAATTATGCTCAACTGCAATCTAGAAAATGTAAGACACTGGTGTGACTAGTTCGAAGATTCTTAAAAAAGACCTGAGATTGGAAGTTATACATGACGTATATCTCTGCGCATTGGAATACGTACTTGCTAGATATAGGGGTACACATATGGTCCACATCCATAGACTATAAACTGATTGCCATATTAACTCAATAAAAGCATGCACACATTTTGCCCTATGGGTTTGGACTAAGCACAAGGTAAATCTCAAATGGGCAGCACTGTTCGACTGGCCCTCCCTGTATATCCATCACTTGGTACAGGAAGCTTAGCCTGTAAAGAATTAGTCACTTGTCAAGTTGCTTTAGGATTCAAACATTTAACTATAGATCAGCATTTTCCAGGTGGCCAGTAAAGACATGACGCTGAGATAAATTTATTGCCACGGCCAATCAAAATGAAGTCACTCAGAGATAACTATAATGATAAACTGATACCCTGAAGAGTCTGAATCCCAAAGAAGGTAAAAGGACCGCCTTCAAATACAATCGCATCTTTAACGAATTCCACTTGAACGCGTCCTTGAAGTATCATAGCGAAGTAGTCGCAGGGTTTGCCTGCCGTGTAGATGAAGCAGTCAGAAGCATGTGGATCAGTTAGATGGAAGTTCACTACGATGTTCTGCCTTAACAATTTCTGTAGCACGTTTTCTGAGATTAGCTCAGGACGAAACTGAGCCACACCTACACAACCAGAATAAGTATGGAAATGCATGTTAAATATGTAAATACATACAAACATATATAGCTCATGTTAAAGATGGGGTTTAGTTGGGTTCAACAGAACAAGTTTTTTAATGTAAACTGGAGCCTAGGAACAGGTATTCAGGAATCATGGTAATCTAAATTTGAAACACAATTTTAAGAAATTCTCTCTTGCCTACATTTTGTATTGGATGAATTATTCCTCTTGCGTCCATGTGCACATAATGGAACTGAGGCCAAACATATAAATAATAAGTGACTATTAGCATCTGATAATAATATATAAAAATTATAACAATTATATGAAAATAGGACATATATAATTCATAACATGTTGACATAATTATTGTGCCACTATATAAATAGGTGTTATGTTACTGACAAAGAAATAAAAATGTTAATAAAATGACTTACTTATTTACTAGCAACAATCACACTACAGATGATGAGATGACCAAGTCAGAGAAGGGGAATACCTACACCCACAGAAGGAAGAGCATATGCACTGAGGCAGAGGAATAAGGATACTGAATGATAAAAGATGGTGTTGAGCCTTGGGCCAGAAATGAAGAGTGTTGATCGAGATACATGAGCAGATAGGAATATAAGAGAGAAGCAGCTACACTAGGACAAGGAAGGATATCGAATGATGAAAGAGTGTGTTGTGCTATGGGCTGGAAATAAGATAAATGAATTGTTAAAACAATGCAGTGAACGGAACACGTGCACAAAGGGACAAAATGGTCAGAAGAGCATGAGAAGTTTTATAATGAAAAGGAAGAGAGACTTGGGGACTCCACCACTGCTGTTTTTGGGCAGTGCCAGTCCCAAGCCTGGATAAAGTTAGGAGGGCAATGCTAATCATCTTTGTTATGACACAATGTGGTTAAACAGAAAGTACCAAGTCGACTAACTGAGAGACATTTCTACGCCACTATCTCAAGCACTACCTCTTTGACAAACCCTTGTGCCTGGACTGTGCAGTCTGTTCTGATTAAAGTGTAAAGTGGCACCAAACTCAAACAGAGACAGAAACCAGACCTTTCTCTTGTAATACATCAGAGTGCGTAACAAGACAAAAGGTCTTGTAATCCATCAGAGTATGGTATGTCCTACTGCTCAAAGAACAATGCTCTGCACATTGGTAATTCGTGTTTTTGCAACTTGTCCAAGTTTGGTGCCAGTTCGTGCTGCAATCAGAACAGACTGCACAGTCCAGGAACGAGGGACTGCCGTAAGAGGGTATACTGCAGAGTACCAAACAAAAATAAGCATAGTGACATTCAAATATGTCACTTGAACTATGGCCTAAAAACACGCAATTTGTTAGGCATGTCTAAATAACTTGACCATCTCATAAAAGAACAAGTATAAACATAATTTATACTAAAATATAAGAACGTTGGTCTTTCTTGATGCACCACGATTATGTTTTGAGCTATGTTATCTTTTCAAACTGCTGTATCTGAAAATCAAGTTCATGCAAAATGCCATGTGTTTGTACAGAATTCAACAGTAAACAAGTTTTGTGTTTACAATTTATCAACAGTGATTGATATGTTTTTAACGTTAAGGGGTAAAATGGACTAAAAACCCAAAAATATCTGGCTAGGGCCAGAACAAGGGCTAAATGTATAAGGAACTCAAAGGATTAAAAAAAGAATTACTGCTTACCTACCTACCTATGTACCTACTTGCTTGACCACACAGAGCTCCAGAAGGTACACATAAATACTTCTACCACTTTTGCTGTTGATGCCTGCTCAAACTGTGCCAAAGGAGCTGATCTGAGTGGACAAGGCCTTGCAAATACCGAGCGTAAAGCCACAGACTTCTATAGCCACTGACTTGTCCTCTACGTGCTTAAAATCAGTTGTGAGCTTGGGAAGAAAAGTTTTTCGAAAGACAAACAGTACCGGTATTGGGAATGGATGAGATTAGGTTCACACGCTTCCTGTCAAACCAAGATTTATAATAGACCATCACCATCTCTCTCTGTAATAACTGGGCCTTCTTTCTTCAGCTTGATTGACCCGATTTCTCTGGAACTACCATTTGAGTTGTCCACAAGAATCCAGTTACTTTTTCATCTTCAGTTCAACAAACAATGCTGGTGGGCTGACATAGCTGTCCAAATAAACATGGAATCTGGTGTTGTACAAGGGCTGGCATAGACTAAGAACAACCTTCTTCGTGTCAACCTTCACCTCTGCCTTCTGACCAGTACACATTTAAAATTCCACATATAACCCATCCTCACGTCTTACAAAACCCATGTGCTTAGGCCTCACTTATGTGGTTTTTTGGTTTATAAACACTTGCATTCATGCAGCCTTTAAATGCAAACACAGTCTTGTCCCCACGAATTTCACAATTTGGGTGATGTCCAGTTTTCCAGGTGAACTGAGATGTGTGAGAAGTTGAAATTTGCAAAGATGGTCTTGGGCTGGGTTGCCAGAAGTCAAATAATTTGGGTTGAAATTCAGACAAAAATACTCCAGAATCAACTGACACATGTTTGCATCACAACAGATCGAAAGCCAGGCATGACCTTGATGTTGTCAGTTGTCCCCTGTTCTGCATGACTGGGCATTTTGACGAGTCCCATAATGAACACAATTGCCAAAATGCCAAATGCCCCTGATGCAAATAGTTAATTGAAAAAAGCAAAAAATTTCAAAAGCAGTATTGTATTGTACTGTATTTAAAAACTTATAAAGTGCCTCTACCCAGCGCCCACCAATCAGCGGCACTCCCAGTGCAAAAGTCCTCAGTAATAAAGGCAAGTTTTAAGACAACAAAAGGCTGTGGCAGGACCACCAGATAGTAGTGCAGCCCAGACTGAAGGAGGAAGGTGATTCTACAATGAAAGGTCAATAGTACAAAGGAACGAGACTGGGCCATGGCCGTTCTCACTCAGGGAACAAATAAGTCAAGTTGACCAGAGGAACAAAGAGGGTGAAGGGAGCCAGCTGAGGCAGTAAAACACATTGAGTCATAGAGGTATTTAGGAGCAAGTCCCAGGTGAGATCGACAAATAAGGATAAGTACCTTTAGTTGGATGCGGGCAGCAAGAGGAAGCCAGTGAAGATGTTCAAACGTGAATGTGGAAATGTGGGAGAAGCATGGGAAACAGGTATAGTCTGGCAGCTGCATTAAGAAAAGATTGTAGAGGAGAGAAACGGACTTTGGGGAGGCCAACAAAGAGGGAGTTACAGTAATCTGTGTAGACTCACTGATGTGAACAAGGATGCTGACGCATCAATTAAAATCTTTACACCCATTTTCTTAGAGGCCCAGGGTAGCCAAGGTGTCACTACCACTCTGAATTTTGTCCTTAGTCTCACTGGAAAAGTCCTTTACATCAGTGGTTCCCAAACTTCTCTGGGTCGTGACCCACTTGTGAATATCTTGGCAGTCTCGGTACCCATTGTGTAAAATTAAGCATTGTGTACTAAAATTTGCTGCATAAATTGGTATCAAAATATGCGGATTTACGTCCAGTGCTTGGAAATTTAAAGCATTAAAAGGAAACTTAGGTAAAAACAGTTTACAGTTTTTGCAATCCAGCTATAGTTATAGCCCAATCATAGCCAAATGTTGTTGCTGCAAAAAATAAATGTTTCTTGAAAAATTTGGCGACCCACTTGCCAGAGCTCTGCGACCCACTTTTGGGAAACTCTGCTTTAGATCACTTGTATAAACGCTACTAACTGTACTAAATCTTTCCCTGGCCCTATGAGTGACCATGTTGAAGCCCTCAAAGTCATGATACGAGTTCAATTCCCCACAAATCATACACATAATTTCATTCTCACAGGCAAAGTTAATCAATAACTAGTGAGTAATTGCAAGGAAATCTCCAACTTATGGGTCTAACCGAAACTGGCCTATGTGTGTATAAGTTGCCAATTGGAAACTTATAGCCCATTTATTGCTTTAATTAACATTGCCTTATTTACAAAGGAAGACTGCTGCTTCCCTAAGGAGTTGTCCATAAAGGACGTCTGAAATGAGGGAGAGGGAGGTCATCCCAATGTGGACAAATGCGGACAAGGGTGAAGGGTTATGACCAGTGCAGGTATCCACATCTAAATTTTATACTTAGTATTTTTCAGTACAGTGTTAAATACCAACTTAGTCATATTGCAGACAGTCTGTACTGTATTGGTTCTTCATTAGTAATATTCCGTTGCAGACAGCTCAATAACCATATGCGTGCACAAGGACTGTGAATAATAGTAGAAAGATTGCTGATGACATTAAAAAGTGGATTCGAGTTTGGCATGCAAGAGCAGAGAGGAAAAAGTCAGTGTCCATGCTCCCACACTGCAAACGTCTTGTAGCCAGTCGTCCTCTGATGTGGACGTCCACAAAGGGGAGGGAGGGAGGGAAAAAGTGTAAGGCCAAATGCATTCAAGGGGAAGATGGTACAAAGTAGGTCATTTTTGCAGATGCCCTCTATGGATGACCCGTAATGTCAACTGCTTAAGGAAGCACACCTATAATGTCGCAATTCTACATCTCCAGCCTGTGTTGAAAATTTCATATTGTCAAAATTTTTTGATCTGTGGCAAGCAAAGGGTTTTAATATACTGAGTTATTTATTTGACAGTGACATATTTGTGAGTAATAAAACAAACTAGATTCCCATGCACTGTCTTTATTGTCAATGTTGGCTGGAAAAGCTTCTAAGTTTAGATATTTTTAAGAGGTTCTATATATACATGTAATGAACGAATGAATGTTTTACCATTGAAAGTCTAGTGAAACTACGTCATGTGCAAGCTTACTTGTCGACAGAAACTGGAAGGCTGCCAAGGCCAACTGAGGTGAAAGATGAGGATAGTTGTCATTGTCTGGCTGATTGAATGCACTGAAGTCCCTCAGAAAGGTTTTACGAGGCAATCTCCTTCGGTTATCAGCTTTAGAACAATTAAAAATGTTCCATAATATTTTAATAATTGTTAGGTCTCAACAGTGATGGGCACTAAACTAATTTTTTTAGTTAAACTTCAACTATTTTAAAACTAAATAAAACAGTTTAACTAAAATTGGCAACTGATTTTGTAAATAAGTTAACTAAACTAAAAGTAGTTAGTTAAACTTTTTCGAACTTTAAAAAAATTTTTTATGACATTTTCACAATAACAGAGGTTAAGTGAACTGTAATAATGCACCATGAAAATTTAACTTTCAAACTATGTAATGTGAACTAGTCAACTCATAAAGAAAAATAAACACCAATGTTGTAATTTACATTATGCTTTACTACATATTCTATGCAGAGGCAACACCAGTGTTAATAAATAAGTAAACGTCACATTGAATTGTTGACAGTGTTTATTGCGGAAGATAGTTGCGCAATTGCTGATTTTGTTAGTTAAACTTTTCAGTTAATAACTAAACAATATTAGTTAAACTTTGGTTTTAACTAAACTATTTTTCTCCAGTTAAACTTCATCCTCAACTAAAAAATTTAAGTTTGACTAAAAGTTATCAACTTAACAGAGGTTAAGTGAACTGTAATAATGCACAGCATCAATGAAAATTTAACTTTCAAACTATGTAATGTGTACTAGTCAACTCATAAAGAAAAATAAACACCAATGTTGTTATTTACATTATGCTTTACTACATATTCTATGCAGAGGCAACACCAGTGTTAATAAATAAGTAAACGTTGCATTGAATTGTTGACAGTGTTTATTGCGGAAGATAGTTGCGCAGTTGCTGATTTTGTTAGTTAAACTTTTCAGTTAATAACTAAACAGTATTAGTTAAACTTTGGTTTTAACAAAACTATTTTTTTCCAGTTAAACTTCATCCCTAACTAAAAAATTTAAGTTAGACTAAAAGTTATCAACTTTTTAGTTAACTTTTGCCCATCACTGGGTCTCAAATAAAATAAATACAACGAAGATTGATCCAGGTTGACCAGCGTTGCCAAGGCTATGTTCAGAAAAGCCAAACCAAAACCAACACTCTGACCAAAACCCTATCAATTCATCTCATTCTCATTTTCCTGCACAGTCATTTCACTTCATTACATATCATTTTAGCGTCTGATCATTATGTCCTGCTCACCAATGACTTTGTCACACAAACTCATTTTGTCACAATTCATTGCTTGATCGTTTTGTTCACAATCAATTCATCGCAACTAATTCATCACAATCCACCTTTTACACAACCATTGTGTTGCATAAATTTACTTAATTACGTCATTTGACTATCTACTTCTCTGTTTATGCCTGACTCTGAGGAGTTTTGATGGAAGCATGTACCCTTTCATTTTTAATTGGACTGCTAATTTAATTCATTAGGTATCAGTTCAGGCAGATGTGTCATTGGTCTTTTTACCTTGAAGGCCATCCATATATTACGTACGTAAAACTCCGGGAAATAGGACCCCTCCCTGTACGCACGCGTACTCCCCCTCCCACCTGCGTATGTACGGTTGACGCACTCCCCCCCCCAAGACCAGCTGCAGAATGTATCAGTACCACAAGTCACTGTCTGCACTTTAGGCTAGATTGAAGGATGAGTAATCTATGGACTCACTGCTGAGTTGTGTGATAGTTTAATAATAGTGTTCAGAGGTACGGTGGCATAAAAGTGACACCTCTCCCACAGTCCTACTTCCTCTGGTAGTACCGGATAGCTGGAAAGACTGAAATCTAGCTCACTTGAAGGCCAATCAGTTTGAAGGCCCCGTTTCTTATGCCTACGTACATTATCAGTAGACCCCCCATTCGCAAGCATACGCAAGCACATGCATATCGGTTACCTCTCCCCTCCATGTGTACATAATATATGGATGGCCCCTTGAGGCACATTCGCTCTACAGCATATATGTGTAAGTAGGATTAAGTAATTCATAAACACCAATAATTTACCATAAAACATTGCCATCAGGAAAACGTTGCCAGTTCTGCTGGCAATTCTCGACCACTAAATCACATACTGATCCCAAACAGACGGAGGCTGGCACATATGGTCACTTAACGCAACTTGCAAGAAATTTTATGGCTTTAATTTACGTCACCTACTGATAACATCTGTCTCATCAACGATCTCAGCCTGTATGATCTCCTCGATGATGTCTTCCAACGTGACAAGACCAAGTGGCTCGTAAAATGGGTCTCCTATACCCCCACTCTTCACCCTCTGGACAACGGCCAAGTGCGAATGACCTAGGAAAACAAGTTCATCAGTGATTCAAAATACTTTTCATAAGAAATACAATTATATAGTAAATTCAGATTGCAGATACGTAATTCACATATTGTACCCAGTCCTCAAGGATTTTGTCAAATCCTGTTATGTCCTACGAAACTCATACATCACGACTTGAGTTTTCCTTATGGGTTGCATTGTCAAGCTATTCAGTTCATAATGAGAGGCAGTTTGATTGCTCGTGTCTTGACTACACTTCAGCTGAAACCGAGTCCACAGATGCACCTGTGAGGCCTGTTATAAGTTCTGATAAGCACAAATAATAAATAACTAGACCACAGCCATAGCCCACTGACCCTGTCTTATTCAGAGGACTTACATAGCGATGCTCCAAGATACCTACTCAGAGCCAGCCAAACTCCAGTGATAACAAACAGTTTTCAGATGCTTGTCAAAGGTGTGTGTAGATTCCCTAGTTAAAAGAACATGCATATCTGAAGGCAGGTTACTCCACGTGGTGGGCCAAACCCACTTAAAAGGCACAACGTTGCATCTTGGAACAGCTAAAACACCTAGGTATTAAAAGTTGATCAAACTCAACTTTCATACAAAACACAATATATGCTATAACATGTAATGTACGCAAACTAAAGTAGTGATGTGAAATGATATTTTACTGGTAAGAAATCAGCAATCACCATTATATTTTACGTGGTAAAAAATGGTAAAAATGATAAATGCTTCAAGTTGCATTTCTTTACACTTATTATATATCATTTTCGGTGTCGGCTTCATTCACAAGATGGTAGCAACTCATCATAAGTTTAGGCCATATGCACTAAGTTGCTCTGTAAAATTCTTTCATTTTTTCTGTCCATGGGCTCACTCATTGGTGTTGATCGAATACGTCACTGTCTTTCTCCATTTGTTTCAATTCTGTGCAACCAGACTAAGCCTAAATTTGCACATTGAGTTTCCACCATGATATGGCTCTGAAACATGGACTATCAGAAAGGACATCAGAAAGATAGAGGCATTTGAGATGTGGGTATGGTGCAGGATGGAAAAAGTTATTTGGACAGAAAGGAAGACCTTGACAGATGCTGCTGGACTGGATAATGATGGATGGATACAAGAAACTGAAAGAAGAAGCCCACTGTCAAGAGGAGTAGCGCCATTGGACGTATGAACATGCCTGAGGTCAGAACTTGAAGCAGTTTGTACCAATCCCTGACATCAAGCCATTCTCTGTTTGGACTACCTCTGCAATTCCTGTGCCACTGATCATTGAGCACACAACCTGCTTAATCAGCATGGCATTGTCCATTCCATGGATATATCTAAAGAAATTGATTTTGCTTTCCATTAATTGTCGTATGATGTTTCTGGTGGACTGAACTCTTCTTAGCATTTCTTTATTTTGTATTTCTGTTGCCATCTTTTGCATAGGATCCGTCTGTAGTATCCCATCTCAAATTTTAGCAATCTATCCTTATCCTGTTTGTGCAACGTCCATGATTCACACGCACATAGTAAAACATGTTTTAATGATCTTCACCTTGGTGTGCAAACTAATCTCTCGACTACTCCAAATGTTCCGTCATTGCTCCAGCTGCCTTTGCTGTTCTAAGATCTTCATCACCTCCTTGCCGCAGTTGTTGTCCCAAGTCAGCAGACTTCCCAGATCCTTGCCATCTACCTCTGCTGAGATCATGTTCTCTTTCATCCGAAATATCAGTGATTTAGTGTTATCGATATTAATTTTTAGTCCTTCAGCTTTCCCTTCTATGTGGACATTTCCACGAAGTTTTTATTTGTCCTTTGATCAGGTCCAAGATATTACATTGACACTTAGATCATTTTTACCGGTTTTTATCATATTTTACGAGTGACCAGGGCCAGCCCTAGCCCAAATGATGCCCCAGGCAAAGCATAGTTGGCTAAAACAAGTGAAAACCATAAAACTGTTAAAACACATTTATTTGTGAAAATGGTGCCCCCTAGATTTTGGCACCCCAGGCAACTGTCTGCTTTGCCTGTACCTAGAGTCAGCCCTAATTGTGACCATCACAAAATTCGGTTTTATTTGGAAAAAACTGCCTAGGGAGCAATTCAGTAGGCCTATAATAGGAGAAACACAACGTTGGGGAGCACAACCAGGATATTACATCACTCAAATCAGGTTTTACCATTTCTTACCATATTTTATCATATCGACCGGTAAAAAATCCTGATTTTTTAAAACAATTTTACCCTTGGGAACATAACCAAGATATTACATCACTGAAATCATTTTTACCATTTAAAAAATCTGGATTTTTTACCGTAAAAATACTTTACCGGTAAATTTACATCACTAAACTAAAGGTCCCTTGCTGACAAACAACTGTATCATAAATTAACCTAAAGCAGTCTTCAAAATCAAGAAATAGTGATAAAATTAGGGTCCAACAGAAGTAGATCTAATTCATAATAAATTATACTGAATAGTGGACTCATAAATCTAATTAAACAAATATTTATAGCATTCTGTATGGAGACAGCTACTTAGACACTGAACAATATGGGCCAAACTTAGACTACAAGGTGAAACATAAGAGGCTAAGAGTCAAAGAAGTCAATTGGAGAGTTGGTGGCGCCACTCTCGATCACACTAAGTTTAAGCAACAGTGCAAACATGTGTGAAAACTTGTTTCATCTGCCAAATCTGCATATTTAGCTAATTTAATTGCTGAAAGTTCGGCGTTACCAAAAACCTTGTGGTTGGCATTAAATAAACTGTTACAACGGGAGAAGTTACATTTCTTCCCTACTGTGTGCTTAGCTGCCAATGACCTTGCAAGTAAATTCTTGACCTTTTTTTGCAGACAAAATTTCTGGTTTATGGCTTAAATTGGTCACTTCCTTTGCACTCGACAATTCCTCCATCAAAATTCTACACCTCTTATCATGGACTACAACTCCTATAATGAACTACATTCTGCCAACTACTCTGGAAGAGGTTCGAACAAAACTGGACTCCTTGACACCATTCCTAAAATTTTCATTTCTGAAAGAGTGCTTTGATGTCTTGGGTCCAACCATTATCATTGTCTCATTGCATGTGGGAATCTTCCCATCTGCTTTTGCTCATGCCATAGTTCAACGGCTGCTTAAGAAACCCTTCTCTTGACCCTGATGACCCACCTCAACCTTGAATTTTATATCTAAAATCCTTGAACGGATAGTCATGAATCGCATGCAAACTCACCTATCATCAAACTCACTGATCTCCATTTGCAGTCGGCATATAGTAAGTTTCACTGAAAAGAAACTGCACTTCTTGCTGTTCATAATAACATCATATGCTCAATAGACAGGTTACAGCACTTGTTCTTTTTGACTTGTCTGCTATTTCTTCTTCATCACTTCAAGCGCAGGTTTGGGATCACTGGTTCTGCACTAAATTAGTTTAGCACTTATCTTAATGCACGCACTCAATCAGTGTATTTAAATGGAAATTATTCGTCTAGTACTTTGTTGGCATGCGGTGTTCCACAGGGTTCTGTGCTTAGTCCTCTTTTTTACATTACACACCACACCACTAGGAACATTGCTGGAACATTTGCTAGGATATCATTTCTATTCTGATGATACTCAAATCGACATTTCATTTGACAATCTATCATGTGACTCAGTGTGAGAATTGTAGAAAAAAGACTGGGGGGTGTACATTTTATCCGTATTTTGCAAACTGATGTCAACAAAATTTGAAAGCAGCTTATTTCAATGCTAGCAGCTTTGCAAGTCTGACTCGAACCAAAATCAATTCCTTTGTTGAGAAAATTCAATAATGCATACATGATACAACATGGAAATTTTTTCTCTTTGTCAGAGACTCAGAGCCAAATAATGCTAAATCACACTAGCACAACTGAGAGGGTTGGAAACGACCCCTCTGAGGTGTGCAATGAAGACTTGACTGTGGGTCCTAAACAAGACAAGGGAGTTGAACCCCCAAAGCCCAACAATTCCAACCCTGATGTGACTCATCTGTACAGCTGTTGTCTGCTGTCTTTGATGAGGTACAGTCTTGGATGGTGGCAATAACCTCCTCCTAAAATTGGAAGAGAGTAATCAAATGCGCAGTGGACACCTACGGGCTATCAGCCCATGGATCATGAAGAAGAAGAAGAAGAAACCCAACAAAGACTCAAATATTGAGCTGGCAAACGCTGCTCATAACTTAGGCGTTGTTTTCAATTCTATCATGTCTCTCGCTGGCCATGTAAACAGTATTTGTAAGTCATCATATATGTTCATTCGTGACATATGCAGAGTTAGGCATTCTGTGCCCATGTCTGCAAGGACATCTCTGGTAGATACATTGGTTTCCAGTTGCCTAGATTACCGTAACTCACTTCTTGTTGGTATCAATAAGTCACACATGCTGAAGCTGCAGAGAGTTCACAACTTTTTGGCTACAGCCATAACTAATTCATTAAAATATGAACATACAACTCTTGTGCTTGAAGTTTTGCATTGGCTTCCTGTTCAGCAAAGAATTTGTTTCAAATTGGGGTTCATATTTTATAAAACTTTGAACTCTGACAAGCCACAGTACTTAAAATCAGTTCTTATTCCCCAGACTTGTCATTATTCATTGAGGTCATCTGATTATCTTTGTCTGGTCATACCTATATCAAGAACTGTTCTTGGTGAATGAGCCTTTTCGTTTGCTGGACCCTTTTTGGAACTCTCTCCCTGTGTCTGTGCGCTCTGCCCAGTCACTTGTGTCAAATATTCGTTTTGAACTTAAAACTTACCCGTTTCAAATTTCTTATCCACCATAGGCTGCCTCTTTGTCTTATGGACTGATCTTCTGGATAATTGACCTGATATTAGATTGAGTAAATGCAGATAACTCAAATAGTAAGCAGGACCCCTCTTTTTCACATTCAGGCCCATTCTCTACAGTTGAGGCCCAATGGGCCCATAGTAATGCTAATGCTGAACTTAAGTTTAACAACTACTCCAACAACCCAGGTTAGAGTTTCAAGGGTTTATTATCACAAAGGTATAAATGATAGTAAACAATTACTTTATCTACTTTACCTTAGATCTAGGCTGAATTTTTAAATTACTTTTAATGTCTTTGAAAATTTCAAAATTCTATCTAAGATGCTCATGAGCTGAAATTAAACTGTTGAATACATTTCAATTACGAGTGCTCTGTTATTCAAGCCCAAGGATACTGAAGCCGATGTGGACTTAAGGTAAGACCACATGTGACATGATGACTTATGAGGTATGAACAGCAGCATTACTGAAATGTATTCAACTCATGAGCACCTTCGATATGATTTTGAAATTTTCACGGACATTAACAGTAATGTAACAGTTCAGTGTCCAGTAGAATGTAAGAATGGCAACAAGGCTAACTTTGGCATAAGGAAGCCTGCTACTAACTAGCAGCATGCTTGCCACGGTAGCTGACTGGTTTCAGCACTGGTTTGCAGCACACTGTGCAGGTGAAAACATCCCCCAAGACTGTTACTGGTTAGGGACCCAAAGCAAGTCCTTCACTTACATTTGCTCAGTGCCACTGGTAGATGCTTTGTCATTAGGTAATGAAATTTAATGAATACTGAAACAGTCATAATGATGACATGACTAGGCAGACGTGAATTATCCAACAGGCAAACTAGGCCTTGGTCTCGAGTGCACTCGAGTTCGTTTTTAAAAGTCTTGGTCTTGGTCTTGAGACCAAAAGTCTTGGTCTTGGTCTTGAGGTTCAAGGTCTTGGTCTTGAGGTTCAAAGTCTTGGTCTTGGTTTTCCAAGACCAAGACCAAGACTTTTGACAATATGAACAGTCATTTAACAAAATGCAAGGATTTTAAAAATTTACCCAATAATTACTAATACGATTGCTTTAGTATTTACACGGTGTGAGTGAAGCTTTACTGTTGTTTTGGACAATTATTTTTACTTCCGGTTATTTACCATGGAATGATTTCAAAACAGACTCACAATTTGTACATTTACATCCGGTACTTGAAAAGCTGCTCTGTGTACCAGTGAATTCAGCACTGTAGAACGTATTTTTCACATGGCAGAATTTTTATAAGGCCCCACAGGGCACGTTTTGGTCAGAAAATTCTGAGCGAATTGGTTTTTATAAAATGCAACAGGCATATGGAATAACATTTCACATGAATGGACTTTTGTAAATACGAATTCGGAATTCTCTGCAGTCTCCATTTGGATTGTTTTGTTTGAATAAAATAAAAGATTCATGTTTTAATTAAAATAGCGAGTAATCCAACTTGACAATTTTTTAGTAAGGAATAGAAGGCTGGGTAAGTGGGTATGGTTGTGATTTTTTGGGTATTGTTCTTCGATTTGGTCTTGAGTTTCAAAGTCTTGGTCTTGGTCTTGGTCTTGAGGTTCAAGGTCTTGGTCTTGGTCTTGAGGTTCAAGGTCTTGGTCTTGGTCTTGAGGTTTAAGGTCTTGACAACAAGACTTCCACAGCATCAAAGGGCTCTCATCTTTTGAGTGCTTAACATTTTTGTGCTGCATTTTATGTTCCAGTTGTTGTGAGTTGAACTTTTAATTTGCTAGAATGACAATACAGTGAGCAAGCAAACCGATAAATTCATTATGGTCAGTAAGATCACCAACTACTTACTTGAAAATATCAGCATCAGTTTATGCAAGTATGACCTAGCATGTTTATATTTAAGTGGATGGATATTGATAATGCTTTAATGTCTACATTCTATAGAATGTCTAAAGATTTAGATTGCAATCAAGACAGTCTCCAGCTCAGCTTAGCCTGCAAAAATGCAAGAAAAAGCACTGGCTTCATTCCAGACCCCACCAGGGTCCTAGGAGCCCCATCAACTCTTAATCTGCACCAGTCATTAGGGTGAATGAAAAATGAAGTCTAAAAGTTTAAAATTGGAACCTTAAACAACCAGCAGCACTGTTTAATAGTTTTATATTAAAGAATTTGTGTCTTGGACTTGTATGTAGACCATAGACCTCAGAACATTATTATCATCATCAGCATCAAGTAGGTCCCTTATTGATCACAAATTCCACATATACATGTAAAAAAAGAAGAGGTTGTCAATTGTTTTGGGACTTGAAACCTAGATATTGGCTTTAGTCTTTGGTGATGACTGACAAATTTTGTTTAACAACTTCTATAAATTTTGGCTGTTTGAAACCTGAAAGCTTCAAAATACCGTGGTAGTGATGACTAAATAAATAGGTCATCAAATTTTGTATCTGTGCAAAACCTCAACCATTCTAAATTGGCCTCTCATCTGTCTCTACTGATAGGCCAATGGTCAGTTAGTCAAACCTGTCCATTGAGTTTGCATCATATGTACATGTGTGCATGTGTGTTTGTATGCATGTATGTAGGCATACCATAAAATAACCATAAATTTTATTACTTCGCATAATATGCAGTAACAGAGATGATGTCATTCAGTGTGAAATTTTAACAGAAAACAGATCAATTAATTAGTTTTCAATGGAAGTAAAGGGAGAGAAACCCTTAACGGACCTGGGTCCCGTTATCAGGGTTACCCTTGTACATGAAAAATAGAGGCAACTGGCTTAACGTTGTAATACTAGACATTATGAACTTAACTAGTTAACTAAACATATATGTATGTATGTATGTATGTATGTATGTATGTATGTATGTATGTATGTATGTATGTATGTATGTATGTATGTATGTATGTATGTATGTATATAAAGTATTATACATGTATACACTATACAGCTAAAACTCAATCCAGTATATATATTAATATATAAGCTGTACAAGTAAACTCCGCCACTGAACGTTCGTGCCTTAGTGCCAGGCAGTGCCAGACCAAAGCCTGTATGAAGGAGGATGGTGAAGCTAATGATCTTTGTTATCACACTGTGCTGTTAAACTGAAACTACTACTACTACTGTACAAGTATACATTATGTCAGAAAAGAAATTATTTTACCCTTTTTGAAATCCTGTAGCATGACGTCAAGCGGAGTGTCCTTTAAAACAAAAATGACTGGATGATTGTAGAACTTGAGGACCGTTCGAAGTGGCATTCGATCATCAGGATCCACAAAAGCAAGGTCCTTTATGTTTAGTAGACCAACAATGTTCTTTGTGTCATTCTCGTAGACTGGAATTCGCGAGTAGCCATTCTTCATGATCGAGTTCATTGTCTCAAAGTCCAGAACTGAGCTGATATCAATCATAAAAACATCCTCAAGATTTGTCATGATGTCACTGACATCCTTTTTCGACAGCTCAAGCGCACCTGTGATGATGTTCACCTCCTCTTTATGCAGGTCTGCATGCCGTTTACTCAGATGGATGAGCTCACGGAGACGGTCTCGATTGTAGAAATGCCCGATCTCCTCACCCAGGATACAGTCCAGAATTCGACTAATTGGGTAGGATAATGGGGATGTCAAAAGCATTAAAAGCTTTGTGAACCATATTGTCTTTGCACCAACTGCTAACCCATACTGTGTGCAGATTGACTGTGGTATAATCTCACCAATGATCACAATTCCCAGTGTGGCACTGGCAATTGCAACCATTCCACTGCCTGTGAGGTCTTCGAGCAGTACTGTCATTGTAGTGTTGATGAAAACATTACCAAGGAGGATTGAACATAGGAGAAAGTTGCCATGTCTGCGGACAGGCCGTATTATCTTGGCATACTCCTTCTCTTTTGGAGTGCCCGAGTTCATCATTATGTCAAGCTCCGTCTTATGAATTGACATCAGTCCAAGATTCAAGCCACTGCATAATCCTGAGAAAATTAGAAGAATTATAACTAAGATGATCATAAGCCAGACCGGAAGCAGGTGGGACTTTGAGGACTCAATCGTTGTTCCAACTTGAAGCCAAACTTCATTTCCTTGATGAACAAACTGCTTATGTGCTACTCCACCTGCAGTTACATTCTGATCCCTTAGGCAGAAGAAGTAGAATTCATTGCTTCCAAGTAGTTTAAGGTTTACCACTGCCATACCAGTCTCTTCACCATCCGGATAAATTTGGAAAATGTCGGTCGTCCTCAGGTCTTGGCAGTTAGCCTTGCGGTCGGCAGGAGTCACTGTGAAGGCTATCTCACTGCCCGCCTTAAATCCCCGCCCAAACAGACGAATGTCGACATTCTGGTTGGCGTCGACATAGGCGCGTCCATTTCTTACTTCACAAACTTTGGATTCAACTCTAAATCCGATAATTTCTCCAGCACACAATACCGATTTTATAAAAAATACCTGCAGCAGAAAAAGGACAAGAATATGCCTATCGAGGTAGGGCTGAATCGAGCCGAAACAGCTGGACACCGTACGCTGAGTCGCCATTATTATCGTCGTCTGCAAACATGTCTGTAACTCACTACTACTTCAACGTCGCGCTCAGAGGAAGAGACCAGTGAGTAAGTAAGTCGGTAAGTTATGCATATTGTTGAAAGTAAGTAAGTAAGTTATTCTTTAATGAACGCAAGCAATCGCACAGCGCTTTACGTATATATTATCCGAAGAAAAAGAAAATATAACAATGAAGTAATAATACCATTAGGATATTAAAAATTTTGTGCAGATACCTAACTGTACAGCATCCTAGCGAGGAAACTTGGTCGAGTAAGAGTCCTAAGCCTATATAGGGAGAACCCGCGATTATGTGAATGCGGACTCAAATCATATCCGGTTTTTCGGACGGGTGGTTGATAGTCATGGAGGAGGTGACTGCGGTTTTGATTAAGATACTTGGGAAGGCCAATCTATTCCACAGTTCTACTCCGAAGTGTCTAAGTGTGATATAAATAAGATTTTTATAAACCTATGAAAGAGTAGGCCTATAGGCCCTACTCATTTTGCATGAGAGAACATCTTCTCATGCTACCTGTCTAAATTGATTAATAGTAGGCCTAGTTTGTTTATCGATGCATATATAATGTTGTAATTATTATAATCGCTGAAATGTATCATCCTTAACTGGCGTTGCTGCGATTGAACATAGGCCTACCGTCGCAATGGGTCGGGCTGTACTGAGGCTGTATTGAAAAATTAAACGTACGATGGACGATAAAACCCAAACTGTCCAGTTATCACAGATGATCACGCACTTACAGCACCCAAATAGGTGAGGGGAATAATGATCGCGAACGATCGAAGTGGTACGTACCGTACCACAGAGGCCGAGCGGCCAGCGCGTTAAGGTTTTTCACCTCTGGTCCTCTGCGACCAAGTGCATGAAATCGACAAAAATCGCATATAAAAATACGCGTAATTTATTCTGCTGAGGAGTTGAGTGAGGTGTAGCCCAGAGCCGTGTATTATACGGCTCTGGTGTAGCCTACTTGGGTCATTGCATTTAAGGAAGATACAGAACGTTAAAACCAAACCTCTATCCCAGCTGGGACTAGGATTGCATCTTTACTGCCCGTTTTGTTAACTGCAGACAGTAAATAAGTAAGTCACCTTTACTTGCGTCTGACAAGCGCGCCATGCATTGGGTTACATCAGTGGCGTAGCTAGGATATTTTGCGCCCGGGGACGAACTATGAATTTGGCGCCCCCTCCCCCCCCCGTTTTACTATTTCACATTTTCCACATAATCGAATGCAATTTTACTTTTTTTTAATGAAATAAAATATGAAAAATACAGACAGTATTTTATGCATGTTTCCCCTTAGTGCTCAATGGGCGCCAAAATCATACCTAAGAACTTATCTGTAAGTAATGAGGATATAATTGGATATATTTGGGGCGCTAAAATTAAATCTTATGCATTCATTTGTGATAAATTAGTTAAAACTGCATCAAAATTAAGAGTACAATTATTTATCTTAACCCTCATTTTGGCGCCCCCTTCCCTTGGCGCCCGGGGACACATGTACCTCTGCCCCCCTAGCTACGCCACTGGGTTACATTGTAGGCCTACGCAACGAAAACTTTCATAGGCCTATTTGAAATAGACTGTGTATACACGAATAACTAAATATAACTAAAGATACATCTTTTCAGTAATCTCAATATTAATAGTAGGCCTGTTAATAGACATAATTATAGGCCTAAAGGTCCTTGCAAGACATAAGTGCATCGATGAACAAACTAGGCCTACTATTAATCAATTTAGATAGGCAGCATGAGAAGATGCATGTTCTCTCATGCAAAATGAGTATACTCTTTCATAGGCTTATAAAAATCTTATTTATATCTTGGGGGTCCATAGAGTAGTGGTAACATCACTGGCGTGAAGTGCAAGAGGTAGCGGGATCGCTTCCCGCTACCCTCTCCAAATTTAGGTCCACTCAGCCTTTCATTCGCGAGATGGCGCGTTGTTAAAATGAGATGTAGGACGTGATGGGCGCCTTGCATGGCTGCCGTGTACTGTTAAATTCGACTCCTGTAATAACTTGTGATCATACGTTCATACTGATTTGTAATCATACTGCGTTATTGTCAGTTTGAAGATATTAAACGAAGATTATTATTATTATCTGTACCTGTAGCATGATGCTCAACACTTCTAGCGCAGAAGTGCTTATTAGAATACTCTTAGGCAATATAAAGCCTATAAAGTGAGTTTAATGAGCCTAGAAACAGTTGTTGCTTTTTTGTTACCGGAACAAAGTTTGTGATAGATGGGTACGCTATATAAATCTGACGTAATTAAACATCGTTGACTCTTAAAAGATATATAAGTTAAGTTTCTATGACAACGTTATGTAATGGCGGTTTTTATTTACAGTTGATTCAAAGATACATAAAAGGTTAAAATACGTTTTCATTACTGACTTTTAAATGTTTAGCCAGACAGTTTTATTTAGGCAACAGTTTTGTGTGATAGAAAAAATTGAACTTTTCGTTCCCATAGTTGTGACTCATAAATGGTTACTTCTGTCGCACCGCTATCCAATGCACACGGCATCAAAATCAATTTGAAAATAAAATTATTTTCTAGCCTAGGGTTTGGTCAGTCAAGAGTCAAGACAAGTGAGACATGCTTGGCAATTTAGAGTGAAAGTAAGCAACCTAAGACTCAATTCTGTGACCATTTGTTGGCGAGGCATTAATTTCTCTCGTGAGGTAGTCGAGTTACGGATCCATGAGGAGGGGATAGAGTAATGGTAACACGCATGCCCAGGAGGGCATTAGGTTCGCGGTTCGATACCCGTAAACCCCTCTAGGGCGGCGCCTTGCATGGCTGCGAAAACGTGTGTTTAATTAAGATCTTGATTGTATACTGTCGTGTTTCAATGTAATGTTGCTGCGTACTTGTCAGTTTGAATTAATAAAGATTATTATTATTATTATTATTATTATTATTATTATTATTATTATTATTATTATTATTATTATTATTATTATATCGAGGGTTTTATATCATGATGTATTAGTTTTGAAATGTGCAATATACAGCTGATAGATTTCAATTCATTATTTTACTTATCTATGATTGTTACCAATTGCATTGTGTCAAAAGGTTAGACGAGTAAACGAATACTTGATATTTGATTTGATTTGATCTATATCATCCATAATTAAAATAAATGCTAGCATAGTAGGTCTGTCAATTTAGAAAACATATTCATTTTCAACCATATAATACACAGGGTTGAAAATGCTGTATAGGACCAGTGACACTCGAGTTAAGTTAAACACGAAATTGTGGTGTATGGCTGAGGAGTATGGGGCCATCCATGTATTACATACGCAAAAATCCGGGGAAATTGGACCCCCTGTTCGCAAGCGTACTTTCTTCCACACCTCCCCCCCGCGTACGTTCACTTGACGCACCCCCCCCCAAAGACCAGCTGCAGAAAGTGTCTCGAAAGTTTGCACTTTAGGCCAGATTGAAGGATGAGTGAGGGCCAATATAGACAAATTATAGGTGTCTCGTTCACAGCACAGAATAACTGCACATGGCTTTTATATAATGTAATAAAATGCCATCGGACGACTATAGGACAATACAGAGTTATAAATAGGCTAATGTGGACGTCATAATTAGAAATTTATTTTGCGTACGTACACTTTTGTCCCCCCTCGCCCCCCCCACCCCCCCCGTTCGCACCCGTACGCAAAATCGCCAAAATCCAACCCCCCGAACCCCCTCAGTGCGTATGTAATATGTGGACGGCCCTATGGTGATGGAGGCGCATTTTTGTCGGATGTAATAGATTGTTTTAATGTAAATAATAGGATGAATGTGAATATGAATATGAACTTGACAGACATTAGCATAGTCCAGGGGTCGGATTCAGGGCCTGTCAATTTCATAACAATCGTATCAAAGCTAAAAACGTTGCACAATGGAAATAGAAAGTTAAAATATGCTGTCTGATGATGCCCTCGTCAAAGGCTGCTGCAGTCAGAGAAGAGCTGGACTACATTGAAAGATGGGCAGAGACATGTAATCTCAAGCTGAATCAGAGTAAGACCTATGAGATGCTAGTTAGGATGAAGAGGGGAAGGTGGCAGGGAATGGTTCCACCAGTCACACCCAGAGTTACTAGAGTAGATGAAATGACTGTCCTAACGGTAACGTTCACGGAAACCCTTAGCTTTGAAAAGCATATCACCCGGATTTGCTGTAAAGCCAGGCAGTCATTGTATGCATTACGCATTTTAAAAGCTCATGGGCTTAAGGGCCCAAAACTATTTGAAGTGGTTCACGCCACCATGGTAGCGCTTATGCTGTATGCGAGCCCTGCATGGTGGGGTTTGCTCTGCAGCCAGATAAAAATAGGCTTCAATCCATCATGGGCAGGTTGATCCGACTGGGGTACCGCCCTGGTGACAGCCCCACCTTTGACCAGCTCTGCCAGCAGGCCGATAATGGTCTCTTCTCAGCAGTTCTGAAAACCTAGGCCATGTTCTATACAAGCTGCTGCCACCTAGAAACCGACTCCTTATTCTCTATGACCACGTTCTCACGACAGGGTCATGAATCTTGAGGAAAACTTTTATAGGAAGAATGCTGTATTCTTACTGATTCTGTATATGTTTTGGAAGTTTTGTGCACCGGAGTGCGGCTCTTCAGCAACAAGTTTAATGAAGAATATACTTACTTACTTACTTAATTTTTCATTTAACGCTTTATCTGTACATAATCTGTTGTTGGTAGATATATTTAGTAATTGGGCAGTTACATTACATTAAGAGCAATCATAGGCGTAGCCACATTGAGGCAAGACCTCCTCTTGCTTTTTTAAATTTAAAAAGATTTCTGTGGGTTATACCTCTGTACCCCTACTACACCGGGATGTCTCCCTGAGTTGCCTCCTCTTGAATTTAAGTCTGGCTATGTCACTGAGAGCAATACAGTGTCATTATAGTGAAGATTATACTTTGTTGTATTAATCCGCAAATGTACATCTCTTTGTTTTATAGTTTTGCAAAACTTCCTTTAATTGGTGTTATTATTTTTACAGATATCTACCATTAAGTGTCATCATCATGTCTCGAGCTCAGGCCGAAAGTGTTATCAAAAACATAATACGTGAGATTGTACAGGAGTGTGCAACAAAAGGACAGGCAGTTTCAGAAACACTGGTCGCTTTCATGGTTAGACATGTAGTTCAAATTATTTGTGCAGTTTAGCTATGTCTTTGCACTGGCGGTGATCTTGTTTGACAGGTGGGAAAGGACACTTCTGAACTAATATGGTCAAAAAAGAGGTGAAAAAGTTTTTTCGCCAGTTTTTGGTGTTTCTTCAAAATGTTTGGGGGACAACTGTATATACTGTGCCTCCCTATTATTAAAGGTGGGGTCTTGTCCCCTCGACCCTAGGATCGCTGCCCATGTGTCTTTGACTGACTACAACATTTTGTTTTCTGGATTTCATTAGAGTACTGACACTAGATTATCTTTAAAATTTGAATTCATTTGAAAACCATTGTGTTTGAAGTTAAAAATTTGAATTCATTTGGAAACCATTGCATTTGATGTCGATCTTACACAACACATCCAATTACACCTCTGAGTAGTTTATCTTAAAGCTGTGCTTTATAAATACTTCATTGAGATTATGAATAAAGTTGGTGATTATTTATTGGTTACCCAACTGTTGTGTACGTTTCAATTTTCAGGTCAAAGCTGTTGTTCTTGACCCAGCAAATAAGTTTAATGTTGACCGAGCACTTACCAAAGAAGATGTCCAGGAACTCATTCATGTGAGTGATTTATTATTTTACACTTTTTTTTACAAATTTTACAAAAATGTGTAACAATTTTTGTAGTGTATCGCATTTGCTAAATCAATTTTAAAGTGGTGGTGCTGCTATACAACACCTCCTAACAGTTTTTGTTGCCAATTGAACAGTTTTTCTCACAGTGCTTTGTAAAGGTTCTGAATAGGTGTTATACAAATGTTCAGATACTTTCATACATGCGCTAATCCAGTGCTTAATTTCCATAGTCTGTGATTACTGCAACAACTGAAAAATTGTTTGTCAGTATATATAAGCAGTTGAATTGTGTGATTACAGAGTTCTACTCATTATTAGAATGCTATGTTAGATTTATGTTTACCCCTAACTCATAAAATCAACCTTGTGGATGGCACTGTATCTAGAAATTTATAAAACGCCTCTTGCAGAATAAGTATTCTATTCAGAGGCGCTCTCAGCACAGAGGCCCTGGGAAACAGAAATGTCTTTAGGGAATGAGAGACTGATGTGGAGAAGCCAACCATTAGTTTGGCCCTGAGTGGGGGAAGCTCATTCCAGATCAAAGGACGCACTGTGGCAATGCACGGTGCTGGGCCAAGGCAGTTCTAGTCTAGTTATGTTCGGTTACCCAATTTGTGTATGGCACCTGGTAGATGAAGAATTTAAAAATCTGTTTCTTTGGTTTCATGATGTCTTGACTACTGTAACTCTGCCATTACAGACATCGCTAAGTTCAGGACTTGACTCCTGCTGCTGACAAAATTCCAATTGTCTCACTGACTCCACCCCCCTAATCCCCCATCTGTTTGTTCTGAGTCCAAGGACATTAATAGCCTGGCTTTTCAGTTGCTGGACCATTTAATGATGAAACTCTCTTAGAGTTCTCGTTGTTCTTTCAGCCAAGTTAGTGTTGATCGTTTGGTCAAAAATGAACGGAAATGGTTTTCCTTTGTAAAGTTGTTTCTCTGTTTCCAGATTTGTGTCAAGCGACTTCTAAACACTTCATCACCTTCTTTGGACACCATAAAAATGCAGGTCTACTTTGACATGAACTATACAACAAGAGGTAAATGCCCATAACTTTTTGTGTAAGTATTTTATATTCAATGTCCCCCCTCTTCATTTCTTAATGCTTTCTTTTCTACCACTGTGTGACCTGGGTGTTACCTTGGACCAGGAATTGATCATCTCTGAGCATATGAAGACAGTATATACTATATAGGACATGCTTTTCTCATCTGCATCAGATCTGCACTATAAGCTAACTTTCTCATAAGGCTGCATCTACCCACACACGCGTATGTGCTAGGGTCAACTATGTTAATGCCATCTACACAGGCCTCTGTCAGCTGTGCCATAGCCTATTCAGTCTGTCTTAAATGCTGTGGCTCGGTTAATAGGTGGGATTCCAAAGTTTCATCATGTTTTTTCTACTTACTTAAGAGATGAACTCTATTGACTTTAAGGACACATTGAATTTAAGATCCTCTTACCAATGCCTGGCTGGTTGTACACCACCCTGTCTTGAGGACATATGTTTCGCAGTGTAATATGTCCCTTGTAGTGGATCTCTTCACTTTTGAGTGCGAGGTGTTCTGATTGACCCTGTATCGTGTACTTCTACAATGCAACATGGTTGCATTGCAGAAGTTGCAACATGGTTGCATTGCAGAAGTTGTGATTAGGATGAAGTTTCAGCAGAATTTGCCTGGTGTTCTTAGTTAATTTTCTTTAAATGTAGGCCTAGTCGCATTTAGTCATGAATTAAATTACTTACTTGTATCTGTCATTTGAGAATTACATATTTTATACATTGAGGCATATGTGAATGTACACTGTTGGAGGCTTAGTAAGGGTTTTGTATTTTCTTGGACCTTTTAGCAACTGTTAAACTTTGATGTTTTAAGAGTTTTTCATTTACTTGTGTTAACAGAGACTTAACAATTAGACTTTTAACAGATCACCCATTAGAGGTGTCTGCAAAAATTACCTACTTAGACCCATCCTTCCCCTTGTCTGTATGTGTCTGGCATTACCCTTCTCATCCTTCTTTGTTGACACTGGCACTCCAATGTCAACAGGGCTAACTGTGCTACAGGGTGCTGTACTTTGTTACTCTCACACTCTGTAAAGGAACTGTAGTAATTAATATGAGATTCAAACCCGCACCTTCTCGGTGGTTGGCCTGACCATGTGAAAGGGCCTTCCTTCTGAGCTGTGCTTACTTCCTAGGTCTTCCTCTGACACTTTCTATGACTGCTTGAAAACTGTTCTTTTTGGCCATGCTGGAGTAGGGAGCGCCTCTGAGTAGTTCTCTTGAAGAGGCGTTATTTAAATCTATGAATGAGTGAATAATGCAGAGTTCCTACTGTCTGACTGAAGGTGGTGTTTAAAGATCAGGTTGTATTGATATGACGGTATTAGCAGAGGCGGATTAAGGCATGTTCAACATGTTCGGCCGAACAGGGGCCCCCACACTTGAGGGGCCCCCACACTTGCAAAAGAAACTTTTTTCAATATTTTATAATTGTTGTTATTTGTTAAGTCTAATAGTAAAAATGAGTAAAAAAAATTCGGAACAAATTATTCGAAATTACTCATTTGATATAGACAAATACACAACTTTCGCACGTGTGTGCATGGGCCCCTATTGGAGTTTCCAATATCAGGCAGATTCATCTAAAAAATCAGCCAGAAATGCTAGTAAGACCTATTTTTACTTGCTTGGTTAAACATTTACTACCTGACGGTACAATAAAGGCCTATTGTTAGGGCCTACGTCATTTCAATTATGAAACACTATGAAACATGTTTTTGTTAACAAATTTAAATTTTAAGAATTAAGGCCCATTCTACGTCACTTTTAGTTTTATGATGAAACACGTCTACTACATGTAGGCCTACAAGTTTAAATTTTAATAAAGGCATTTGTTACGTCACTTCAGCTATGACACAGTCTACTGTTATTAAGTTTAAATTTAGACAATATTATAGTTACGTCATTACAATTGCTAAAACGTCTATTATTTTTAATCTCAGAAATAGAGAATAAAGGCCATTTTATGTTACTTAAATTATGAAAAAGCCTATTGTTATTAAGTTCAAAGTTTGAGAATAAAGACTATCATTTGTTAAGTGCGTCATTTCGATTATGGAACACGTCTAGGCCTATAACTAATAATTTTAGATTTAGAGAATAAAGACCTTTATGTTACGTCACTTCAATTAGGAAAAAGTCTATTAATGTTATTAAGTTTAAATTTAGAGAATAGGCCTAAAGGCCTCTTGTCACGTCATTTCAATTGTGAAATACGTCTATAGTTTGTAATTTTAGATTTCGAGAATAAAGGCCATTCTTACGTCACTTCAGTTATGAATAAGTCTATTGTTATTAGGTTTAAATCTAGAGAATAAACACCTTTTGTTACGTCACTTCAATTATGATCGACACACGTCTCTTCTATAATGAAGCACGTCTATTGTTAGTAATTTTAAAATATCATTTTTATCTTCATTATTACATAATTATTGTTTTTACTATTATATTTATTATTACGCTTATTGTCGTTATTACTATATTTATTGCTATTGTTATTATTATTATCACCATAGGCCTAATCATCATTATTATTCGACCTTGCGCATAAATGGCGCCAAATATAGACTCATTGGGCGCCATTTTAATCATTTAACGGTCTTGAAAGGGGAAACGATGCGCAATTTCGTACCCCCACTTTCTAGACCAAAGTTATGCCTTTGACCTGACCGGAACTCAAGTGCTATATGACACATTATAAAATGACGCCATTTTATTGTGTTGGCCTACACTCTACTGTATACGGTCTTTTGGGCCCCACAGCTTTACTGAACAGGGCCACCACATTTGTTAATCCGGCCCTGGGTATTAGCAAATATTGATGCAGACCTCCACACTGTTCAGACCTCCCCTCTCCTTTGTCCATATTTGTCCATATTTGGGTTAATCCTCTACCTCCATCTTTGCAGACGGTTAATGGGCCATACTTTAGTTTCGTATTACCTAGAGATGACGTACTGATATTGTTTGGCGAAGACAAATGACAACAGGATTTCAATAGTGGAATAACGTATTTTAATGCTTCTCTATCATCGTTCCAGGTGAATTCCTAGAGGAACATCACCGAGTTCTTGAGTCGCGCTTGCAGCCGGTCGTACGCGAAATCACTGATAGCCGGGCTAGGACTCGAGATGATCTAGACAGTCTCTACAGGAAGATTGTGTCTGCCATTCTCCTGCGATCTGGTCTTGGCAGTGCCACAGATATCTCAGTGGTCAGAGAAGCTACAGGTTTGTTGTGATGTTCTTGCATGATAAGGTTCTGTTTCATTAATATCATCAGTGTTAATTCCTTTGTCAAATTTTATATACTTATTATTGTATATTTATGTTGATAGCGTATTGAGAGTTAGTTAATATTTCCATGTTCATGTTTAATTTTTGTGATGAACATTCAACTAAGTTATTAACTAAGCAGTTTAGGTCATCTGTTGCTTATCGGTAGTTAAATATTAGCAAAATTTACCGTAGCTTGTAGTGTTCCATAGTCTTTTAGATGTCCTTAGTTACTTCGTAAATTGAATATGGATTGTGCCTCAGTAACACAACTCTTTGGTTGGCAGTGGTCATATCTAGAGGTCAGGTTTGCATTGCGGATACTCAGGGTTTTACCAAGATTTAAAACAGCATATGTCTTATTCAGGCAGATTCTGGTACATGGTTCAAACCATGAGTTTCGTGTCCCTACTGTACTTTGTACGTAGTTTGCTATAGCTTATACGTGTGATTAACTGCGCATAGTTGAAGTTTACTGTTAAGTTTTCAAATTTTTGCATTAATTTAAATTAACAGCAGAGATTAACCAATGCATGTATAGAAGCTATAGGCAAAAACATACTTTGTCATAAGCAGTATGCTGTGCGAACTGTTAGATAAATACAAAACTATATTAAATTGCCGTTGGTTGGTATGAAGTTAATGAATAGAAGCTAGCAGCTTACAGAATTCACCTTGCAATATTTTCAAACACTTAGTTAAAAATCCTAAACCATGGTTTAAAATCCTAGATGCGTACTTGAAGAACAGGTTTCTCAGTGTAATCTGTCCATTGTAATGGATCTCTTCACTTTTGAGTGCAAGGTGTTCTGATTGTCCATGTACCGTGTACTACTACAATGCAAAGTGGTTCAATGCAACATGGTTGCATTGCAGAAGTTGTGATTAGGATAAAGTTTCAGCAGGCTCTTATATGTTGCATACAAATCTGCTGCTTTATTAAACCTTGGAAATACCACTGCTATGTTTTCTTCGCATCTCATTGGGACTGCAACCTCCAAACACCCAGTAATGTGCTATGGCATCAAGATGTTCTCATAAAATGTTGTAGTTTAGGAATGCAGTTTGCATGCGTTGCTTGTGTTATATGAGTGATGCATTATACTTTGAGAGCCTATGAAAAGGTGCCATGTGCACGTGGTTCTAAAACAAAACTTTAAATTACTTTGCAGCTGCATTGCAGAGTGTCTTTCCGCAGTCAGAGTTGGGAACATTCATGTCGCTTGCCAAGCGGGACAAGGAGAGACAGTTGCAGGAGTTGACATACATTGTCACTGGTATTCGACTCTTCAACAAGGAATGTGGAAAAGGAGGAGAAGGAATTGATGATTGTAAGCCAATATATCTACTGATGTAGTCTACCAACTGGTTAATGGATTCTTATAGTGGAAATATATTTTGGCACAGTTTGCTTCTTTACATAAGTTTTCACGTGAATTGGTTGTTTATTTTCTAGAGTTTAATATTTTATCAGTTTTGTGCAGTTCTATTTGTTCTTTTTCAAGCTGCATGCAACACAAGCTACCCTTCTGAGATTCCAGGGTCAATATCATGACAACAAGTGCAAGGCATTATGGGATTTGAGGTTTTAAACCCTTTCCACATTCGTCTGGGGTCTGTACTGTGGTGATGTAATGTTTATTTTACTACTTGTGATAGAAACATGTGGTTTCACCCAATAACTCATCAATTCCAGTTCAGTCTACTGTAGTATCAAACAAAGTTTAATTGTTATGACTTTTTGAAGGTTTTCTCAGGCACAGTTGCATTTATTTTTTATACTTACTAGGGTTATTGGCACTGATGGATAAACGAGTGGCATCTTTTATGTTCCTTTGTTTCCAGTGCCTGCAATTCTGAATGAAGCGATTCCAGCAACTACACATAACATCAACATGGAAATTGGGCAAAGTCTGCAGACTGGTAGCCGATACATAAGTAAGAACCAAATCAGATCTATATGCATCAAGACACTTACCAGATAATGTATTGCAGGATTGTTACATTAGAGACTGGGATTTGATTTGGTGTGGTATTGAGGTATTGTCCGTATTGAATCAAATATTATAATTGCAGCAATAGCTAAGCATACTCTTGTAAGGACCAAAGTAATTTTTGTAATGACCAAAGTAATTTTGATTAGAAAAAGCCATAACTGGTTTAATGTAAAATATGATGCCATTGTAATGGTTTCGTAATGTCCTCATGATGATTTTATGGTAGCATACTCAAAATGACTCCATGATGGTGTACAGGAGCTAGTTCTTGTATCATGTGTTAATGCTTTTTTCATGGGGAATAGGTAGCACTGGGAGCCATGGTGCAACTGCATGCGTATTAAGCGGATTTATGCATAAACAGGTCACAGGTAAACAGGACTACGCCAGTTGTATACTGTTATTATTTGCATGATTCTAGGTTTATTAGAGAAACTTGAACAAGAACCAAACACAGAGGCGCCACCTGATGAGTTGCTGAAGGAAGCAGTCATCAACTGCAGACAGAATGAGACTTTTCTCCATATCATTCTTGTAAGCTGGTCTTTGGTCAACTTTTAAGTTTTATCCATGGTCATTCCAGAAATGCTGAATTTAAATGATGACACAGATTTGTATGAGATACCTAATATTCATTGTCACTTCTGATGATCAAAAGCAAGTTAGCAAATAAGTTATTACAAGATAAATCTTGCTTATGGTGTTCACAATATATATGTTGTGTGAGAAGCTTTTCAATTTGCTGCAGATTTCACCTCCAGTGATCCCAATACCCCACACTTATACAAGTGGTGGTAAATAAGAGAGTCCACTCAAAGAGATTACTACACAGTTCACTGAAAAAAGACTTAAAATTATAATTGCTCCTAATGTAATTCTTTCTTTAGCAGTGTTATTTTAAGCCTGACATCACAATGGACTCTCATCCTAATGGTGTGGAACCTAAAATTTATAAAGCATGCCTTTCATGCCAAGCATTGACTTCATGTTAACAAGTCCACATTTCACACTGTACAGTTTGTGTTCAAGACCTTTATTGTCAAAATAGCAAAGTCTCACAGCCATGAAGCAGAACTGGTGAGATAGGCATCACTGTGAAGTTTCAGCTTGGTGCTAAGCTGAATCTCAACACTGTGTCCATAAAGCTAAATAATATAGTAAATATTTTACACTAGTGTCTGACCTAAATATTTTAAGCCAACTGCCTTTTATTTTCATTTAATGTGTTCGGTTCCTAAAACAGCAAACTAGAAATATTAAGAATTTTTCAAGATATTACAAACCTTCAAAATCTAAAAATCTTTTCCACAACACTGTTATGTAAAAAACTCTATATTACCTAAGGGTCATCCCCATGAACATAGGGTTGCCACCTCCTAAGGATACGAATCCGGGAGATTCAAGAAATTTTTTTAACATTTGCAATTGCACTGATAGAACAGAATCTAAGTATAGTTTTAAAGCATTTTGTTTTAGACATTAGGTAAACACAAGAAACAGCTATCAACTAATTATTTTATTGGTCATTTTGTTGTCTAAAAAAGCTCGTCACGATTGTATTCTTCTTCATCTGCTTCACATTTTAAGTGTGTTTCTCCAATGTGGCGTGCTATACTACCGATCTGCGTCCGTCGTAGGCCTATTTTATTGATAATGTTTGCTGGCAAATTTTGCACTCTGCTTCCAACTCGTTTTTCTTAGCCAACCAATCCTTAAAATCGTCTTCTTTGAGCCACTCATCATTGAATGAACAGTAATACTTCTCTTTCTTTTTAACTACACATTTTTCTGGATTAGACTCAGACTCAGAGTCAGAATTTGAATTCGCCATTGCGACGCTATTTTGCTTATAACGATAGTATAACGGGCTAACCGTTCACGGCGAACTTCACGCGCACACTGCACACGCAGTCATAAACATAGATATCTCAATTGAAAAGTGTCCGCAGAAAGTTAGAAAAATACATAGATATATGAATTGAATTTGAAAAGTGTCCGCTGAAAGTTAAAAAATACAATCTCGATCAGACATTCAGACTCTGAGTCTCTGACTCGATGTCGAGCAGTGACGCAGTGTGCAGTTGTCCTAGGGAATAGGGCTTTTCAGCATTCCGGGATATTTCAAAGTTTTCCAAATTAATTCCTGGAGACGGGAGATCATATCGAAATACGGGAGACTCCCGCCCAATCCGGGAGAGGTGGCAACCCTACATGAACACTGAGCAGCAATTAGACTATATTATAGACTGTGTAAGTCTGTAAGAGCACATAGAATCGCTGTTGCCAATCATTACAGAGATTTATAATTATCTGGATCCAGTTTGTACATAGGGACCTAAAATGGCCTGACACCTATTCAAATTGGGAGGTGGAATTAACCTAATGAAATCATTGAAATATGAGGAGGGTTGAGATTATACAGTTGCTATAGAAAAACACATACCAGTATATTTATGCAGTGTGAGAATTGTTGGGGGTTCAACCCCTAGTCTTTCTTAGGACCTCCACACTGTCCAAAATTACGTCTTCATTGCACACAATGGGGGGGGGGGTCATTTCTAACCCTCTCAGTTTGCCATAAAGTTAAGTGTTAACTAGTATTTCTGGTTGTCATATCAACTGTTTATACTGTGCATATAATAAAGCATTTTCTTTCACAATTCACTTTGTGGGTTACTAATAAAGTAATGCTCTCGTTTATTGTAAGATTTCTAACCATGTGAATTGTGTACTAATAAACTGGTGATGTCATCAATTTAAGGAGTTTAAGCATTTTATTGCATTTTTGAATTTTCTCAGTTTGCAAAATACGGATAAAATATTCAACTCCACTTAGATCAGACTCATAAAGTCTAACCCCCAGTCTTTTTTCTACAAGTCTGTCACTGTGTAGATGTATTAATGCAGGAGTTTTTCCCATACCCCAGAAGAGTGACATCAGTCTTTTGATTGGATCCATGCATTGTTGCACTTGAAGTGACAGTTAGCTTTGAAAGATGTCTCTATGTTGCTGTTCCATTCAGCATGATGTCATTAACTGTGCACAACAAGTGGAAGCTCTGGAGTCACAGTTGTCAACACGAATGCAACAACTTCAGATGACCATACAGTCAAAGACTGCTGTACCAACAGCGCAGGTTTATGTAAGTTTCTGTGAAGGCTCTCAATTTCAGACTTTACTTTTTCTTCCAGCATTTGTGGTTATTAAATAATGTCTCGTAAAAATTGCAACCTTAAAAACTTAACATTTTGAAGACTTTGTTCTGCATGAAATAAAAGTATATGCAAAATGATAAAGTCATTATGTAAATAAATTCTTACACATTTTTTGGGATAAATTCTGGATAAGAGTGCTCTATATTCTTGTAGTAGTTTCATGTTTACCATTACTAACTTAGTTGCCATTACATGTATATAAGTAGGTTTCTGTCAGTGACGTACGAGTACATCATGTAGCCGTTACTTTAGGAATTGTCAGCAGTTTATCTTCCTAAGCATGAATCAATATTGTAATTGCTTTCTGTTTTTTAGCCACAGTTTATGCACTTGGCTCAGATCTGGACAAGTTTTCAAGACGAAATGGTTCTCTTGAGTGTCCTCAGTAATATCCTTGTCAGCCTGGAACCTTTTTCACAGGTAGTTCATTCTCCAGAGTCATAACTTTGCTGACTTTCACCTTTACTGGTGCTGATGTGTGAGTTGAATCAGAAAGTTCCATCTTGACTCATACAAGCAATAACAAAAGGTTATCCAACTGTGTTTTCTGCTTCAGCGAAATGACCCTTCAACGAGAGGTCTCTGCCTCTGTTGTTTGTGGAGGCATGGTCCTGTCCCTCCCTTTTGTCTGCTTTTGTTTGCATTACCTTACCATATTTTGCCTATTAAGTGAGCAGAAGTTTGACTTGGAGATGATTGTCCTGTAAGAGGCTATACTGTAAGGATTTCCCAAAAAATGACCTACTTTGAACCCCTCCCTCCTTTGTCTGCATTTGACATTATCCATCCCCATCCTCTGCCCATCCCTCATTGCAGGTGTCTACACTCTAATGGAGTAATGGGGCATTGATTAGGCTACTGTTGATCTTGCTAAGAGGTTGGGTACTTTGATACTGTACCAGGTTGGCCTATAGTGTGACAAGAACACCAGGTCCTGTTCACTACTTTTAGTGTATTGCAGACTGGCTACTACAACAACCTTAACAATGACTAGAAGTAGTCTGGGGACATGGTTTATTTCTAAGATCTGTGTCAGCTTTTGGGGGTGTGGTGTCTATGATAGCCACATTTCCCTTTTAAAATGCAGCAAACTTTAAGGATTTCTAATCACAAAAGTCCTAGTTTCTTTTTTATTTCATGAGTGAAGCTCAGTTCTTGTAGCAGGTTGAACTTCACAGTGCATCCAGAACGCATAATGACTGGTGCAGGTTCACTTTCAGAGGCCTTTTGAATTCACAGAGCTGATGGAAGGGGCTGAGAGGGGTTCGTTTAGAGGGTTCACAGCTGGAACGGTGCATTTTGACATTCTTGCTGTTGTCTCCATAGGTGATGAGAAGCGCTGAGCTGAATGTTACTTTACAAAAGTTTATCTTTGAGTGGTCACTGGTTCCATCATCAAAACGAACCGCATGATTGTGTTTTATGGCACACATTTTATGATAATTGCATTGGTTATTGTTATTTTTTTAATGCCAGGGACACAAGGAAATGTTTAAAATTGAATTCCTGGATCCACTTCTGGAGGGGATTGTGATAAAATCAGATCAAGACAGAATAAATGAGGTAATACAATCCAAAATAAATTCATACAAACATAGCGCATTGAAATTTTATATGTTAGCAAGTATACAGTATCAAGAGCAAATATTAAATGCAAATGCAAGTGTAGAGAAAGGATCATGATCATCATTCAACTAATTATGGATTTAATTTTGCGACAATGAGGAATATTAATATTATGGGTTTTTAAATCAATATTTTAATGATGATCATTATAGCATTAAATTAAATGTTATTAGTTTTGGATAATTATAGATTTTATACACTAACAATGATGATCATAATTAGTGTGTAGTTAGTTGACTGTGAGGCGCCCTTGTAACGGCATTGCTGTGTTACGGTGCCATATAAATTGTCATTGTTATTATTATTGTTATTATTATTATTATCTTTAGACGAGCGGCATGGAAAACCGTATTTCTGCTGGGAAGGAGGATGGTAAAGGCATTGAATGGCTCTTCCCTGACACAACCAAAAATTTTTCTCGTCTACCGTTACAGTACAGAGTAAGTTTAGATTTTCCCTTTCTAGGAAGTACCAAATTCTTTAATTTGATATGTTTTTGTTTCTTTACCTCATTTTCCAGTTTGCTATAATTATATGTAAGAAATTAAGAAATTTTGTCTTTTAATGTTAGTTTTAGTTCTTCCACATTGGACTAAAGCAACATTAATGTGTAATGTTCTATTACAACTGGACATATATAGCATTTGTGAAAGCATCTCACAATGTGATTTCACATATAAGACTTGAGTGACACAGAGTTCCTCATTTATATAGAAGTTGCTTTTTGTAACATTGCTTTGTGGGGTGCACAATAGTGTAGTGGTTAGCATGCTGGACTGTCAATCAAGGGGTCGCAGGGTTCAAATCCTTACCAGGGCAGAATTTGGTTTGAGATTTCTGCTCCATGTGCACCCTCTAGCCAACTCAGCTATAATGAGTACACTGACCGTACACTGTGGATGGGAAGATCAGATGGTGAGGGAGAGGACTGGCCACCTGCCTTCATATGCCGACTCTAAGAAATGAAGTCACTAACACTTCATACCCATGGCTGCCTCAGGGCTAGCTTAAGGGACTGCTCTTCTTCTTATGTTATGTATTTTTATAGTTATTGCTTCCTTTTGCATTTGTTCTATCATCTTCCTTTTTACCACTGTTCCATTCATCCATTGTATTCGTTGTTCCAGGGCTACTGTGGCTGGACACTGGCCACTCGTGATCGCCTTCTGATTCCTGGTAATCCATACATTGGAATCCTGCATTTCAGAAATCATTACTACACATTCGTCTCAAAAGAATCGGCTTTGGAATTTGCTTCAGATCCAGACAGGTGGTGCACTTAACTTGGTCCTTCATGTTTTGAAGAAGACATTTTTTGGAGATATTTTATGGAAGGTGCTTTGAATGAATGTTTTAAAAATATATTTGAAAGAGAGAACACTTTAATACACAGATGTTGAAGTTGTTTGAGGAAAAACGAGAATGACACGAAAATGCTATTTTTTTTATTGTTTTAGGTACATCATGCAGATTTCAGAATGTGCTAAGAAGAGCCCTGAGTTGATTCAGCTACTGGAATTGCACACTCAGTTTGCCTCATTAGCATCTTATGGCCAGGTAAACAGAAATTTGGTTTATGGTAAACTGATTGCAAACACCAGTGAAATTGAAACTGAATATTGTGCTAAAACCAGGTACAAGGAAGAAGAAACATAACATCTCATCATTGCTTGTTGTTTCTAAAAACAGGAGGAGCTTAGTTATGAAAATGATTACTTATATCAGTCAAATTTAAACTGAAGATTACAATGACCATCATGTTACATGTAGATGCCATGTGATGGCCTGGAAATTTTGTGCTTTTCTACACAAACCGATATTGATAGAAATATTTTGTCACATTTCTAAACAGCATTGGTCTTAATTAGCTTCATCTGAGTCTAAAAATTGATTTAAATATTGACAAATGTCTGTTGGATTCAACTTTTCAGTTATAATTAATAACATAATAAACTTGATATTGAAAACTAGGAAAATTGGTGAAGTTTATTGAGTGAATTGTTTTTTATTTTTTACACTAAACATGAAAAGCTGCTTCAAAAATGGAAGTACCAGTAAACTGAATCTCTTAACCACTATTAGTCAAAGACATGGAAGAATAAGTCAGACAAAGTTTATGTTCTGCTGCTGAGATTAAGACATTCAGTCATCTTTACTTATAAACGTATTCTACATATAAATGCATATACATATTTCATATATATTCTACATATTTCATGTATGTTTATTGTAGGGCAAAGAAGCAACAAAGATGATTGAGAAGCCGATAACTAAGAGTGATAGTGGGACCCAGACAGACACACATTTCTATGAGTCGAACATTGTCAAATCTTATGAATGGAATGAATGGGAGTTGAGGCGGAAAGCAATCAAACTGGTATATCACCATTTTCAATCACTTCTTGTACTCCTGGTTTTCACATTGTCAATTTCTTGTGCATAAACTCTTAAAATAGTTGTGTAGTTAACAAGGTTAAATTCCCTTATTAAGTGGAGTTTATTATTTAATTTCTATAAAAGTTTGTTTTAGCTTAGTTTTCTTTTAAAATAGCCATTGGATGTGAAGGGCCAGCAGTGAATATTTTAGTTTGATTTAAAAAGTCTATTATAAATGGCTCAGATATTCATTTTTAAGATACTGCATTGGCTTTGGAAATTTTTTATGTCAGTTACTTCCATTTCACTTACTTGTGTACTTAGATGTGGTTAATGTTTGTTATACAAAATTTAGTTAACATCATATATGATATGGTAGGAGCACTTTGTAATCTGAAACTCTGAGAGTCGTATATCTGATGGAAATCTGATGTTCTTATCTAGGCAAACCTACGGACCAAAGTAACCCACTCGGTTCAGACGAACTTGAGCAACCTTCGAAGAGATAACATTGCTCAGTGTTATCCACCAAAGTCAGTAAACTATGGAATGTCTCTATAATTATTCTGACAATTAGTCATGTTACTACACTTTCCTTCAGACAAAAGCTACACCAGTCTGTTGCTGATAATGATTTAAATGCTAGTGGTCATGTATTATTATTATTATATATTATTAGCACATTTTTAGTGATCGTGTCCAAGTGTATCAATAACCAAACTTGTGCTGTGTTACCAAACACCAATCTTTCTCTGATGTCACAGTTTTGATCTCTTATGCATCAGACAAATGAGTCATTACATTTAAATAATGATAGTTAGGTGTGACAAGGGTTTTGATATTTAAAAAGACTGAAGGACTACTTCAAAACAGTATTAGTGAAGTGGTACAATATAAGAATTGCAAGAATTTTGACAGGTCATATTGGTTCATACACACATCCAGGCTTGATCAGTAGCCTCCTCCTCACCACCATCATCATCATCACTGCCACCACCATCATCATGATTATTACCATCTTATCAAGGGCATGTGTCCTCTGGTAGGTAGGTACATATACCGTATCCATGATATCAGTATGCCATGATTCATTTAACACTTTCCTGATGAGCTGCATTGTGTTCCCAGTCGCTTTTAGTACACGCTTGTTGATAAAGTGTTAAGGCCAATTTCCAGCCAATCATAGCCATGATCATGAGCCAAATCATCCTTTGATGCTATTCAAGAACGTTTTTTATCTGAACAATGAAGACATTCAGTGGCTTCAATTGATCATAGCCTGTCATAGATTGACATGGCCATAGTCTAACTGACGCAGCTAACCAGTTTGTTTTGTTTCAGCATGAAGGCTACATGTTATGGGAAAGGTTGTTTGTGAGGATAAAGCTAATGCATAGCCACATTCCTTGGCATTTCTTGACTTGCTTCTGGGTTTCTTTTTCCAGGGAATTTGGAACACAGACACTGGCCGATAATCACACAAACGTGCCCAAACCTCAGGTGTTCCTGGCTGGACTCAGAGGTGGTGGTATGTCAAAACCAACCGACTTCACCAAGGTCGATCTCACACTTGATGTTGACGAAAACTGAGAAAATCACAGCAACACCAGTGCATTTGGCGTGTTGACTTATTCGAAAGTGATGTTTTAAATCAGTACTCTTAGAATGCAGTGATTATAGGACTTCAGAAAAAGACATTTCTTTCATTCCTAATTTTGACTGCCATTATGGATGCTTGTGAATAAATGCCACCATATGGCATTTCTTATGGCATTTCTGCTGTATCACTGCAGAAATTTTGTGGATTTCAGATTAAATTATATTTCTGTTAAACTTAAATGGTGTCGGAACAGTTAAAGAAGAGTATTTGGTGAAAAAATTGGTTGTGTTCGTCTTCAGTTTTAGACATCATCTGCATAATAGCCTTCTTTCTGTCAAGAATTTTCAGTATTTGGTTTCGCAGGTTCACTGCGCGACCAGGTTGCGATCTTTATAGCAAAAGAATTGATAAACAACAAGTTAATGATGACCATGAGCACGGTGTATTTTTAACTATATCATACATCGCTTATGAAAATGTGCTGAATGCAGCCTGAAATGTGGGTGATCGTATTTCATCATCACTGCTCGTTTGTATATATATATATATATATATATGTGCCACAACATTTTGGTATAAGTCTGAGATATCATAGACCTTACCTTAGACCTTAGTCCTTCCACGCGCTTGTAGTGCATCGGGCGACACAGCTCCTACTGTGTCGTTTCTGTTGCAATAAGTTGTTTTACCCGGGAGGGCTGCAAACCCTCTGCGGAACCCTCCTCCTTTATCCGGGCTTGGGACCGGCACAGGCTCCATAGTGGAACCTGAGGCGGAGATGAGATATCATAGGCCTACCACAATCACTGCGCATTTCAGGCTGCATTCAGCACATTTTCAACTATGTGGCTGCGCATCTGATCAGTCTCCGACTACAGCGTGCTTCAGCTGCGCCAGCTAAACTAGGCATATAAATTTCTTCACCCCCGCGGTACCGTAATACACTTATAAGCTCTGCAAGATCAAAAGGGTAGCTTTAAAGTCGGACTACTTCAGTAGCCTATGTAGACTATATTACGTTGCAGTCTGTGCGTTGATCTGCAGAGGGTGTATGCCAAAGGCAGGAGTCCAAGGAAATCCATTTTACGAAGTCCTTCATGGATCACCTTTAATAAAATACTTTATCTGGGGTTATCGCGTTTGTATGTATAGGCATCAGATTCGAAAAAGTGGTGCTAATTAATAACCTACATGTAGGCCTACGTATACTTAGGCTACATGATTGTAGCCTCTAAATTCATACAGCTTGATTTAAGTTTCGTATATTTAGCGGTTTTAGCCTGAAGACAGCGACAGCAACAACAATAATGTCTGATCATTAAAATAGCATACAGTATTTAAGTTTTATGGACTTCACATAAATTTTCAGACATATACATAAATCACTTCAAGAAGCAGCGTAGAATAATAATTATTATTCTGGCGCTGTAATAGCGCTCGAAAACCTGTTTTTATTTATGTACGCGAATGCGACATCTACACAAAAATATGTAGTCTGTGTTTATTTTCGCTGTAAGGAATCTATGGTCCTTGCTTTCGCTGTTTATAATAAAATACAATGGTTCTTGTATAGTTAAAATTAATTTTTTATGTTTTAAGCGTATTTTACCTCCCATATTTTAAAGGAATTATTAGCAGATTTGTATAGCTGCAATGAATTATCTTCCAGGAACAGCAAGCCTCGTTGAAGAGATAGACAGTAAGTGCGTATTAGCTGACTGATCATGATGCTGTGGCATTTCCGGTGTATGTAAAACCTTGGTATCAGTGAGTTGAAAAGAGATGGCCCACAACTGTTGAGAATGGTAAACTGCCTTGCTTACGGGTTTACGGGACTACTGAAAATATAGTGATGATAATACCTGGGACTAAGATTACTAATCCCAGATAATACCTTTGAAATTAAGTTGTTTCTTCATTAAAAGTGTAAACATTGTTTTTGTATTTGTTAGAAATGTTGACATTTCAACATTTATTTCCTTACTCTTTACTGCACATGTTATGAAACTGCTGACTTGACATGGTACACTGGGCTTCAGAACTGAAAGAGGTGATTGATGTAATGGTGATGATAGGTTGCAGAATCACCCTGAAACCTGCTGAACTGTGGTAGCATAATGTTACTGCTTAACGAGAAGAAGAACAACGAGGAAGAAGAGGAAAAATAAGAGCAGTTTGACGACTAGAGTGTACTAAAAGTGACTGGAAACCAATGCAGCTAGTTAAAGTGTTAAGCTGGCCCTGATTGACAATTTGACATCATAACATTGATGTTACTGCCTGTAACAAACTATGGAAACTGGGTTCCTTACTAGCGGAACATTATTGCTCCTTCTAGATTCACCCTTTGATACCTGCTCATCTATGTGTCTTGTAGTACGTAATTACACTTGGTATCAATAAAAGGTTTTAATTTTTAAATTGAAATTTTGCTTAAATTAGCTATTGAGTGTCTGTGTAGAAGGTGCAAAGTGATGTTTTTATTTTTGCAGAGAAGCTTTTGGTTGTGCTAAGAGATGGAAGGACTCTTATTGGTTATCTTCGAAGCATAGACCAATTTGGTAAAGCTTGTTTAATGACTGTAAAGTTCTATTCTGATGCTTTGAACATTGAAAACCTTATTAAAGTTGATTCTGTTGGCAATGAATTTATAATGATATGAATTTCATTCGGGACACTAGATCGGCTAATTGATACTTCTTTCATTAAACAGTAAAGTATAATGTCATTGAAAGTGTGTGTGTGTGCTGGTAGTTCACATTTACCTATATAAACTCTTTGAATATGCTGCATGATATTAAAGTCCAGTTAGATACCACATAGGGTAAGACATCACAGGATTTAGATTTTTGAAGCTCACTGACATTATTAAATTATGACAACATTTGTACATGGAAATCAAACACTGTTTCTTCTTAACTTTGATGGTGGTTTAATGTTGCTGGTTACTGCTGATGACTTTCCCAACATGATAAATTTATTAATATGTTTAGTATTACATTTGGGTCAACTCATTTCTCCACCCTTCCAGACTCAGTAAGGAAGTAAGGATATTCTTTATTACTACCAACTGCTTATACTGCACTTTGGTTTACGTACAGTAACCTATTAAAACAGTTGTCTTGTTGTTAAATTGCTTTCATCATGTTTGCTCTCAGGTTTAAGATTGGTCAAACCCAGCAAGATTTCTACTGAGGCATATAAAAGTATGCTATATATATGTGTTCACCTTCAGATGTAATTCCTTGTGAATGACAAAATTAAGTCAGGAGTAGATACAGGAAATCCAGACCTTTTAATCTAGTCAGTCCAAAAATGCCTCTGAGGGCTATGCCATTGTGGAATTTGACAATTGTAAGATATTGCAATATCATTGCTATTAAATAATAAAAATTGTAATGATTTTATTACAGTTTTAATTTCTTGTTTTTAGCGAACCTCGTGCTACATAAAACAATTGAGCGAATTCACGTGGGCCAGAAATACGGTGACTTGCCGAGGGGCATCTTTGTCATACGAGGAGAGAATGTTGTTCTACTTGGCGAAATAGTAAGATTGTGATCACTTGTTTCTCTGCACAAAATTATCGTCAATTTGCTTATGAATGTTATAAGTACCAGTATGATGTATTTTATGTTGGATTGGGTGTAAGTTTGTCGTTTAGTTAAAATTAATTAGGAATTAATCCATTAACCTCCTTAGCGTTAACCCCGAGCGTTACTCGGGGCCGAAATTCTATGTAAAAGCGGTTAACCCCGAGTATCACTCGGGGTAAATGTCGTCTTATATTTTTTTACAATGAGAACGTATTCTTTACAAGGGCCTATCATAAATTCAATAAATCGGCAGAAAGAACTTTTCTATTGTTAGTATCGTATAGTATAGTACAGTGTAGTGTAGTGTAGTGTAGTCTAGTGTAGCATAGTGTAGTGTGGTGTAGTCTATTGTAGCATGGTGTAGTGTAGTCTAGTGTAATATAGTGAAGAATAGTGTAATGTAGGATAGTATAGTACAGTGTAATGCAATGTAGTCTAGTGTAGTGTAGTATTGTGTAGTGTAGTGTAACATAGTATGATGTAGTGTAATCTAGTGTAGTGTGGAGTAGAATGGCATAGTGTGGTGTAGTCTAGTGTGATGTAGTGCAGCATAGTGTGGTCTTGTGTAGTGTAGTGTAGCATAGTGTAGTGTGGTCTAGTATAATATAGTGTAGTGTAGTATAACGTAGTGTAGTATAGTATATTATAGATAGCAAAGCATAGCTGCCATAGCAAATCAAATCAATCAAATCAATCAAATCAAATAACTCTTTATAGCACTTTATAGCACTGCATAATATAGAATAGCATGGTATGATGTTGAGTTGTATAGCATGGCACAGTATAGCATAATTTAGAATAGTATGGTATGGTATAGTATGGAATAGTATAGTGTAGTATGGTATAGTATAGTATAGCATGGCATAGCATAGTGTTGCATTGTATAGTATAGTTCACACTGGTGAATAAATATGTCTTTTACTTTTCAGACGCTTGCATTCCCCTTCGATGTGTGCAAATATTTTCATACAACATACATATTTTTATATATACACATAGATATACATATATATACATATTTGGCAATGAATTTATAATGTATATATGTATATATATACATATATATACATATATGTATATTCCCTCAGACGTCAGGCTCGCCGCCTTGAAAGAACTTGCAGGCGCACTGGTCTACCAGCTGATCGGCTAGCCTGGGTTCAGTTCGTGCGAGGCATGCATCGTCAATACCGGGACCGGGAGAGACTGTACTGGGAGAACAGGATCGCCTCCCACGCAGGCGACCACAGGAGCCTTTGGGCTTCTCTTGATGTCCTTATGGGTCGAGGTGTGAGCCGGGCTGACCAGCTCATGAGCGCTCGCTCGTTCTCAGCGGATGACTTCCTGACTGCATACGCATCCAAGATCGACAGTGTACGCGAAGCCACAGAGGGTGCACCACCTCCATACTATCCACCTACGGACTTTCGGCTTCCTGTCCTGCAAGAGGTCACTGCTGTGGGCCTGCGTCGACTCATTCTTTCCTCTCCTTCCAAGTCTTGTGAATTGGATCCTCTGCCCACATTCCTGCTCCAGGAGCACGTTGACACCTTGCTCCCCGTCCTCACCGAACTGTGCAACAGATCGATTCGGGATGGTGTCTTGCCTTCGCAGCAAAAGAGGTCCATACTAACACCCAGCCTAAAGAGTGGCGACCTTGACCGCTCGGACCCGACCAACTATCGACCCATAGCCAATGTATCATTCATCTCAAAAATCATTGAAAAGATCGTTGCCAGCCAACTCGTAGCATTCCTCGACGAGAATAACCTTCTACCATCCTGCCAGTCTGGATTTCGGAAGCAACATTCCACCGAGACTCTCCTGCTTCGGTTATTGTCAGATGTCTACAAGGCTGTTGACAACTCGCAGCTCACTCTCCTGGCCCTATTTGACGTCAGTGCCGCTTTTGATACTGTGGACCATGATATCTTGATTAAGCGACTGCATGTCTCTTACGGGCTTTCTGGTAACTTCTTAGAGTGGCTGAAATCCTTTCTCCAGGGGCGAACCATCACAGTGGCTCATGGTGATACTAGGTCCAGGTGGGTCCCTGCCCCGTTCGGTCTCCCTCAGGGCTCTGTACTTGGACCCATCCTTTACATCATTTACACTTCTGGTCTCGCTCCATTTCTGGATGAGCATGGGGTTCAGGGTCAACTTTATGCTGATGACATCCAGGCATATCTCCACTGTAAACCATCTGATGCCCCTCTGGCATTGCAGTCCATGGGTGAGCTTTTGCGGGCCCTTGAGGTGTGGATGGCTTCCAACCGCCTTAAATTGAATTCCGCCAAGACTAAATTTATTTGGTTGGGTACTAGGCAGCGGCTGGCTGGGCTTGACCGGGCATCTCTCGCTGCTGAATTCCCCTCTTTCTCCTTCTCCCCTGCAGTGCGCGACCTTGGCGTCGTACTTGACCAAGAGTTAACTTTCTTGCCGCAGCTTCGCCGCTTAACCCGTGACTGCTTCTATCAGTTGCGCCAGCTCCGCACTATTGCTCGCGCCCTTTCTCCATCTGCTACATCCACTCTGGTCCATGCTTTTATCACGGCCCGAGTAGACTACTGCTCCTCTCTCTATATTGGCCTACCTGCGGTGCGTCTGGCCTGTCTTGAACGCATCATGCGTGCTGCTGCCCGACTTATTGGTCGGATATCCAAGTTTGACCATGTGTCCGACTTCATGCTCTGGGACTTGCATTGGCTACCGGTTCCCCTGCGCATCCAGTATAGGACTGCCTCCTTGGTCTGGCGCTGCCAGCTGGGCATCGCTCCAGCCTATCTGAGGTCCCTCTGCCTACCTGCCGGTGAGACCCGTGGTCGCTCACTCCGCTCTGCGGAGAGGGGGGTGCTTGTTGTGCCATTTGCTCGTACTGCCACCATGCAAAATCGGGCCTTTTTGGTGGTTGGTCCTGTGGTTTGGAACGGGCTCCCTCTGGAGCTGCGTCTCCTCCCGAAAACCCAACCCGAGTCTTTCTACACTGCGTTAAAAACTGTTCTTTTTGTTCGTGCTGAAGTCGGGAGCGCCTCTGAGTTGTCCCCTTGAAGACGCGCTATATAAGTGCTCAAATGAATGAATGAATGAATATGTATACATACCTACACACATATATATATATGCATGCTTGCATACATACCTACACATATATATATATACAATTATACATGCACAACTATGGTGTGCAACTGTGCATATGCCTGCACATACATAAATAAATGTAACCATTTTGGCAGGTTTTTTTTTATATAAATGTAACGTTTTTGGCAGGTTTTTCTGGATATAAATGTAACGCTAAGGAGGTTAAACCTTAAATGTGTTTGATGGGATTGTTGGCAATGCCTTAAAATTACTGTTGATGGTTACGATGGGTATATATATCAAATGATAGAGGTCTATCTTGAGAGAGAATTTGTCTGTTGTGTTATGATATGATGTCCTTAATGTGAGAGATGATGCTAATTTAGAATTTTGCTGATTGTTTGAGATCTGATGGATTTGGGTTGAGAGCCTACAACATAGCCCTGGAACAAAAATGTTTAATTGGGTTAAATTATAGAGTGGGTATTTGCTTGACTGACTCAGTCGTACTTTGTACTGTGTTGGACCTTCTTGGAATAGTCTTCCATTACATATAATGTACTGTTGTATTTGACTTTATTCAGAATACATTTCCAGTTTGCAATGCCTTTCGACACACCTGTTATATCGTTAGATAGCCATATGTGCAGTGGTTTTGAGAGGTAATTAAATGGTGATTTATGGGTGTGGGATAGTGTAGTGGTATTGTGCTGGACTATTAGTCATGATGTTGGGGTTAAAATTCCCATCAGAGCAGAAAATAACTTTTGAGATTTAGTTGCCTCTTGTACATCAGAGAACAGTGCTTCTCAAACTTTTTGATGCGACAGACCAGTAATTGTTTTATCAGCCTGGTGGTGCTTTTCAACATCAGCTTACTTAGGCCTATGTGGCATGTGTGAGTAGCACTGCCCTAGAAATTTAAACTATGAGTGCACTAACTGTACAGTGTCAGCACTTGGAAAGATCAGGCATTGGTAAAGAGGGCTGGCCACCCATTCTCATATGCTGAGGCTAAGAAAAATTAAACCACTATTTAATGAAACCACTAACTCTTCATAACCATAGTTGCCTCTGGAGCCATCTTAAGGGACTACTCTTATTCCTCTTTTTCTTTAATCTTCTTTGTCTAAAAGGTGCTGTATTAAGTGTCTTAGTACATACAAACATGCATAAATACAATATCATCTGAGATGTTCAATCACAGTTCTGGACACTGAAGGTGAAAGAGGCACACAAGAAATGTGGTATTGTGTAGAGATGGATTTATGCATCCCGGGCTCCAACTGTGCACCATACGACCCAAATGCCAACCGAAAGTCATTGCATTTGGGTGGTCTGGAAATGCTGTGTTGCACTGTATTGTAGCTATGTCACTGACCAGTTATGATAATATAACTATTGGTGTTGTGATACGTTATCTAGGATGCAGAGAAAGAGGAAAACACTCCACTTACTCAGGTTTCCATTGATGAGATTCTGGAGCTTCAGCAGGAGGAACAGTTGGCTCAGCAGCAGAAGCAGGATCTGAAGAAGAGGGCGATGAAAGAGAGAGGACTTGTCTGTCACACCGATCCCATACATGACGATTTCTTTTAGCCAGACTGTACTGTAAGGCATACCAGTTGTAGTTTTTTCCTGACTATCAAGCAAGTGTACAGATGTCTTATGACCGCCAGTGCTGGACGGATCTGAGGATTTTATAAGTTGGACAGAGTGCAGTTTACCAGTACTTACTCAACTGATTCTCAACATCCAGCTGTGTTCTTTGGAATTACTGAAAGTTTTTGAAATGCTTCCAACCCAATAATAATGATAACGGAGTGGTAAATTAGCGTAATTCAGTGATTAGATGTGTTTTATTTGTCTGACAGATCTTGTCACTAATTGAGTTCCAGCAGTAAGGCTATGGAAATTCTGATTGTTTTAATAACATAACGTATTCCTTAAGCTCATCAATCAGAATAATTAAAGTTCAACGCACATCAAATGGTTTAGTTGTGAAATGAAAGTGTCGTACATAATATGAGTCATTTTTATCAGCTGTGTTGTCTCATTTCCATTTCTATGTTCCACAAAGTCTTGTCTCTGTAGTATAGGTGTGCTAAAGTGATGCGAAGTATTAGTTGATTTTTCAGGAAAGCCATTGCTAAAGGCCAGGGATCATCCATTTTTCATTGACGTCTTTTATGGACAGGCCCCACACTCCTTGGAATTGTAAGAGTAAGGGTTGCTGTTTGAGGATATATAACCTGCAAAGACATGTCTGCAGTAATTTTGCATTTAAGAGATAGTAAATAAATATGAGAATAAGAACGAGTTTTTTACCAACAGACTTGTGTTACAATACAAAAAGAAAATACTGCATTTGTTTGTGGCATGTACTGTACACATTGTTATTATTATTATTATTATTAATATTATGAAGGTAATTTATGAAATGCCACTCCAATAAACCCTAAACGATGTCAAATGTCATTAAGAATGTCACCCATCAGTAAGCAAAGCAGTTCACAGAAACTAAAAGTCGCCAGTTGCAAGCCCACGCACTCATATGGAGCGACCCCAAAATAGATTCCCAACCAACGTTGACAGCATGCCCAAGTAGAACATATGGGAACCAATGAACCATATTCATATATGCAGCACGTATAGAGCCCATTGTGGGCGTCTGCACTCTGCAGGAATTTTTCTAAGGGGGCAACAAATTTCTAGGAGAGGGCAAAAAGTTTGGATGGGGGGGGGCAAAGTGACTGCATAGAATATATTCATGAACACAGAACACTTGACAACTTTAAAAATAAATAATGGTCAAGGACTTACCTAAATATAAGTGTTTTTTAGAATTGAAAATTGTCTTAGACTGTTGTAATAATCATGATAATCAAAATATTTTTGTAAAATATTTACAAAATCTAGGGGGCAAATGCCCCCTTACCCCCCGGACGCCCTTGTTTAATGTGTACCATTTAATGCCCGTGAAAATGTTAGTAGATAAGATGATGCATGTAGGGCCTATCGGATCCGGCTATCATTCGAGCATCTGACTGCACGTTGAGCAGGCATTCATCGCCTGCAGGTCGGTAGATCGAAGCGTCAACGACGATCGACTTCACTCCAAAGATCTGCGTCGACCGCTCCATCCCCGTCGAGACGTATACGCCCTGTTGCAAACAGCGGAAGCCTAAGTGACCCATATGCTTAGAGTTTATATAGCAACTAGCTGTAACCCGTGAAAAATCACGGTATATAAAAAACAATTATTATTGCAGTGATAACAATAACGTCATATTATAGGCCTATAGCCGTCGTCAAGACAACCGTCGCCAAGGCGGCAGTATAGTTACGTCACAATAGTGTTTGTTACGGGACGGACAGACAGACGTACAACGGTTATTATGTTGTTTAATAGACAGCACTGCACAAAGGATAAGGTACGACGGCAGTTGATAACTCCGAAGCTTCATCGTTCAGCAGTCCCTCGTAATAAGGTCGTGTCTGCGTAGGGTAGGCTTTTGTCGGCAGGCTGATGATAGACCCGTCATTTCATGACGGTCGACTCGACTCCAAAATCTCTCCCTGGCCCCGACCTTTCGTTTGGGGCTCGACACTTGCTGTCTACCAGTGATCTGTTTGCCCTCTGGTTAGGTAGACAGAAGCAATGGCGTTCAGCTATCGATGATTTGTGACAAAACAATCCACAAACACTTGGACCTCGTTTGGACCACCCTCTGGAAACCCCTACGATTTGATGCAGCGCTTGTGAATAGGCTGGTGCCCTGCGCTTGGCCTTCGAGTGGCGCTTTAGAAGGTTGGAGTTAACAATTAAATCCGCGGAAGACTTGAGAAAAACCTGTCTGCATATGCCCAAGTGGAGCCTGTAGGCCTAATAATAGGACCCACATTCTCCTATTTATAGCCGTGCAGAACCCACATTGGTCCCATCTATAAATATTTATGGAAATGCTGGCAGGTTACTTATGTTAAGTCAAACCCTCTAGTTTTAAAAGTCGTGTCTTGGGCATGATTTTTAACTCCAATCAAGAGTCAAGTGCTATTAATTATCTTCAAATCAACTCTCTTGAGTCAATAGTGTGCATCAAAAGGCCACATTCCGAAATTTTTCCTTTTTGTTGTTTGGTTATGGTTTAACCTTTAAGCAGATGCCTGTATTACCCCTGTAATCAGTGCAGGCATACAGACCATTAAACCATTAGCCTACATTAGGTCTACATCATACATGCACTGCATTGCCTACTGAGCCCTGGCAATGGTCAGCTGCAGGTTCGATGTGAAGGGCGTCTTGGGAATGCTCCAGGCCATGAAGCGAGACTTTATTCAAGTTTTTCTCTGTGTTTAGACTGACACTGGATTCGTTGTGTTGGACTCGCATCTGGGGCTCGAACTGAAGACCTTCTTAGAATGTGTGTGGACGCTGTTGGTTGCAATTTCAAGGGCTTACAGGGTGTGGCGGAGGCTACTGTTGCAGGCGTCACATTTGCCTTGACAGATGGATATCGGTCGACGAACAGAGTGCTGATAAGTGGCTTTCCACACGCAAGCAGAGGCGTTCTAATTAGACTTTTCGGCGCTTTTATTAGCGCTGTGTACGGAGCGTCTAGCACCGCAAATCGACCGACTTTGCATTTCAAATGACGGCAAATGGAAATCCGAATGGCGACAGAATTTGCATCATCGAACGGCATTCATGTATTCAATGTCATTTTTATTCACTCATCTATATTCACTCTTAAATATTTCACTCTCATCATAATATTATTCACTCTCACTCTGTTCAATCACCTATAATCTATTTACTCTCAACTTGAACTATGTATTCACTCTCACCACATTCACTCTCACAATGCATGTTCAGTCACTATATTCACTCACCTATAGGCCATAGCCTATATATTCAATCTCACATATGTATTCATTCTCACCATGCGTATATTCACTATCACTATATTTTCGATGATCACTATTCACTCACGTATATTCATGCTCCACCTTTGTATTCACTCTCACCATATTCACACTATGTTCAATCTCACTATATTTACTCCCATCTAAATTGACTTTCACCGATATTTCAATAGAAAATTTATAATTCGATACACACTAAAAACCGTTGGCGGCTGAAGCTCCATATAGGACCATGGAGTTGAAGTCAATGACAATAATTTATATAGGTCAGAAGTTGAAGATCACAACTCTTGCACTCGAGGTTTTATTAAAATGCTCATGCTCGCAAATCAGTTCTCGCTCTCTCTCTCTCTCTCTCTCTCTCTCTCTCTCTCTCTCTCTCTCTCTCTCTCTCTCTCTCTCTCTCTCTCTCTCTCTCTCTCTCTCTCTCTCTCTCTCTCTCTCTCTCTCTCTCTCTCTCTCTCTCTCTCTCTCTCTCTCTCTCTCTCTCTCTCTCTCTCTCTGTCTGTCTGTCTGTCTGTCTGTCTGTCTGTCTGTCTGTCTGTCTGTCTGTCTGTCTGTCTGTCTGTCTCTGTCTCTGTCTCTCTTTCTGCGGTCAAGGCCGTACAAGGCTTTTACGTGTATAGAGCATAAAATGTTTCAATGCAATCGCTTTCTTCCACAGCAACTTTGCGTTAAGCTAAACGTCGACCAAGGCTATATAGCTATTTCAAAACGAAACTGTTCGTAATTTTCGTAATTCTGAGGGATGGTACATAAGAGGTAAGACAATTTGGTAATGAGGAACTGAGATAATTGCAGACTTTGATGCGTGCATATGTAAACTGCAGAACTATTGAAGCGGATATATTATATGGCTGGCATCTATCCGATAAACTTTGGGGAACATGCTCCTCTGTACCCATCGATCGACGCCTTTATTTATTACATATAAATTCACAAGGAAAACAAATTAAGTCACTCCCAACAGTAACATATCATGCGTTAGAACATGGTTAGAATATATCACAAAATTGTGTGCGTAAAGCAATAATATTGCGATGCTCAGTTAAAGGCTAAAGCTCGATATAACCAGCGCATCTACACGGCGGAAACTTTGCCAGACATTTCGCCGATGATTTCGTTACGATAGTCCGTCGATCTCCCGTACAGACCGATGCATCCCAACGATCGATCAATTCCTATTAGCTGAGTGCCTGTTGGCCGACATGAATGCGAGGAACGACCATTGCTGTATATATGCCTGTGCTCAGACTTAAGTTCAAATGCCTTCGGATTTTGCCTAAAAAGCTGCATCTCGAACTTTCGTTGATACAATACCAAAGGTTCAGCAAAAGTTATTTATAAAGTTTTTCTTTTTCGCAGCACAACATCGAAGGTAAATCGATTTGTGTTCAGTCAGTTCGTTATATAGTTATTTTATTAATTAGTTAGCTGGTTATCGGAACACTTAATACAGCGTATTTGATCCTGAAAAAAACGCTTTTTGAGTGTATATATAGAACCGTTCAGCAGTTCCTGTAGCGTTATAATCGTAAACTCAACCTTACTAAAACTCCACTTGCCAGCTATAGCTTTTGTTGATTTATCTGATGGACGATGTTTAGCCTATTAATGGATGGCAGAGGATTAGCTTATGACTTGATGGCAGAGGATTAGCTTATGACTGGATGGCAGAGGATTAGCTTAATTATGACTGGACGACAGAGGATTAGCTTATGACTGGACGACAGAGGATTAGCTTGTGACTGGATGGCAGAGGATTAGCTTATGACTGGACGACAGAGGATTAGCTTATGACTGGATGGCAGAGGATTAGCTTATGACTGGACGACAGAGGATTAGCTTATGACTGGATGACAGACGATTAGCTTATGACTGGATGGCAGAGGATTAGCTCATGACTGGACGACAGAGGATTAGCTTATGACTGGACGACAGAGGATTAGCTTATGACTGGATGGCAGAGGATTAGCTTATGACTGGATGGCAGAGGATTAGCTTATGACTTGATGGCAGAGGATTACATAAGCACAGGCACAAGCATTCCTTTGTGTGATTTCCTTTGAAGCAGTTATCGTTGGAAAATGTGATTATCCAAATTCACATTAATGACCACTATGTCCTACTTCAAAGTATTTTACTACAAGTTCTACAACTATTTGAAACTATTTTCAGATCGTTTATTTAGCAGTTAGTAATTAACATTAAAAAAACAGTTAACTACTTTTCTAACTACTTTCTACGTGTCGTAAGTTTGGAACCTAGTTGCTGGATAACAAGTGTAGCTTGTAAAGGCCCGCTAGTATTACGCCAAATATCTGATCCCTCACCTCTTGCTACCTCTCTGCAGGTCTTTCACCCAAAACTGAAAACATTGCTCTGTCACAAATCTTATCCCGATTCCTCCTCTTCACCTTAACTCCCTCGCCGTTTCAATTCTGGAGGGGATAGATGATTGGTAAGTGGTAACACTTTTGCTCGAAGAACGTAAGATCTTGAAAGACGCGGTTCGATACCCGTTAGCTCCCTATTGGTTGACTCAGCCTTCCACTCCCTAGAGGGCAGCTGTAAAATGAGCAGGCACCTAACAGGCTGCCGTGGCGTGTCTACAAGATCTTGATAATTGTGCTGGCATATGTTTCAATGTTACTTACTGCGGTTTGTCAGTGAGCTTGTCAATAAACACGAATATATTATTATATTATTTCTAAACACCATCCACCTCGACCATGTCTGTCTGACCCTTTTGGATCTTGATCTGGAATTGATTTTACCCCATGTCCATCGATTTTGTTTTGACTAAGCGTCTGTGAATAAGTTGGTTCCCGCGGCTTCGCTTTTTGGGCGCTGTACGTATAGAAATATGGAGATTACGATAACTGTTTGCTGATCTAAACCTTATTTTAACTCTACCACTTCCGTACTTGGCTGGTCCCAGTTCCATCCTGGATCAAGGACGACGGCGACACTGATCGGGAGGGCGTTTTGCTTCACGTTCAGAGGCGTACCAATATGGGTTCTCTATATGGGTTCCATATTGGAATATCGTCCTATTTTGGCTCCCTACGAGCAAGCGAGCAGAGGAACATACAACCTCTGAACCTTAACACAGCATGCAACATTCTTTAAATAATATTTCACTATTGTATTATCATAAATGCGACATAACAAGCAGTGATGCAACTGTGAGAGAAAAATAATTTGGAGGCACTAGAGACAGTTTAGTAAACAACTGAAAAACTCTCTTACCGAAAAGTAGTCAGCAAACTTCACTTAAAGTTTTGGTTTGTTTAACTACTAGTTAGGCTATAACTAGTTTTGAAACAGCGTAGTTGAATGCTTTTAACTACTTAAAAGAAGCAATTTAGCTAACCTATTAGTTGCTAACTAGAGTAGGTCTACTAGTTGACTCTGAATGATTAACATTACCTATTACTGAATATGACATTGTATACATCTAGACCCTACAGCTGTATATATTGGCCTGAATACGGTCTGTTGTACAGATGTCTGGTTGGCCTATTGCTTTATGTGTCACTATAGTGTTGTGACTACATGTACTGCAATTGGATTTTCCAGGATTGCTCTTATGGACTCTGAATTTCATAAGGTCTTTTTGAATTATGATCAGCGATAGGTTGGAAATGCCAAAACATATATGTAAGCTATCCTGTAAGCTTTTTCTTTTTCACAAAAACTTAACCATAAAACTGTTGTAAATATGTAAATAGTGCTGGCAAAATTGCACTCAGGCCTATGCTTGTTCGACTATATTATTAGTGTTCAAGGAGCTAGGTGCGTACGCATAGGCTACTCTTAGGCGCCTCCGATTCCGATTTTGTACCTCCGATTCCGATTTGTGCCTCCGATTCCGATTTTACGCCTCCGAATAAGATTTACGCCTCCAATTCAGATTTTATGCCTTCGAATCAGATTTGTGCCTCGGATTCCGATTTATGGCTCTGAATCAGATTTTATGCCTCCGATTCAGATTAACTGACCTTGGGCGCGAGACCTAATAAGTAAAATAAATAAATATAATAAATAAATACTATGCACAATTGGCTATAGTTTTCTGCTTTTGTCTTTCCAGGTCCATGAATACCAAGGTCTTACAGGTTGTCGTCATGATTGTGTCTACTCTGGCGCTTGTTGCCAAGACAAAGTCTTTGGAACGGGCAGGCGACCCACTGCAGAACATCGACAATGATCAGGCTTTGATGCACTTAATGGCCTCACACCAGTCAGACGACGCCGAGGGCCTTCGGCACAAGGCCAAGGGCACCGATGGCGCGATCAATTGGAGGAAAGCAGTCGATGATGAGGGCTTACAGTGGCCTGTGTATAGCAAGAGGGTTGGTAAGGCAAGAAGTTCTCTCAGCAGCTATCGACGTAACGACGTCTACGGAGTGGCAGGCAGATTCGGCAGGAGCGCCGAGTTCGGCCCTGGGATAATAGAAGACTGAAAACAACTATTATTTGGTCTCTTTAAAAACTGAACTGGGTTACTAGATGATATTACCGGCTATAATACAGCGACTATATTATATACATAAACACGTGGCGCTAGATTATTTCCTACAAGTTACAACGAATACTTAGTCTAAGTTTTTTTAGATTCTCGAGTTATAATGGCATTAGGGCCTATAAGCCTGTAGTGTCTGTCGTTGACCAAACACAAAACATTTGATTCACCAATTCATAAGTGAATTATTTAGAAGCACGTGGTCCTAGACCGATAGCATGGCATTAAGTAATTCAGCAAATATTGAAGTTTTCTGTGTACCTCTCTTCTGCATTTTTATGATGATGAATAACTGCTTTTATTAATATGTTATATGTTCGCTCGTCCTAAGACGGTTTAAAACAATTTAAAAATGTATTTTCCAATGTGAGTCATTCAAATAAAAACGTAGCGTAACAAATTTGTTTGTTTATATTATTAATTGCGTATTCCGGACTCGGACTTCCTCTGGTCTACTCTTTGGAAACCCTACTCTAATTTGACGCAGCGCTCGTGAATAGGCTGGTGCCCTGCGCTTGGCCTTCGAGTGGTGCTTTAGAAGCTTGGAGATTAAGATTATGAATACGATTCCTATTACCCGAATAATTTCTGCTGTGATAAAATTATTGTGAATCGAATTGATAACCAACCGGGTTCCGTTGCAAAGTCCTTTTTTGGATTTAAATTTCGAAGAAGCATAAACATAACTCTGACTTAACTTTCAGCGCCAATCAATGGGTGGCATTCTGATACGCACTGATATTTAATATCATTGAAGCCACGGGCCAATTGCCATAGCAGAGGCCAGAAATTTAATGAATACTGAGTAACAGTGCGCATCAGAGGCCAAGATCTAGTGGAGAAACCTTGATCAGAGGCCGCTAAAGCGGCCCTGGCCTCACAGGCCAGAGGCTTCACCAACATTCAATAACAGTGTGCATCAGAGGCCAGGGTAGCATAAAAATGGCCTTTGCCAGAGAGTGACATTTCTTTTCTTTATTATTATAATGACAGTTCTTCAGAAAGTCGCGAGATAAGTTGTAGGTTGAAGGAAACGAGTCGACTAGCTAGGACAGCCCAGGGCAATGAGAATGATCAAAAGAGGATTTGGTCGTGGAGGAATGCAGTGGAATAGAGGCTAGACCAAGTCTCGTCAAGACTAGGTAGGCGGAAAACGGGAGAAAGAATAATATTCCAAGTTATAGGGGCCGATCTGGAGGAAAATAGTCATTCTGGTGGAGGCTGTTAGACACGAAAGATCGGTTGACAGAGACTGGCCAGCTATGGACGCTACATCCCCAGACAGTCACGCCCAGTGGCACGCGCGGGGTCAGTACAAAAGTCCTACAACCTGCAATCATTAGATTCGGCGATTTATCAATAATATTATTTAAGCGTGAGTTGAAGAGCAACTTGTGAAACACATCAGAATGATGGGTAAGGCTTCATTTGGTATGACACCACATAACATAAGTCACATGGAATTCAATCTGCCTTTCTCTTTGCATTCTTCTTTACCTTCTTACTTACTGTTTTCTTCGTCTTTCTCTTCCCCTTCTCTTTACCTTCTCCTTTGCGTTCTTCGTAGCTATTTCTATATGTGTTTTTCCTTGTCTTCCTCCTACCCTCTGATTTCTTCTCTTCCTTCTTACTCACCTTCGTCCTTGATTTCTTCTTTGTCTTCTTCTTTAACTTTCTCTTTGCCTCCCTCTTTGCCCTTGTACTTGCCTTTTTCGCCTTCATCTATGCCTTTCTTTGCCTTATTCTTTGCCTTATTCTTTGCCTTTCTCTTTGCTTTTCTTTGCCTTCTTACTTGCCCTTCTCATTGTCTTTTTCTTTACCTTCATACTTACCTTTTTCTTCGCTTTCCCCTTCGCGTTCTGTTTTACTCTCTCCTTTGCGTTCTTCATAACCTTCTTCTTTTCCTTCTTCTTTGTCTTTCTCCTTGCCTTCTTTCCTGCCCTCTGCTTTTCCTTACTCTTTTCCTTCTTATTTACCTTTGTCTTGCCTTCTTCTTTGATTTCTTCTTTGACTTTCTGTTTTCCCTCCTCTTTGTCTTTCTACTTACCTTTTCTCGCCTTCTTCTTTGCCTTCTTCTTTTCCGTTTTACTTATCTTGGCCTTTGCCTCCTTCTTTGCCTTCTTTGACTTTCTCTTTACCTTCCTCTTTGTTTTTCTGCTTACCTCTTTTTGCTTTTTCGCCTTCTTCTTCTTTGCATTCTTTTCAGCCTTTCTCTTTGCCTTCTTCTTTACATTCTTACTTACCTTTCTCTCCGCCTTCGTATTGGCTTTCTTGATTGCCTCCTTTTTTGCCTTCTGCGTTACATTTCTGCTTGTGTTCTTCTCTACCTTTCTGTACGCCTTCTTCTTCCCGTTGTTCTTAGAGTTTACCTTTATTTCCTTCTTCACAGCCCTTTCACTTACCTTTTCGTCTTCATCTTTTCCTTCTTACTTACCTTGGTCTTTGCCTTCTTCTTTGTCCACTTCTTTGCCTTTCTCTTTGCTTTCTTCTTTACCTTCTTACTTACCTTCTTCGTCGCCTACCTCTTTGCCTTCTTCTTTGCCCTTTGCGTGCCTTTCTACTTGTCTTCTTCTTTGTCTTTCCTTTGCCTTCGTCTTTGTTGTTTTACTTACCATTTCTTCGCCTTCTTCTTTTCTTTCTTACTTACCTCGTCGTTACCTTCTTCGTTGACTTTCTATTTGCCTTCCTCTTTGCCTTTCGACATACCCTTTCTGTCTTCTTCTCTGCCTTTTTCTTTGCCTTTTCTTTGACTTTCTTTGACTTCTTCCTTGTCTGCTTCTTTGCCTTCTCCTTTGACATTCTCTTTGCCTTCCTCTTTGTCTTTCTACTTTCTACCTTTATCGCCTTCTTCTTTGCCTTTCTCTTTGCTTTCTCGTTACCTTCTTCTCTGCCTTTTCTTTGTCTTTGTCTTCTTCTTTACCTTCTTACTTACCTTTTCTTCGCCTTCATGTTGACCTTCATCTTTGTCTCATTCTTTTCCCTCTGCGTTGCCTTTCGCTTTGTCTTCTTCTTCGTCTTTCTTTTGCCTTCGTCTTTGCTGTTTTACTTACGATTTATACGCCTTCTTCTTTTCTCTCTTCCTTACCTTCCTCCTTGCTAGCTCATTGACTTTCCATTTGCTTCCTCTCTGCCTTTCTACATACCTTTTTTCGTCTTCTTCTTTGCCTTTCTCTTTGCTTCTCCTTCCTTCTTTCTTGCCTGCTTCATTGCCTTCTTCTATGACTTTCTCTATGCCTTCCTCTTTGTCTTTTTACTACCTCCATTTTCGCCTTCTTCTTTGCCTTTCTCTTTGTCTTCTTCTTTACATTCTTACTTACCTTTTCCCCCTCCTATTGGCCTTCTTTGCCTCATTCTTTGCCTTCAGCGCTGCCTTTCGCTTTGTCTTCTTCTTTGCCTTCCTGTAGGCCTTGTTCTTCCCCTTTTTCTTTGCGTTGTTCTGTGCCTTAATTGCCTTCTTCGTTGCCATTTCGCTTACCTTTCTTGCCTTCTTCGTTGTCTTCTTCTTTCCTTCTTATCTACCTTGGTCTTTGCCTTCTTCTTGCCTTCTTTTTAGACTTTCTCCTTGCCTTCTTCTTTGCCTTTAAAACTTGCCTTTTTTCGACAATTTGTTTGCCCTTATCTTTGCCTGTTTCTTTGACTTTTCTTTGCCTTTCTCTCTGTCTTCTTCTTTGCCTTCTTATTTACATTTTTCTTCGCCTTAATACTACCCTTCTTCTTTACCTTGTTCTTTGTCTTTCTCCTTGCCTTCCTTCCTGCCTTCTACTTTGCCTTCTTCTTTTCCTTCCTTACTTTCGTCACTGACTTCTTCTTTGCATTTCTCTTTGCCTTATTTTTTGCCTTCTCCTTTGTCTTTCTCTTTACCTTCCTTTCTGCCTTCTTACTTACCTTTTTCTTTACCTTTCTGTTTGTCTTTCTGTTTGTCTTCTTCTTTGCCTTCAATGTCCTTCATACTTACCTTTTTTACCTTCCGTTTCGCGTTTCTTTTTGCCTTGTCCTTTACGTTCTTCATAGACTTCTTCTTTGCCTTCTTCTTTGTCTTTCTTTTTGCCTTCTTTCCTGTCATCTTCTTTCCTTCTTTTCCTTTACTTACCTTTGTCTTGCCTTCTTCTTTGCCTTCTGCCTTGAATTTCTCTATGCCCTCCTCTTGGCCCTTCTACTTACCTATCTTTCGCCTACTACCTTGCCTTCTTCTTTTCCTTCTTACTTATCTTGGTTTTTGCGTCCTACTTTGCCTTCTTCTTTGACTTTCTCCTTGCCTTCCTCTTTGACTTTCTGCTTACCTTTCTCCGCCTTCTTCTTTACCTTCTTCTTTGCCTTTCCCTTTGCCTTCTTCTTTACCTTCATACTTACCTTCTTCTTCGCCTTCCCATTTGCCTTCTTCTTTGACTCCTTCGTTGGCTTCTGCGTTAACTTTCTGCTCGTCTTCTTCTCTGCCTTTCTCTGCGCCTTCTACTTCCCGTTGTTTTTCGTTGTTCAGTGCCTTCATTTCCTTCTTCTTGCCCTTCATTTGGCCTTTTCGCCTTCATCTTTTCCTTCTTACTTACCTTGGTCTTTGCCTTCTTCTTTACTTTCTTCTTTGCCTTCTTTTTGCCTTCTTACTTACCTTTTTCTTCGCCTTCTTTTTCCTTTCTTCTTTATCTTCTACGTGCCTTGCTGCTTGTCTTCTTCTTTGTCTTTCTCTTGCCTTCGTCTTTGCTGTTTTACTTACGATTTCTTTGCCTTCTTCATCTCCTTCTTACTTACCTTCTTTAGGGTGGTCCACAAAAATAAAGTTTGAGCTAGAGACCAGGCCACCCTCTCAGTTTTTTACACCTGTCAATAGTATTATTGAAACAAAATTTCAGCTTCTTATTGCAACTGGAAGATGGTGCTCAATGACAAATAAATATTACCATATAGTAGTATTTGCTGTAAATCTCGATGCCTTATAACTTGGTCAACATTTATCATGGAGATGAGCTTGAAATAGTTTCTGTTGTGTTATCAGACTTACTTACTTACTGGTACTTGAAACAAAAAAGTGTACAGTTCTTGTTGAAGGTCATAGTGCCTACTTCCTCTGTTTTGGGCTGACATGTTTTCAGAAGTGAATCTTTACATTACAGTTGCTGCAGCGCTTGGCTGTGGTCCTTCTGCCCTGCTACTTTCGCGTAACAGAGTGCGTAAGAAAGCCAGGATAGAGCATGCTGAAGCTGTAAGATCTGAATTTGTACCAGATTAGCCACTGGTACTACACTGGGTTGAGTAAACCCTGCCTAAGATTTTTGGAGCAGGAAATGTCGACCGCCTCCCAGTGCTGCTTTCAGGTGATGGTGTGAATAAGCTCCTCTTTGTGCCCAAATTAGCCTTTGGGACAGGATGCAATGAATTCATGGTCATTCATATTCTTCTGAAGTTGTGAAAACTCACAGTTGACAAGGTTCAAGCTTTGAGCTTTGAGCTTTGATACAATGTATGTCAACACTGGGCATTTCAACGGATTGTGTGTAATGCTGGAAGACAAATAAGCTGAGAGCTCTTGTGGTTCCCCTGCCGTCATCATGTAATGGAATTGATTTTAGCCAAAGTATTCACCTTGTGCTGCAGTCCACCTGTTCTCCATAAATCCCAATCTTCAAGAGATTTAAAGCTGCTGGGAAGGTGTGACACGTGTCAACTTCCGAGGATTGGAAGTCATATCCGGCACTGCAGTCCCCCATGAAACAGCGTCAGTTTTCTCAAGGGTTTGCTGAAAGAAATTCAGAGATCAGAGACAACTACCAAGAGCTCATTGAGCTGACAGTGGTTGTCCTTGGAAGTCAGTCTTCAATCATTCACTGGAGAGCCCCTGGGCCAATTCACCATGCACATTGGATGGCCAAGTTACTGTATGCAATCAAAATCTAACTTTTTCGCGATCAGATTCATTGATTTTTGAAGTTTGGTGCCCTGTTTTACGCAAAGGCATGTGCAAAGGCCCCACTTGCTGCTGAAGCTGAAGACCAAGATCTATCACTTTGAATTGGTCTAGGACAATATGAGTCTATTGACTGTGACGTTAGCGTTGCTGCCAGGACGGTCCTAAAAAATACTTGTGGTACCTTTCAGACGAGGCTGTAGGTCTGGCACTGTTCTCAGACCAACTTCCTGTAACAGACAAAGTGAAGATTGTCGACCAGCTTCCTGTAACAGATTAAGTGAGGATTGTCGACAGAATGACTGCAAGACCAACTTCCTGTAAGAGATAAGTAAAGATTGTCTACAGAATGACTGCAAAGCCTGGTGAAAGAAGATGAAAAGTGATTCTAAGGTACTGAAAGAGGGGTTCTGGGTGATTTTACAACCAACTGAGCACTGATAGTACTGTCACACCTGAAGATGAGTGGTTTTTATGTTACACTTCAACCACAAAAATGGATCGAGAATGAGGATTATGAGCAAGGCAGATAGATAATTCAGCAGTTGAGAGTGGTGAAGTTGTTCGAGGAATTCTACTGACTCATCACCAATGATGAAGAAGAAAAGCTGTTTCTTCTTCAAGTGGTCGAGGCAAATATGAAAGCTGTTCTCACTCACACAAGAAAGAAGACTGCTGTTGACGCAGTGCTTGCAAAGCCTTGCAGTTTCTAGAGTCAAATACTGTAACGGGTGTTGAAATTATAAAACAAGAACAATCGACATTCGATATTCATGAACTGGACGATGTTTTTGACATTTTTGGATATTTCCAATTCATTAAACCTGATGAAATTTTACAGTTCCATCTGTCTAACTGTTCTTGTATTACATATGCTGTCAAATTACAGTAATATTTGATCTGTCTTGAAATAAAATGCATTTGTATGCTCAACACACTCATATCTACAATTAATGTCTATTTATCGGAATATGACTAAGTAACATAGTCCGTGAGCATCGTCTTCCAGTTGGAATAGGAAGCTGAAATTTTGTCTCAATAATACTATTGATAGGTGTACAAAACTGAGAGGGTGGCCTGGTTTCTAGCTTGAACTTTATTTTTTACCATGTGTCTGTGGACCACCCTAACCTTCGTCTTTGCTTTCTTCCTTGTCTTTCTCTTGCCTTCTTCTTTCTGTTTTACTTACGATTTCTTCGCCTTCTTCTTAGCCTTATCCCTTGCGTTCTTCTTTGCCTTCTTCTTTGTCTTTCTCCTTGCCTTATTTCCTGCCAGCTACTTTACCTTCTTCTATTCCTTCTTACTTACCTTCGTCATCGACTTCTTCTTTGACTTTCTGTGTGCCTTCCTCTTTGCCTTTCTACTTGCCTTTTTCCCCCTTCTTCTTTGCCTTTCTCTTTGCCTTCTTCCTTGCCTTCTTATGTGCTTTCTTATTTGCCCTCTTCTTTGCCTCATTCTTTGCCTTCTTCGTTACCCTTTCACTCAGTGGCGGCGATCTTGTTTGACAGGTAGGGGGGGACATTTTGGAACTGATCTAGTGAAAAAAGAGTTTTGAACTGATCTGGTGAAAAAAGAGGTCAAAAAATGTTATGATCTGGTGAAAAAAAGGTCAAAAAAATTTGATGACTTTTTTGGGGGTTTCCTCAAAATTTGGGGGGGGGGGTCCGATGTATGGCGTGTCCCCCCCCACTCTTAAAGGTGGGGGGTCTTGTCCCCCGCGACCTCCCCCGGATCGCCGCCCATGCTTTCACTACCTTATTCGCCTTCTCCCTTGCATTCCTTTTTCCTTCTTGTTTATTTTGGTCCTTGCCTTCTTCTTTGACATTCTCTTTGCCTTCCTCTATGTCTTTCTACTTACCATTTGCGCCTTTTCCCGTTCTCCTTGCCTTTCCTTTGCCTTCCTCCTGGCCTTCTTCTTTACTTTCTCACAGTCTTGTTGTCCTCGAGACCAAGGTCTTGGTCTCGAGTGCACTCGAGTTCGTTTTTAAAAGTCTTGGTCTTGGTCTTGGTCTTGAGGTTCAAGGTCTTGGTCTTGGTCTTGAGGTTCAAGGTCTTGGTCTTGGTCTTGGTCTTGAGGTTCAAGGTCTTGGTCTTGGTCTCGCAAGACCAAGACCAAGACCGGCTATTAATATGAACAGTCATTTTACAGAACTCAAGAATTCTGTATCAAGCCTGCTTGCATCATACGACCAATATCTATGGATGGATACAAGTCATGTTGGTCAGGAAACACATTGGCAGCAGCAACAGTTATTCTGTATCAGACGGTATGATAAAAAATGGGAAGATTTCAAAAGGACTCACTATCTGTACATTTACATCCAGTGCTTGAAAAGCTTCTCAGTGTGTGTCAGCGACTTCAGCACCCGTAGAACGTATTTTTTCACATGGCGGAATTTTTATGAGGCCCACTAGGCACGTCTTGGTCAGAAAATTCTGAGCGAATTGGTTTTTATAAAATACAAAAGGCATTTGGTATAAGAGTTTGCATGAAGGACTTTTGAATACAAATTCGGAATTCTCTGCAGTTTGCATTTAAAGTTAATTTGCTTGAATAAAATAAAAGACTCATGTTTTCATTAAAATAGCGAATATTCCGACTTGACAATTTTTAGAAGTCTTGACCTGATTTCGATTTTTTGGGTCTTGGTCTTGGTCTTGGTCTTGAGGTTCAAAGTCTTGGTCTTGGTCTTGGTCTCGAGGTTCAAAGTCTTGGTCTTGGTCTTGGTCTCGAGGTTCAAGGTCTTGGTCTTGGTCTTGGTCTTGAGGTTCAAGGTCTTGGTCTTGGTCTTGGTCTTGAGGTTTAAGGTCTTGACAACAAGACTGCTTTCTCATTGCCTTCTTCTTTGCCTTTCTACTTACCTTTTCTTTGTTTCGTCTTTGCCTTTTCCCTTCCCTTCTTTTTTGCCTTTATCTTTGTCTTCTTCTTTGCCTTAATTCTTACTTACCTTTTTCTACGCCATCCTATTTGCCTTCTTCTTTGTCTTCTGCGTTGCCTTCCTCTTTGTCTTCTTCTCTGTGTTTCTCTACGCTTTCTTCTTCTCGTCATTCTTTGTAGTGTTCTGTGCCTTTATTGCCTTCTTCGTTGCCCTTTCACTTACCATTTTCGCCTTCTTCCTTGCCTTCTTCTTTTCCTTCTTACTTACCTTAGTCTTTTCCTTCTTCTTTGTCAACTTCTTTGACTTTCTCTTTGTCTCCCTCTTAACCTTTCTCCTTGCATCTTTTCGCCTTCTTCCGATGTGGAATGTGAACTTACGAGCTCCGTCTGACGGTCTAAGACGCTAACCAATAAACTATTGTAACTGGTATGATTATCATCACTGTTATTAATGTTTTACCCGAATAATAATAATAATAATAATAATAATAATAATAATAATAATAATAATAATAATAATAATAATAATAATAATAATAATTGGCACCTCGGATTTGAACAATAAGGAGTCGGTGCAGCGAGGACTGTATGACGGCCTATAGCCTAGACATAGTGACTGGAAACAGTAAACAATTCGTCTGTATATGAGTTTATTGGTTATATGAAGAAATAAATTCGTGTATAATAATAATAATAATAATAATAATAATAATGATAATGATGATGATGATGATGATGATGATGATGATGATGATGATGATGATGATAATAATAATAATAATAATAATAATAATAATAATAATAATAATAATAATAATCCTGAACGAAAAAATAATCCTGGCGAAAAAATAATAATTATAGTGATGATGATGATGATGATGATGATGATGATGATGATGATGATGATGATGATGATGATGATGATGATGATGATGATGATGATGATGATGATGATGATGATGATGATGATGATGATGATGATGATGATGATGATGATGATGATGATGATGATGATGATGATGATGATGATGATGATGATGATGATGATGATGATGATGATGATGATGATGATGATGATGATGATGATGATGATGATGATGATGATGATGATGATGATGATGATGATGATGATGATGATGATGATGATGATGATGATGATGATGATGATGATGATGATGATGATGATGATGATGATGATGATGATGATGATGATGATGATGATGATGATGATGATGATGATGATGATGATGATGATGATGATGATGATGATGATGATGATGATGATGATGATGATGATGATGATGATGATGATGATGATGATGATGATGATGATGATGATGATGATGATGATGATGATGATGATGATGATGATGATGATGATGATGATGATGATGATGATGATGATGATGATGATGATGATGATGATGATGATGATGATGATGATGATGATAACATAACATAACATAACATCATTTAACATCACTTAACTCAGTAGCTGGGATCATGTTTCTCGTCCGAATGACATCTTTCATCTTTCAGCAGTTTTACTTGATGTTTGGACTCGAGGTGAATATGCATACTTCGCATCGAACCGCCAGAAATTTTCAGCTTTCATTTACATAACCGATACCGAGCCGTTTGGCCTACATAATCGTCAACCGAAGTATGTTTCCACACAACGCCCTATTATAGATTCGTTACTTTAGACATTGATATAATATTACACTCGCCAATTTGAATCGAAAATATCCAGTTTGCGGAAAAGGACAGCGTTCGTCAATAGTGAAAACGTCATAGACCAATGACGTCATCAACAAACAAATACCATAAACGGATAATTAAAACAATTACGTAATCCAGCGAAGCGCTATCGTAATTGTTATGAACACTTTTATTATGCCAAAGGAGGCAGAAGCAACAACCAAAACTACACCAATTAAGAATAAAAATACGTAGCGTTAACTAAAGCCAATAACAGTTGACTGAGCATGTGTCATCAAACAGGCTATAAAGTAGAGTAATCAATTTAAATCATATTTATCATGGAAACTAAAGCAAAACTAAAGTTATTACTAGGCCTACGTCGTACTAGCCTACATACAATTTATTGGTCTACATTATAATTTATACATTGTGCGCCTTGTACGCAATGCATTCCGTCGAACTTGCGTTGATATGTATTTTCTGAATCTGCATAATATTGTCATACTGCTGGAACCCGCAAACCCGGGTTTGATTTCTCCACTGTATACAACGTATAGGCATGTGCGCGCTTGTCAGATGCAAATAATTTAAGGACTATTTACTTCTGTAAGTTTAAATGTCAAGCAAAGCAAGGTAAGTTATTGTAACGAAGGGGAGGAAGGTAAGGAAAGGTAAGGTATGGTGTTTGTGGGCCTATGTTTCAGCAATCAACAGTCTATATAATTTGTGCCTCACCTTCCTTTTATAAAAAAAACACGGCTGGAAATGAAGCGAACACAGTGAATGATTAGCCCAACCCATTTCTTGTACAATTTTGCATTACTGTGCTGAGAAGTAGGTTCTTGTATTATTCTCCATATGCAGCATCATGCATGTAGATATTTCACGCCATTCAAATAGCCTGCTTGTTGTTTCATATTTTATTCTACAGTTAGAATAAGCGAAGTTATTTAGACGACACCATTACGAAAAACAATTCGGCACCACAGCCATAAAATGTTTATACTCCACACAAAGACAGATAATTATTCGAACTAAAGACAGTGTTAACGGAGATGGTGATGACAATGATTACGAAAGAACAGTCACGACGCCACGTGGAATCTGTCGAAAAGAGCAGATAGGTATCGATGACGACGCGTTAGGGAGACGTTTAGTGATGTGATAAAACCGCTTAATCGAAGTTAACTCGTCAATTGGATTAGAATCAAATATCTGTATAGCTTAAGCGGACGTATACGTGAAAAAGTTGACAGGATTCTGGATATTTGCAGGAAAAGAGTTTAATTAAACGAGTTTTCGATTGAACATTGAATCTTCGATCTGGATAAGCTGCGTGGAACTGCGCGTTTCTCAACGTATGGACAGCCAAATGATCGATTTGATGATCCACTCTTAGTACTGTTAGCTGCACATCAAAGGAATTGCCTAAGGACTGGATTTATCCACTTCACTGTTACAGTGGAATCCACTGGAACATCGACAAAGCCTAAAAATTCCCATGGACTTAGCCTACTCCACTCCGCGCAACAAACCATCTCTCTTAGGAACATAGGCTACTACACGAAGAAAGATAAGGCATAAGAATGACGCTAGTTAATAGGTGCAGTTTACATAGTATAGAGTCCATTTGTTGTATAATTTCAATCTTAATAATATTAATATCACAGCCCATCAGAAGACTGGTGTCTCATTGAAATTAACCTTTGTGACGTAATTTGCTTTTCAGTTCCTACATTCAAGAGGGGTCTGCATAACGCTACGATCCAATAGCTAATGGTGGTAGGCCCTAGTAGTAAATAGTAGTGATGGTAGTAGCAGTGGTGGTGGTGGTGGTAGTAGTAGTAGTAGTAGTAGTAGTAGCAGTAGTAGTAGTAGTAGTAGTAGTAGTAGTAGTAGTAGTAGTAGTAGTAGTAGTAGTAGTAGTAGTAGTAGTAGTAGTAGTAGTAGTAGTAGTAGTAGTAGTAGTAGTAGTAGTAGTAGTAGTAGTAGTAGTAGTAGTAGTAGTAGTAGTAGTAGTAGTAGTAGTAGTAGTAGTAGTAGTAGTTGTAGTAGCATAGTAGTAGTAGTACCAACAGTATAAGTAACTATAGGCCCTATATTAATAATAATGATGAGTAGCGACATCTCTAGACTTGAAACGCAGTCTTCGTCAGACTGTGAATCAAACATCAGAATGTAAGGTTCTGTTGCGACCGACCTCGATTTGGTTGGAATAAACGAAGCAGCTTCCTGTAGACATAATGTAAAAAGTGTAATATAATGTAATGCAAGACAAATATCTAAATTACCTAAATAACTTAAATTATCTAAATTATCTAAATTATCTAAATTACCTAACTTATCTAAATTATTTAAATTATCTAAATTACCTAAATTATCTATGCAATTCATTTGCAAAGTCACTGAAAAGTCACTTTACACAAAGGTCACTATATGCTCGTGAATAAGCTGGTGCCCTACGAATAGCTTCAAAGTAGTGTTTTAGAAGTTTGGGGTTTACGATTACGAATACGACGACGTCATGTGACAGTCGCCTTAACTTCAGCTGTGATTTAACATAATTGCAACTGTGTTCACTAAATCGTAGGCTTACTAGACTGTGGTCCCGAGTCCTTTCAAAAGTATAATATACTTTAGATGTGTTAAGGAATTCAGTGTTGTCTGTTCTGACTGACTGACGTTGAGGAACGACTTCGCAAGGCCGAGGGTTATTCCAGATACCTTACCCTATCACACAATCATCTAGATGTAGTACCATGCCCCACCTTTTCTTACCGCAATCCAATTCTACCCTACCATACCCGACCCTTAACTATCCTACCATACCTTACCCAGCCTATCCTACTCTTCTCTACCTGCCCTTACCCGAGCTGTTGTTCAGTGTTTATTTGCGGCATACTTTTGTTGAGTTAACTATGAACTTAACTCAATGAAGACGATGTAGTTGCAGCTGAGGTTAATACACAATATCCACAGCTGACTCGAGGAATTCAATAGAGCAGAAGTTGTTACTACGTAGAATGTCGTCTTTCTTGAGCTCTGTGTTTCATGAAAACAGACACACAACCAGCTGTCAATTCTTACTTACGATTTTGGTTTCAACCAAAATGCTAGATAGGATGGGATGGAATTAAAGCAACAGATTGCCTTGGCAGAGGCACGGGTTTCAACCTGCATTCATTCTGACAATCTAACAACATGAGCCTCGCATTATGCGTGTATATTGCAGTGCTCGTGAATAAGCTGGGGCCCTGCGCTTAGCGTCAGATTACGGCTTTAGAAATTTGGAGTTTACGATTAGAATATGCCATTCTAATTAATCTTAGAACCTACAGCGCCATTAAATAATGCACTAGGCATCAATCGATGACAATCAAACAGATAAATGCAATCTAGTAAATTCGTTAAGTGCAACAAGACAGAGAGAGAGAGAGAGAGAGAGAGAGAGAGAGAGAGAGAGAGAGAGAGAGAGAGAGAGAGAGAGAGAGAGAGAGAGAGAGAGAGAGAGAGAGAGAGAGAGAGAGAGAGAGAGAGAGAGAGAGAGAGAGAGAGAGAGAGAGAGAGAGAGAGAGAGAGACCCTAAGGACGATATAAGGAAGATGCCACGAATACATGAGCCTAGTGTTCCTGCCAGCATTTCATGTGTGGACCAAAACCCGAAACAACCTGTTTACATGAGCACAGCGAAGTCCAGACCCGGCTCAAGACATTTGGCGGCCCTGGGCAAATCGGCAAATCGGCGGCCCTAAGCACAAAAAAAGTTGATGACTTTTTTTTTTTTAGTCATTTACCTCTTTTTACAAATATTAATAGTAAATATTTTTTAGAAAATTGGAAAAATTGGCGGCCCTGAAAAATCGGCGGCCCTGGGCGGCTGCCCACTTGCCCATATGGACGAACCGGGCCTGCAGCGAACGTTCAGCCTTAACTATCACAAAGGACAACCAGAGGTAGGCTAGTCATATCTCGAACTGTAGGTGGCCACAACACATGTTCCTCATCAATGCCAGGAGAGATAACATGCAACAAGAAGCTTCTTCTTCTTCTTCGTCTTTGTCTCTCTTCCTTCAGATATGTACCCGACGATGAGGTTTGAACGAGATCTGTCCACTTTATCTGACTCCGACCATGTTGATTTTAATCCGCCATGTTCACTCCTCGCGTCACGAGGTTCCCTCACATTGTCAAATTCTTTGTCTGTCAATGACTGTCATAAGCTAACAATGAGCTTACTCCTTGACCGATTGTATCATGATTGCAGCTTTATATAATTTATCGAATTCCAATTAATGCCTTCTCACACGGATTTGCCCTTGACTACGACCTCACTTGAAGCGACCATAGATTGACGACGCATCGCGTATCTTGAAAGCGGCGCTATAGAAGAACCTTAGATGAGATGAGATATGAATAGGCATGTGTTGTCTCAATTTCTTACTCACCAGGTATCGCATGACCATTCACAGAATATGCTGAGTGCTTTCTGACGATGTGTTCTTCTCATTCTCGATACAAAGTGGAAAGACGATGTTTTTAGTGCCGACTAAAGGAGCCAACACACTGCTGTCTTTCCTTGAGTCGACACAGGCGACGTCTTCCAGCACCTTAACAAAGTCGACATCATCCAGCACACCTTTACAAAGGAGATATCATCCAGCACACCTTCATAGGCGACATCATCCAGAGCCTCTTCACAGGCGCCATCATCCAGCACCTTTACAAAGTCGACATCATCCATGCAGCACCTCTTCACAGGCGACATCATCCAGCATACCTTCACAAAGGCGATATCATCCAACACACCTTTACAAAGGCGACATCATCCAACACACCTTTACAAAGGCGACATCATCCAACACCTCTTCACAGCCGACATCATCCAGAGCCTCTTCACAGGCGACATCATCCAGCACACCTTTACAAAGGCGATGTCATCCAGCATCTCTTCACAGGGGACATCATCCAGTACCTCTTCACATGCGACATCATCCAGCAAACCTTTTCAAAGGCGATATTATCCAGCACCTCTTCACAGGCGACATCATCCAGAGCCTCTTCACAGGCGACATCATCCAGCACACCTTCACAAAGGCAATATCATCCAGCACCTCTTCACAGGCGACATCATCCATAGCCTCAGAGCCTCTTCACAGGCGACATCATCCAGAGCCTCTTCACAGGCGACATCATCCAGCACCTTTACAAAGTGAACATCATCCAGCACACCTTCACAGGCGACATCATCCAGAGCCTCGTCACAGGCGACATCATCCAGAGCCTCTTCACAGGCGACATCATCCGGCACCTTTACAAAGTAAGCATCACCCAGCACACCTTCACAGGCGACATCATCCAGAGTCTCTTCACAGGCGACATCATCCAAAGCCTCTTCACAGGCGACATCATCCACCACCTTTACAAAGTGCACATCATCCGGCACACCTTCACAGGCGACATCATCCAGCACACTCTTACAAAGGCAATGTCATCCAGCACCTCTTCAGAGGCGACATCATCCAGCATCTCTTCACAGACGACATCATCCAGAGCCTCTTCACAGGCGACATCAACCAGCACCTTTACAAAGTGAACATCATCTAGCACCTCTTCACAGGCGACATCATCCAGAGCCTCTTCACAGGCGACATCATCCAAAGCCTCTTCACAGGCGACATCATCCAGCGCCTTTCCACAGGCTTCACCCTCCAGCACCTTTGCAAGGCGACACCCTCCAGCACACCTTTACAAAGGCGATATCATCCAGCACACCTTTACAAAGGCGACATCCTCCAACACACCTTTACAAAGGCGACATCATCGAGCACCTCTTCACAGGCGACATCATCCAGGGCCTCTCCACACGCGCTATCATCCAGCATACCTTCACAAAGGCGACATCATCCAGCACACCTTTACAAAGGCGACATCACGCAGCGCATCTCCACAGGCGACATCATCCAGCGGTCGGCATTTCGACTTCATTGACCTCCGCAGGGTCAGGATCATTTGACAAGAAACCGTCCTTAACAGAAGCATCAGGTTATACCTGTTGCTGGCGAAGATGAGCTTCCGGTCTAGCGCTTGACTTCCGTCTTGCAGTCCTCTTCCATCGGTCAATCTGGAAAGGAAAACGGACCGTATCGAGCGTCGACGTACCCAAAAGGGCCTCACAAATGGTAACGTAACCCCCACAAAGCATAATACTTCGGGTATAAAGCACAAACGCAGACAAATTTCGCAAACTATCGCAAAAAATGACAAATTAGCAAATTTGCGATCGTTAGATTTGAGTACAGGGCAAACTAGGCGGACAATGACGATGACGTCATCAACACTCAAGAGGGTGGAAACGAAATGACGTCAATATGATAGAGTGATAGACCATATGGCATCGCTCGTAAACGTTGAAAATCTAATAAAATAATATTAATTATTAATAAATAATATACATTATGCTTAGACGTGATTATAATAAAACTAATAATAAGAATAATCATACCGTAAAGTTTTCTGGTTGGGAGTCTGTAATTATAGTACCAATAATAAAATATACTAAATATTATAGACGCTTGTTTAGCGCTATATATATATATATATATATATATATATATATATATTTAACCTATGTAGAACATACGGTCACGCCCTTCCATCCGCGCACTTCGTAAGTAAGATTGGTAAGTGACGTCAGAGAATTTCTGGAAGTTAGTACAGAACCGGTAGCACTTAGAAGAAGTCAGAGTCTACTGAGTAAGTCTAGGCCAGATTACAGAGCGTTCGAAGGTCGATTCCGACCAGTACCACTCCGTAAGATAGAAAAACCTTCTACCCTTCGATCCTCCGATCCAGTACGAATCCACGGCAGGTAACTGAAGCTCCCTCGCTACATGGCATTGGTGTAGTGCCCAGGGTCGAGGGAGTGAACGTTAGATTATTATTATTATTATTATCATCATTATTATTATTATTATTATTATTATTATTATTATTATTATTATTATTATTATTTGTATTATTATTATTATTATTATCATCATCATCATCATCATCATCATCATCATCATCATCATCATCATCATCATCATCATCATCATCATCATTATTATTATCATGATCTCATCATCATCCTTATCATTATGCATTTATTAAGCGCCACTATCTAATGACCAAGTTTCAATCGATGGCGCTAAGCAATTGTGAGTAAAGGAGTTGCCCAAGGTCCCTGCACAGTAATAGTCTCAGAGGAGGCTTGAACCCGTATTCTCTGCGTTACAAGGCGAGTGCTCTTACCAGTCGGCTACCATGTCCCATAACTTTAATTTACTCACACCCTCAAGCTAAACGAGGAAAGATATTAGGGCTAAAGAAGGTGAAGCGAACCTTGCTGCTTAACAAAGTTAGTGCCTTAATTGACGTCGACAGGTACTCTATACATCAAAGTGGTTGAGATGCAACAGTGATTGAATTATTTTAATGAAAATTAGCATTGTGGTCAACAGGTTTTGCCTGGAACGATATTATTAACAATTCAGTGTAGGCCTATGTTGCCATGTTTAAGTACAGTAGGTTGCATGTATAGGTACATGTTCACATTGTTCAGTATGCCCTTTGCACCGGATTCACCATACATGTACGTACACTTCCAGCATCGCATTGCATTAAGGAAACTGATAACTTTGTATGAATCCCACCTGGTGACTGCACGTGAATGTGGTGCAGAAGAATGTACATGTAATGTAATGTAGGACCTAAATATAAACTCCGAAAATTCTCAGCACCATATAAAAGTCGCATTAGAGATTAATCGTAAAGTCGAGATATCTAAAGCGCCCAAAGAAGTGAAGTCGCGGGAATCAGCTTAATTACAGGTGCAGATAGAACAGCGCGTCGTACAGACCACCGGCGTAAGATTTAATATTATAACGGTATGTATGATCATAATTATAACATAACATACGAGGTCTTTAACGCAATACATCATGCATGTACAGCTAGGACGATCTGCTAGATGTATTGCCGTCGTGACTGTCATATTCACAATTATGTCTAGGCCTAAATAGGACTCTACTGCCAACAGTTAGACCCATAGGCCAAAGCGGCATGTCTATTTTTTTTACTGCATTCCAAAGACTTGCCACGCAGCAAGGCAATGCTCAGGTTGCTTCATTTCTAAATGTAACTGAACTTCGCGTCTCTGCGCATGCGCAGACTACATAAACCCACCTGTTAAATTGATTTAGATATATATATATATATATATATATATTCGAGTAGACCCTATAGAACACAGCAGAACGACCTATATAACCTGTAGGCGTAGGCTTACAGATAGCCGTACGTATATGTATTGTGCATGCCTTTATATCTGATGCTACCCTGCTTATGTAAACGTGAGACCTCTGGCATAAGAATGCGCTGGCTTAGAGTTTTTAAGTCGACGTAGGAATGAAAAGGATACATAATTAGGAGAATGGTAATAGCATTCTCTCTAACGTAGGTTATAGTTGAACAATTGATTGGTTCTTCATCTGCGGAAAAAGGTAAGTATCTTTGTTTTCTTCTACCTTTAGACGGTTTTATCGTTATTTATATAGCGCAAGAATATATGGGGTTATTATTTGCTGCTGCTACTCAGTTTGAGTCATACGCATCGGTTATTGGAGACTTCTATAGCGCCAGAGTTTCAAGCACAGCATAGGTTTAGCTACGCCTCATAGCGTATGCACAAGAGGCAGCTGTTAAACGCAACGATCACTCAGCTGTTAGCTGACTGAAAATGTTTGCTCGTGCTTATCTTTTTGTTTTATTTTCCTCTTCTTTTCTTGCCGAGTTGCGGCCTCGTCAGATTCTAAAAAGCGAGTTTACTTTAATTAGTGCTGGAATCTATTGCATTATGTTACAGATAATCCTCTTGGAACTTGTATAATGTTAGACATCTAGACCCAGCGGTGTTTGTGCATGCACTTCGTGTGATTTGTACAATTTTAGTAAAAAATCAGACGAGAAACGCCAATGCAGCTGATAAAACGCATAATTATGTATGTATGCACACTTACTATAGCGCCTTTTCTGTACTTCATAAAAGCGCTGCCTGCACCAGGTAAAATAATATATCTATCAGTAAAGCCTAAATAATGCACAGAAAACTTGAAGTCACCAGTGGCGGGTTCACGCATACAAGTGGATCCAGTCCAAAGGATTCCCATCCAAAGTTGACGAAGTGGCATCAAGTTCAGAGTATCTGAACCAAACAGCATCGATAGTGTGGAGCGACTACAGGCGATAGCGTCCGCGCGCACGGTGACGCTACTGCATATCAGACACTGAGTGGTGGATGATGACACAAGTTCGGCTATCGTTGGAGCTGCCGGGTGCACACCGTTAAAACTAAACAGGGAGAGATGTTCGCATGTGGTCAATACTTAAATCAGTTCTCTAATTCAGGATTCCTTCAACGCATTAGCTTTCTGAACTAAGTAGACCTTTCGCCCTGGATCAACGCAGGTAAATGTCAGATTAGGTGTATATCTAAACTACCACTAGTGTAGATAAATATGACTTATAGATCAATGTCATATAAGCCTATATATCACATACAATATAGGCCTATATAGTATATAATATATGTGTGTAGGCTCTATAGACCTATGCACGTAGCTGACGTTAACGTCGCTACAGGCTTTTGTGCGTAGTCACCCATGTACAGATCCGGACTGTAGAATCACGAGGTACCTCGTCTGTCTGTCTATCTGTCTGTCTGTCCGTCCGTCCGTCCGTCTGTCCTTGAGTTCAGGCGAGTCGTCTAACTTTAAATGATTGGTGCTTTTAATATTGTGGCGAACCTGGGCCGAATCAGCTTACCAGGATGGCCCAGCCCAGGGTTCGGATCCTGACTCTAGTCCGTGGGGTAAGGCTTCCCTTAGTCAAGCAGAAGGCTAACCTCTGGTTTCAAACTTTATTGCCTGATCACACTCAATCGACTACCCGTCGATATAATTCAACAAACATAATGAAATGAGTTCACAGTTAAATCAGTTTCGCAGTCCGACGAGGCAGAGTTCAAGAACATACTCAACCGGAGAACACGACTCCGGCGACGCAGACGACGACTGTCAACGACAGCAGCTGATAACTACCTGTCAGCGACGACCTAACAACGACGAAAGACGAGCAGAGTCCGTGGTACAAACGACGCAACCACGATGTGAACTGAGTTTTGTGTACAGTCTTGCAGTGCGAGATATTAGCGTATATATTTAGTGCACTTACTTTAGTTTCACGTGTATATGTATATATGATAAATGCATAACGTTTAATTGTACTGTCTTAGTGACACGCGCGGCCGGCCGATCTGGGCAGCGGCGCGCTATATGTATATTATAAGATTTCGCTTATGCGCACAGAAGACAGGTGTGTCAAGAGGCGCGAAGAATTATGCTGACTAGAGAAGTTTGAATTCGAAGGTGTTCGCTGTAGTAGTGTGGCTGACTAGTTGAGTTGTAATCGAATTGAGTTCTGTCTGTTTGTTTCTTATTAAACTAAAGGATATTAAACTGTGTTGCTGATTAATTCAGGTTATACTTATACGTAGAATTAGTGTTCAAAAGGTGAACGTTAAATAGGCGTTAAGTACAAGAGAACAAGGATTTAATCAGAAGGATTGTCAACGGAAGGATTGGGTTGACATTATTGGTGGCAGTGACGGTGTGGATAAGAACTCACGGTGAATAAATACTCACGGTGGATATAAACTCACGGTGGATTAAAATTCACGTTATCACCTCCTTCGGCGGATAGAAGAATCTACGAAGGTGATAAAAGAATTTACAACGGTGTTAGAAGAATTTACGCGTTGTTGCTGTGTGACGTGTCTACGATATCAACGACGGTGGAACACGAGAAACGGTATAAAAAATTTCGTTGTTTTCCACGAACAAATATAAAAGAAATCCCGTTTGTTTATCGATTCACACAACAAGAAAAACCGTGACTTCTTTGAAAAGAGAAATCACCAAAGTAAACAAGTAAGATGGAGAAACTAAGTGCTGAAAGACAAGCAGATATTAAGAAGATGTCTACGGAAAGGCTGAAACAGCGTTTGTTGAAAGCCGGTTTTAAAGACGAACAATTAGAAGGTATGTCACGTGGTGACATGATACAGGAACTCGCTGAAGTGTGGGTTAAAGAAGAAGTCGAAGAAGAAGGTGCCGTTGGCGGTGCCGTAGAAAAGGCTATTGAAAAACCTCCTGCGCCTATGTCTATGGAGATGTTGATGCAGTGGATGATGATGACTAGGCAAGAAGAGAAGGATAGAGAGGAGAAACGTAGACAGGAAGAGAAAGAAAGAGAGGATAGACGAAGACAAGAAGAGAAAGAGCTAAGACAAGAAGAATTACGTCTTCAGAGAGAGAAAGAAGAGAAAGAATTGCGCTTGCAGAGAGAGAAAGAAGAGAAAGCGGAACTTGTAAGACAAGACGATTTGCGCTTGCAGAGAGAGAAAGAAGAGAAAGCAGAACGTCTTCAGAGAGAGAAAGAAGAGAAAGAATTGCGCTTGCAAAGAGAGAAAGAAGAGAAGGCAGAATTTGCAAGGCAAGAAGAATTGCGCTTGCAGCGAGAGAAAGAAGAGAAAGCGGAACTTGCAAGGCAAGAGGAATTGCGTTTGCAGAGAGAGAGAGAAGATAAAGCAGAACAAGTGCGTAAGGCAGAACTGGAATTGCAAAAGCATCAGTTTGAGATTCAATTAGAACAGTTGAAACGAGATAGAGAAGATGCTGAAAGAAGAAGACTGGAGCAGATGATTGAATTTGAAAGAGCTAGAAAAAGTGATGAAGAGGTTCGTCAGCAACAGATTGAAGCAAAGAGAATGCGTGAAGAAGAAAAAGAAAAAGCGCGAACGTTAGAGTTAGAACGCGCAGAACAGATCAGACAAGAAGAACTCAAATTTCAGAAAGAAAGTTTGGAAAAGGCAGAGACAGAAAGACAAGAACGTCTGAAACTGGAGAAATCAAAATTGACATTGAAAGAAACGCAAATGAGAGAAGAACGGGAAGCTGAAAGAAGGAAACAGCAAGAAAGTGAAACTTTGGTGTCAAAAATTAAGAAAATAGGTGATGCAATGAAGCATGTATTGCCTCAAATGCCAACTGATATGATGGAGGTGCCATTATATTTTGAAACAGTCGAGAACGCGTTTCGTAGCTTTGCTGTGGAGAAGCCGTTTTGGGTGAAATTATTACTACCATTGATGACGCCGAAAGCTCGAACCGTTCTGAATAGATTGTCATACGATGATCTAGACAATTATGATAGAGTCAAGCAGCACTTATTAAAAGAATTTAAATTGACTTCGAGAGAATACAGAGCCAGATTTGTGGATGCTAAGAAGACGACAGAAGAGACTTATACGATGTTTACGGCAAGACTGAAGAACTTGCTAAACTATTATGTGAGAAGTCGAAACGTGAACAGAGAGTATGATACGCTCTTTGATTTGCTGGTAGCGGATAAGCTGAAAGAATGTTTACCGCCAGGTCCACTACAGTTTGTATTGTCGAAGGAAGGAACTGACTGTCTCCAAGCAGTGCAGTGGCAGACCTAGCAGACATTCATGTAAACAATCGAATTGGGTTTGCATTTCCAAATATAAACAGTTATCCTTCTCAACGTTCCGTAAACCAAAGCCAGAGTGGAAAGTGGAAAAGTAATCCAGGAACAGGGAATCAGTTCAAAGGTAAAGAAGTCAAGGCTAATGTCCCTGTACCCAATGAGACCAGAGAAGTGACGTTTGGTCGTCAGGGATTTAACAAATCGTCAGCGCCGTTTGCCAAGAGGGAAGGCAACACATCGTTTACGCAGTATAAGAGATATGAAGGCAATGAACAACGAGGTATGGTGGTGAAGCGTTGTCACAACTGTGGTTCAGACAAACATTTGGTTAAATTTTGTCCAGTTCCAGTGGCAGCAGCTAGTTCTAGCAGAAATCAAGAACACACAAGGGTGAATTTGATTCAAGTGGTTAGTGATACAGGTAATCAAACCACGGGTCAAGAAAACCAAGAGACTGAAGTAAAGTCAGTAATGAAATGTGGTATTCAAAAAGAAATTCTATTGGATGCTGAAATTCAGAGAGAAGTCATAAGAAAAGATGACAGTCGAATATTGAAGAAATCGTTCTTGCAATATGTCGAGGTCGAAATTCGTGGAGTAGACGGTAAAGAGCCAGTGAAAGTCAAAGCACTGAGCGACTCGGGAGCAGAAATTCCGGTGATTAGTGAAGAATTACTGGAAGGCATGAAGGTGGAACAAATTGGAAAAGTGAATTTGCAATGTGTGGCAGGAGATGCCATTCCTGCGAAGTTAGTGAAAGTCGATGTTAGGTTGTGTGGTAGTGACGTGGAAGAAGAGGGATTTCCGCGTAAAATCCAGTGTTCACTTACACCTTATGTCACCTTGATGTGTGCTAGTATTGCAAAGATGGGCAGTACAGAAAGATTCTTGTTGCATCCAGAGATAATTGCCGAATTAAAAGCCGTACCACAGATGAAGGTCAAAACGATACAAGGAGATGTGAGTGTACAAGCAAATGTAATGACGAGAGCGCAGAATCGGAAACAGGAAATGGTAGATGTTGATGAGAAGAGTGAAACTGAAAGTTCAAGTGATGAGGAAAACGAAAGTAATGAGCAACGAAGCTTATCGCGAGATGGTATAATAGCAGAGATGAACGAGCAAGAGATGGCTGCATGCGAGAATGGCACATTAAATGAAACGGAAGAAGACAATGAATGTGATGTGGGGATAGGAGACTTGTATAGAGATGAAGAGATGGATGAAGAACAAAAGGTGCAGATTGTCGATTCGAAGAAGTTCGAAGAGCAACAGAGAAATGATGAATCGTTGAAGCCGTGGTGGAAGTTAGCACAAGAGAAAGAATCTGAATTCTGTGTGATCAACGGTTTATTGCATAAGAAATATCAGATATTAGACCAGACGATATATCAACTAGTGTTACCAAAAGAGAGACGAATAAAAGTGATGGAATTGGCGCATGAATCGGTATTTGGAGGACATCTAGGAGAAGAGAAAACAAGAGAACGAATAAAATTATCTTTTGTATGGCCAAAGATGAGAAGAGACATTGTGAAATTTTGTAAGTCTTGCGAGAAGTGTCAACTAAAGGCAAGGAGTTTGGTGATGGATAGAGTACCTATCACTCCGGTCTCAAGAGAAGAGGTCGCCTTCAAGAGAATGACGATGGACCTCGTTGGCCCGATCGATCCAGTATCTGCTGCAGGTCACAAGTATTGTTTATGCATTGTGGACTCGTGCACCAGATGGCCTACAATCTTCTTATTGAAATCGCTGACAGCGAAGGCTGTGTGTGAAGCGTTGATGGAACTATTCATGAACGTTGGTGTACCGTCAGTGATTACAAGTGACCAAGGAACGAACTTCACAGCCAGTTTGACAAGAGAATTTCTCAATTTAATGGGCTGTAGTCCAAGATTCGACACACCAGGACACCCAGAGGCTGCTGGATTAGTAGAAAGATGGAATCAGACATTTAAAAAGATGATCCATCATGTGATAATAGACAACCCGAGGAAATGGCACAAGATAATTCCTTTCACAGTGTGGGCATTACGAGAAGTGCCGAATGCAACTACTGGAGTATCACCATATATGCTTGTCTATGGGAAAATTCCGAGAGGACCATTGGCAATATTAAAAGAGAGTTGGACTAGAGAAATAAACTTACCACCTCATGTTGGAGTTAAACCAGAAAAGTATTTGAAAGAACTCAAAGAAAATATGGAGAAAGCATTATTGTTTGCAGAATCCTACTCTCGAGAAAAGCAATTACAATACACGAATCAGTATAACAAGAGAGCAAAACACAAAGAATTTGAAGCTGGTGAGAAAGTCATAGTTTTGTATCCAACGTCAACAAACAAACTTATTTCTCGATGGCATGGTCCATGTACGATCATACATCGAAGATCAAAGTACTCTTATTTAGTCGATATGGGTGAAAATGGTCGAAAAATAATTCACGCCAACAAGATCAGAAAATATGTTACTCGAGCATTAAGTTGTGGTCTAATCGTTGAAGAAGATGAAGATTTTGGTTCAGTGGTTGAATTACCAATGAGGAACGAGGTTCAAGATGACAAGAATTCACTTAACCTCGATCCTGAACAAATTAGCCATTTGACAGTAACTCAGCAAGAACAGTTGTTGAAAGTCTTGAACAAATACTGTGACAGATTTTCAGAAAAACCCGGATTATGTACATTGGTTGAACATGAAATTGAACTAAAACCAGGATTTCGTGAAAAGGAATTTGCAGCATATCGAATTCCTTTGATTTATCGATCAGAAGTGGAACGTCAGATCAAAGAAATGTTAAAAACAAACATTATCAAACCATCATCGAGCAGAATGGCAAGCCCTTTGGTTATTGTTAAAAAGAAAGACGGATCTTTAAGACTTGCCTGTGACTACAGATACATTAACTCATTCACAGTGGATTGTAAATATCCTATGCCGATTGTCAGAGACGTTTTGAACAAAGTTGGAAAGTCTAATGTGATTTCTATTTTGGACTGTCGAAGTGCTTATTGGACTTGTCCTGTAAAACAATCTGATCAATGGAAGACAGCTTTTGTAACACATAATGGACTGTATGAATTTACTCGTGTTCCTTTTGGAATGATAAATTCAGGCCGAACTTTTGTTAAGGCGATAAATTTAGTTTTACAGCCTATAAGTGACTTTGCAGAACCGTATGTTGATGACATTGCTGTGCATTCTGACAGTTGGAAAGTTCACTTGCAGCATCTAGATGCATTTTTGATGCAAATGAGATTGCATAACGTTACTTTGAATTTGAAAAAATGCATATTTGGTAAGTCTGAAGTAAGGTTTATCGGTCATGTGGTTGGGTCTGGTAAGATAAAGATGAATCCAGACAGAATTGAAAGTTTGACTAATTTGAAGATCCCAGAAACTAAGAAGCAAGTTAAGCAACTGCTTGGATTTTTTAATTATTACAGACAGTTTATTAAGGACTTTGCACAGATTGCGAAACCTTTATCTGATTTAACTAGTAAACGTGTTTCTGATAAGATTGATTGGACTGTTGAACATCAGCAAGCATTTGATTTACTTAAAGAGGCTGTGCGATCCAAAGTAGTATTATATGTTTTTGAAGTGGGAAAACCATTCAATTTGTACTGCGATAGTAGTGACTTTGCAGTTGGGGCTGTTTTAACACAGATGGACGACAAGGGAATAGAACGCCCTGTGTCATTTATCAGTCAGAAATTAACTGATACCCAGAAGAGATGGGCTACTGTGGAAAAGGAAGCCTATGCTATTGTTTGGGCTCTAAACAAGTTAAAAGAAATTATAATTGGATCAAAAATTTTCATTTTTACTGATCACAATCCTCTTACATATTTGACTGAGTCAATGTCTAAGTCTGCTAAACTTGTGCGTTGGGCGTTAGCCTTACAAACTTTTGATGTTGAGGTGAAGTACAAGAAGGGCAGATTGAATATTATTGCTGATTGTTTGTCAAGGTTATAAGTAATCGTAAGACTGTTTATTGATTAGCTAGATGTATATTTGTTTCATGTATTTTGGTAATTTCGCAATTTTTTAAATTTAATTTGCTCAATTCCAGAAAAAGGAAGGAGGTAATGTGAACTGAGTTTTGTGTACAGTCTTGCAGTGCGAGATATTAGCGTATATATTTAGTGCACTTACTTTAGTTTCACGTGTATATGTATATATGATAAATGCATAACGTTTAATTGTACTGTCTTAGTGACACGCGCGGCCGGCCGATCTGGGCAGCGGCGCGCTATATGTATATTATAAGATTTCGCTTATGCGCACAGAAGACAGGTGTGTCAAGAGGCGCGAAGAATTATGCTGACTAGAGAAGTTTGAATTCGAAGGTGTTCGCTGTAGTAGTGTGGCTGACTAGTTGAGTTGTAATCGAATTGAGTTCTGTCTGTTTGTTTCTTATTAAACTAAAGGATATTAAACTGTGTTGCTGATTAATTCAGGTTATACTTATACGTAGAATTAGTGTTCAAAAGGTGAACGTTAAATAGGCGTTAAGTACAAGAGAACAAGGATTTAATCAGAAGGATTGTCAACGGAAGGATTGGGTTGACACACGACGAAGTGACTGAGCACTGGCGACGCTGACTCTGAACTCGACGCTGACGAACCGTCAAACCTTTCTCCGTGTCTGACTCCGAGTAACTGAACTAACTGTTGAGCTGCGCACCTCTATATATACTGTCCCTTGACGCAGCGCAGCGTCACAGAGCGCTGACGCAGAGCGCAGACGCTGACGCTGACGCAGACGCAGAGCGCAGAGCGCAGAGCGCTGACGCAGACGCAGCGCAGAGCGCTGACGCAGACGCAAACGACGCAGCGCAGAGCGCTGACGCAGTGCACAAAGACGCAGTGCACAATGACGCTGACGCAGAGCGCAGAACGCTGACGCAGACGCAGCGCAGACGCAAACGACGCAGCGCAGAGCGCTGACGCAGAGGTCACTCGGTGCAATGTCGCAGAGCGCTGACGCTGACGCAGAGCGCAGCGCAGTGTACAAACGACGCAGCGCAGAGCGCTGACGCAGAGGTCACCCAGTGCAGTGTCGCAGAGCGCTGACGCTGACGCAGAGTCACTGGCGCATCGCGCAGACGCTGACGCTGACGCAGAGTCGCAGCGCAGACTCTGACGCAGCGCAGAGCGCTGACGCAGACGCAAACGACGCAGCGCAGAGCGCTGACGCAGACGCAGAGTCACTAGCGCAGCGCAGACGCTGACGCAGCGTCATGTCGCAATGTCACCAGGTTCAGACGCAGTCCAAAAAAAAATCAAAGGGCCCAAATCGGCACAATTCCCCCCCACTGAGAAAACCCAAAGTCCCCTTTTGGGAAACCATGAAATTACACAACCCATTAGGGAAAAGATATGTGGCCCATCCTAGCAGCGACCAGACTGCGTACACCTAAAACGTCTTCTGCGCTTACTGATACCTAGCTGGTCTGCGCATCGTACGGCGCGGCCGTTCCCTCAATGTTCGCTCTGATTCAGCCTCGCGATCAATGTGTTGATCGTCAACCTCCGGAGCTGCCGTCTCATCCCACTGTCCTCTTGTCCTCCCGTGGCAAGGACGAAGCTGGTCAACATGCGCAGTAAAAGCCTTAGCTCTTAGCGACCTCTGTAGGACATAATTCATTGGTCTACAAGTCCATACCATGGAAACTTCCGATGCTTCACACGACCACAGCCTCATCACACTCAGCTCGGTATCTTCTTGTTGAACCTGGGGATTTCTCTCATTGCCATCCGGTTCACTGGACACAGTGCCCCATATCATCACCCGGTTCGCCACGGCTTCCATCAGCAACGGGGGTTCCCCGCACTGGCAACACGGCTTACGCGACGTGGAGTCTGCGTTCGCATGCTTGCATCCGAGTCTATGCGCTGTTTCAAAGAATTCATCCAGGCGTTCTAACCACCGTCCCTGCTGAAATATCGGTTCCGGCGTCCGCCGTAGCCACTGGAGTGCAGTCCATAGTACAAAGTGCGTTCCTAAATGACACTGTCTATACTCTTTCACAAAGTGCACTACCGCCAGTAATTCCTTCCTCGTGATGCAGTAGTTTCTCTCAGCCGCGGCAAGTAACCGGCTATCACACGTAACGACTTCTTTCCCATATTCTACTCGCTGTGACAGTACAGCTCCGATACCTACATTGAAAGCATCACAGTCTAAGACAAAGGCAGTCTCTTCTCGCGGCAATGTCAATACACGAGCAGTGGTCAAGGCTACTTTAAGTCTGTCAAAGGCGGCTTGGCACCCTTCATCCCATTCAAACAACCTTCCTTTCCTCGTGAGTCCAAAAAGGGGAGCAGCCACACACGAAAATCCAAGTATGAATTTCCTGTAATAGGCGCATAATCCTACGAAGGCCCGTACGTCCCTTAGTCGTTGCGGAACCGGCCATGAGACCATTTCCTCTACCTTAGAAGGGTCAACCGCAATCCCACTGGAGGACACAATGCGTCCTAATAAATGGACCGTCCGCCTCAAAAGAAAACACGTACTAGGCTTCAACTTCAGGTTGGCTCTTCGAAGGCGTTGAAAGACTGACTCCAGCCGATGCGACTTTTGATCCCGCTGCTTCTCTATAGCAACCCTATAAGCCAACGCTTGCCTCTGCAACGGCTGTCGCACGGGACGCTCGTCCGTTGTGTCTATCTTACGTACCGTGGTCTTTCCCAAATCTCCTTCAGTAGCCGAAAATACATCACTGTAGTCTGTTAGCACTTGTTTTAAATGATCTCTCGCTTCTGGCGGTACATCCTCTGGGAGATCCTTCATCAGATCCTCTACAACCGGGTTGTCGGACTGGATCGCACCAACGCTAACACTCTCTTGTTCCTCCGATACTTGGATCGGGTGCAACCCACCAATCAATTGGTCCCTATACAGCCTAGCCGGCTGTTCGCTAAGGTTTATCACCCGAACCTGGGCCAAATTGGCATCGTCTCTTATCACCACTCGGGCAACTCGGACTCCCGGTAACATCTCAGTAGTTTCGGTCATCCACGCTGATGCAGTGGCAGCTAAGTTCCCGTATAAAGTTCTGGACGGCACATCACATTGGGAGCGAGGGGACACAATCATCTCCTCCGCAACGACAACCCGCCTACACCAGGATGAACCATTCCCTTTCACCAAGGGGATTCGCTTCCTACCCACGTAAATGGCACCAGTACCGAATCCAATCCTACATCTATGCCCTCGCAACCAGTCCATACCCAACATTGGTTCGAAAACTTGATCGGACACCAAGAACTTAGTATCGATATCAAACCCTCTGGAAATCTTAAGGGGGACCGTTAGCTCTCCTAGGACCCGTATTTCCGTCCCATTAGCTGCTAATAAAACCCTGGAGCTGGACTGCAAATCTAAACCATCGACAAAGGCAACAGGAACAATACTCACTTCCGAGCCTGTGTCGAGCAGACATAGGCGTGACCGTCCATGGATCGTCGCACGAATGTAGATTGCGTTGTTGCAGAGCGCCAAGGGTCCCTCGCGAGTCGTATGGTTCATGACGACTGGATCGTCCACATCTTGATCCGCTGGCTCCGTCTGTCGAGGAAGAGACCGTCGGGGCTGGCGACAACGACGGGCGATGTGCCCGTTCCGCCCACAGTTGTAGCACGTCACGTCACGTCCGGAGTTTCCACGAGTGTCGACGAAGGGAGTCGAATCCGAAGTACTTCGCGGGGCGTTCCGAAGATCTTCCAACTGTCGCGAGATCTTGGCTTCCAGTTCGTGCTGCCACCGCCGCTGGGCTGCAAGGAAAGTGTCCAACTGCTTCTGGAGTTGCGCGTTCACGTCGACTTCTTGTGTCCCACGAACCCGGTTAGACGGTCTTAGGCGATCGTCCAAATCGGTCATTTGCTGGTACGCCGCAAGGCGCAACGCCATCCGGTAGGCTTCGTCGATATTCTTCGGCTCCTTCTCTCTCACTTTGAGAGACAAGTCACGATCTCTGATGGCTTCGAGAAAGGCATCTCGGGCAACTATCTCAGTCGTCTCGTTAGACGGAACGGGATATGCAAGGACCACCAGGCGTCGGATGTCGTGGAGGAGATCGCTCAAACTCTCATCCGATCGCTGTCGACGATAGTAGAGCTGGGCGCGGAAGGTTTCCGCCTGTCCCTCAGCTCCGTATCTCTGTCGCAACCTCTCAACAAGTTGCTCATAGTTTATGTCTTCCCGTGCGCCAAAGTCCCACAAAAGCTGAGTTGCTGCCTTCTCGAGTGCGCAACGAAGAAAATCCACCTTGTCCTGATCACTCCAACGATTGTGCCGAGAGCACACTTCGAACTGCGTCAAAAAGGATTCCAGAGACCCAGTTCCGTCGAATTTTCCCGGCTTCATGTACGTTCTCTTCTGACCGAGCAGAGCGCCGACGTTTTCCATCAATCGCGAGTCCGTAGACGTTTCGCTCACGACGGATGCCTTCCTTCGTCCATGGTCGGTCGCGGTCCCAGATCCCAGAGCGTCGAAATTAATGCTTTCTAGGAGTCGACTGTGGTCCGATTTGAACTTCACAGCAGATTTTCTCTCCTCCTTCACGACCGGCGTTGAACAGATCGGAAGATCTGGCGACGTTTCAGCAAAGTCCAACAACGTGTAGATGCGGGTCTCTTCTCCATCAGCGTTTTCCATGCTTGATGAGTTGATCGTTCAACGAAGAAAACCAGAAGTACCACCCCACTTCTGGTACCAGTTTTGTGGCGAACCTGGGCCGAATCAGCTTACCAGGATGGCCCAGCCCAGGGTTCGGATCCTGACTCTAGTCCGTGGGGTAAGGCTTCCCTTAGTCAAGCAGAAGGCTAACCTCTGGTTTCAAACTTTATTGCCTGATCACACTCAATCGACTACCCGTCGATATAATTCAACAAACATAATGAAATGAGTTCACAGTTAAATCAGTTTCGCAGTCCGACGAGGCAGAGTTCAAGAACATACTCAACCGGAGAACACGACTCCGGCGACGCAGACGACGACTGTCAACGACAGCAGCTGATAACTACCTGTCAGCGACGACCTAACAACGACGAAAGACGAGCAGAGTCCGTGGTACAAACGACGCAACCACGACGAAGTGACTGAGCACTGGCGACGCTGACTCTGAACTCGACGCTGACGAACCGTCAAACCTTTCTCCGTGTCTGACTCCGAGTAACTGAACTAACTGTTGAGCTGCGCACCTCTATATATACTGTCCCTTGACGCAGCGCAGCGTCACAGAGCGCTGACGCAGAGCGCAGACGCTGACGCTGACGCAGACGCAGAGCGCAGAGCGCAGAGCGCTGACGCAGACGCAGCGCAGAGCGCTGACGCAGACGCAAACGACGCAGCGCAGAGCGCTGACGCAGTGCACAAAGACGCAGTGCACAATGACGCTGACGCAGAGCGCAGAACGCTGACGCAGACGCAGCGCAGACGCAAACGACGCAGCGCAGAGCGCTGACGCAGAGGTCACTCGGTGCAATGTCGCAGAGCGCTGACGCTGACGCAGAGCGCAGCGCAGTGTACAAACGACGCAGCGCAGAGCGCTGACGCAGAGGTCACCCAGTGCAGTGTCGCAGAGCGCTGACGCTGACGCAGAGTCACTGGCGCATCGCGCAGACGCTGACGCTGACGCAGAGTCGCAGCGCAGACTCTGACGCAGCGCAGAGCGCTGACGCAGACGCAAACGACGCAGCGCAGAGCGCTGACGCAGACGCAGAGTCACTAGCGCAGCGCAGACGCTGACGCAGCGTCATGTCGCAATGTCACCAGGTTCAGACGCAGTCCAAAAAAAAATCAAAGGGCCCAAATCGGCACAATATCAATGAGAGGTTCAAAGAAAGCGCTATGAAAGCGCTTAACTATACATCTAAACATATGAGAATATATTTATTAAACAACAGCAGACAGCTGACAGTTCCGTCTTAACAGCATGTTAGGGCCTGGGCAAAGCAATGCGCTGCCGTGCGTGGAGGTCACGCGCGCACATTACTTTTTTGGTCTTTTTAAATTTAGGGCCCTAGAATCGTGGGGTCCCTGGCGACCGCCCAGCGTGCCCATGTCTTAAGACGGCACTGATATCTGATCTTGTAAAGTGAGTCTAAAATATTCATACCCATTATAATAATTATTTGGATTAATGTAACCAATCTTTCTACAGGTGATGTCGAACGCCGAAGCAGTGAACGCTCCTTCAGCAGGTAATGCTGCTGCGGCTGGTGGTGCTAAAGACGCGTATTCCTACGCCAATCTCTGTAAGGTCCACTTCCGGCCTACGAATGTTCTTCCGCAGTTCACCAGAAAAGAGCCGCGTTCTCCACTTCTACGAACAACACCGGATGAAACACTAGATGCAAGTTTGATTGGAACCGTTCTCTTATTATTATGACAAGCGTTGTTCAGTTGATTGACGATGTTTCTTCTAAACAATTGAGCTTTAGAAGTCATTAATAGAATCCATTATGAGTTATCATTCAGCAGCTCTATGCTATATGGCCTAAGCACTACTTGATCCACTCTATAAAATCTATATTCAAGATTAAAGACATTTAATGTGCGCCTTTGTGATGTCCTGAAAAGGTGATAAGCCCACGTAATATACATGCACGCATAATACATAGATACATACACGCATCTTATTTATTTATTAACTTACGAGCACTTAGGCTACTTACATACATAAATTACACGTGTAGGCCTACATTTGTAATACATAGATACCTACATAATTATTTAAAAATCTCTTACGTTATCATGCTATGATTATGGTTATCAAATGCAGATGCTCAAAAATACATTTGACGAGAAGGTGAACAGTTTGTTGTGTTATATATGCCCAGTGCTTTTTTTCTGGAAAAAAAGGTTCCGGAATGGAACAATAGGTTCCGGAACGGAATAATTATGGGCGGACTAAAATCCCGAGAAAAACGGGGTTGGGGGTTGGGAGGGATCTCAATAAATACTGAAAACAGTTCAAAACACTGAAATTAAATTAAAATACCTAAATTATTGTTTTTATTATTAAAATAAATAAATAATTTTTTAGTACCTGAAAAAGGTGCCGGAACGCCGTTCCGGCTGAAAAAAAGCACTGTATATGCCTATCATATTGTACAGGCAGACCTAGGCCTACATGTATATAGAAAAATGCGATGGATGTGACCCGATGAATAATGTCAATCCAAAAATCCAGTAGTGGAGATGGGATAGGTTGGCGGTCGGGAGCCATCAGCGGCGATAGGCCAACGATTAATAGTTCTTAACGTATAGGCCTATAAGGTCTTAAAGATACACCAAAGACCCACCCGGCCGGAGAAACAAGGAACGAAAGATAACTTCAGAAACCTTGTTTAGCTTTAAATCGTCATTTCATTCCTTTGCATTTACAGCTCATCGTCAGGCTTTGGCGAATGATTCTTCGATTCATGACAGATGCCACCGACAATCGCCAGAACGGGACCAGAACCTCAGCCAAATCCCGCCGTCAAAAGGTTGAGATGTATACTTACTAAAATAATCTACCACTACCACCACACCACCACCACCATACCACCACCACCACCACCACCACCACCACCACCACCACCACCACCACCACCACCACCACCACCACCACCACCACCACCACCACCACCACCACCACCACCACCACCACCACCACCACCACCACCACCACCACCACCACCACAACAACAATAACTAACTACTACTACTACTATTGCTACTACTACTATTACTATTACTATTACTACTACCGCAGTAATTATAGTTATTGTGTGTTGTTTGCTTCTGGCAGGGATTTAATTCTTCAATTATGCCTCGCCTAAGACAAGAGTTTTCCAGGCCAACCAGCCACGGAGTTCAAAGGTCACAAGTGAGGAAAAAATATTTTACGAATCCGTTAAAAATTGACTCTTTTGTGTAGATTAGCTCTGAGTGGTCTTTATCTAGTAGTCAGCATAAAGAAAAATTTATCAAACGAAACATATAGCCTAAAATTGCTAGTAGGTGTTGAAGAGGATGAATCATCATCATCATCATCATCATCATCATCATCAGTTCCTGAATGTTGACAAGGATTTCATATTGTTTGTAATAGGAATGATATCGATGAAAATGGCGATAAAGATATTAATAGAGAAGATGATACTGAAAACAAAACAACGACAACGATGATAATGTTGCGATAAAACTTTAATCATTAGGCATATTGTGCTCAGTTAAGTCGTCGTCACGCGTATGCTCACCGAAGCGAACTGTTGTTTCGAAGTTAGCGCGTGTGCGCCAGTTTAGGAGAGCCACTGCTGCACAAACACATGTATACAGGATGACACAAAAGCCAGGTACATATTTAAGTGCATTGAATAGGTATGTAAGTTTACGAAGCTCTATACAACCTCTGTTAATAACCTTACGAGGGGGATTATGTATGTGCTGGTTGAAAATGCAGCCGGTGGGTGCCGAGTCCAGCCTCGGTCAAGCAGCTGCAAGGGAGTCCTCGACGGAGGCGACTGGGTCTGGACGATTGAAGGTCAGCCTGAAGAAGAAGCTGAGTCGCGTCGTGTCGACCGACCGCAAGGATGAGGTCTCAAACCTAGACGACGCCCTTCAGACTGGATTCGACCAGATGCAGTTCATCATCGGAATCGGAATTCTCAGACCGGACCTCAGGTATAACAAGCCACTTCAAAAAGCATTTTACTACCAGTAATTCCATGGCCATTTGATGGGACCCATATGGGGAATATTGGTCCTATGTTGGCTCAATGTGGGCATGGTATGTGGGTATAGCTCCGTTCGACTCTTTCAACTCTGCAGCTTATACATGGTTGTCAGCCTGCTGTCCATCGTCTGTCAGTCTTCTGCCTGTCTTGTGTATGTCTGTCTGTTCCTCTTTCGCTTAATTAGCTTCGGTCTTTCCTATTCAATCCTCTGATTGCCTGAGTCTGTCTGCTTGCCATCTGTCTATTCCACCCTGTGATTGCCTGTGTCTGTATGGCTGTCTGACGTCTTTCTATCCCTGTGTCTCCGAGTGAAACTGAATGAACAAACGACTATAAGCAGAATTGATCCATGTCCAGTTATTCACTTCAAAGACTCATGCATCGAAACCACTCGATCCTTGGTTTCCGCGGACTCGACTTAAAACAAAAAGAAAGAAGTGCAATGCAATATAATTGTAATTAATGCCCTTCTTACAGAGTTGAGAAGTGCAAATTTGAAGCCAGGCAATCAAATGTGGTTTTCCCTGTTGTCTTTGTACTACAGGGACGAAATCTACAGCCAGGTCCTACGACAACTGACGAATAACACGACGAAGACGGGAAAATCCGGTCTTTGGACGCTTCTCCACCTCATGATCGGCACCTATCCGCCTTCAGAAACGGTAGTATCAGGACTATCAATGGGATCATATATACAGGGTGGGCCAGTAGGAATGCACCAACTTTGACGCCTTATAACTTGAATAATTTTTATCTCAGCGTCTTGTCCAATATATCAGATTGAAGATAATTATCCATTTTTTGATTCTGCAAAATATCTGCGAGATAATGTTACGACTTTATGAGATGATGCTATTAATATTCGATGTGCCATTTTCTGGCCATAAAACTGCAAGAAAAAACAAAAGTCTGAAACTGAAGACGTCAGTTCTAAACAGTCACTTAGTACTAACAATTAATATCTTGAGTGAATTTACCATCAGTCAAACAAATACTCAATAATGTCCACCACGTGCTCGGACTCTTACTCGTCCCTGGATTGTTGTCTTGGCTGGAAATTAACTCTTGGACTTGTGCAATGTTCGCTGCTGTGCGCGCAGAACGTTTGCGACCACAGTTGCGGCTGTTAGACGTTCCCGTAGCATCAATTTGTTTAATCAATCGATCTAGAGCATATTTATTCCATTTTCTAGAAGGAAATTCTATCATCATCTGATGTGCATTGTATCCTTTTTCTGCTCTTAAAATTCGGATTAAAATTCTATCCTCTTCCGCGAGCGGCGTCATGATGTTCAATATTTACATTCAAAATTGAGAGGTGTGCGCCGCACCGAAATTTTATAACAGTGGTGCCGTATATCAGTGCAAGATTTGACACAGTAGTAGAGTGGATGATTACTTTCAATTTAGTATATTGGGCACGATGTTCGGGTAATAATTGTTCAAGTTATATCCATTCAAAGTTGGTGCATTCCTACTGGCCCACCCTGTATATATACATATATATATATGAAGTCTTACACTGGCCTACTATATATATAGATATATATATTATATAAGGGTAGCTTGAAGTCTTACAGTGGCCTACTATATATATATATATATATATATATATATATATATATATATATATATATATATATATATATATATATATATATATATATATATATATATATATATATATATATATATATATATATATATATATATATATATAGTTTTATATGATTAAAGTTTTATCGCAACATTATCATCGTTGTCGCCTACTATATATATATATATATATATATATATATATATATATATATATATATATGAAGCGGCCGTTGTTGGCTACTTCGTTGATAGATAACACTCATTGATTTAATATTACTTTATTCTTAACTTGCAATTAACTACGTTGACTACAATAGTTAATATTCGATTCACCTACACGCACTCTCAATTCACTCACTACACACTGTTGTTGTTCCTACCACCGTCGTTCGTTACTCGTTCTTTCCTTCTCTCTCCTCGTTCTTCCCTTCTCTCTCCTCGTTTCCCAAAACATGCCTCTTAATACATAAGTGACTTGTGCTGATGATGATGATAGCTGAGCCTTCCTACCTACAGCTCGCATGCAACAGACACATTATGTGCACGACCGAATGAATGAATGACTGTATGTATGACCACTATATGACCATCCTTATAAAAAAAACACGAGCCACGGGTTTTTCCCGTTAAACCCCTCAACAAAATAACGAATAACCAACAGTGAAGAATACTAACACATAAGTCCAATTCAAGAAATCTAGTCAAGCAGTCTATTAGTCCATAATTCTATCAGACCCCGTGCGGTGAATCGAAGCAGTGACAATAACAATCGAAATAGCAATCAAATAGTAAGCACGACATGAGAAACTAACGTAATATAACACAATACTCATAACTACCACTATATGACCATTAATGATCACAACACAATAACCATATAACGTACCGAAATATAACCATGTAACCATAAAAATCGTCATCCCAATACGAACAAGTAGAACATGATAATACAAGCGTCAGCAAGATAAGCAACTAAAACTAAACGATAGCAATCAATCGACGAATAGTTCAATCAACAAGCAGAAATTCAAGGTAACAACAACACTGATTATGGTTGCAACTCAAGCGGAACATTGAATTCCAAACTAGAGATATACAGTTGAACAGAATAACGTTTGTTAGGGCCAATAATAGTGTCCAGTTTTCGAGCCAAACAGTAAGAAATAGATAAGGACTGTGGCAACAACACTCGAATCTGAGAAGGTTTATGTAAAGCTGTAATATTCCACTGGAAACGTAACTGACGACCAGAACAATGACGAGAAAGACTAATGTTAGAAATAGCATTCAAAGCGACAACATCATAATCTCCTAATGCATAACGCAACTTATACCAAGGAATAACAACTTTAGCTTCTGTGTTAAAAATATGCATGGTTAAACACACAGGCTGAACAACCGACGACTTGCAACAACGGCGATAAACCTTCCGAAAAATCAGAACCAAAACCATAACCACAAGGAACGTGATAACAGTAATCTGAAACCATGAAAATTCCGCATATTCAAATAAAATCATTGGCCGGGATGTCGGAATCCCAGTTGACTGCGAAAAAATCCAAACTGGTGGAACTGAATTAGTTTGAACAGGGCGTGATAAAGTCAACACAATAATAGACAATTGATGCACACGAACCACCAAATAAATCGTTACTACAGCAAGGAGAACAATTATAAATGAACCCACAGGCACAAGAAAAGATATGGATGCAGAGTAAAAGGACGAATCCAAATTAGTCAAATGTCCCAACTGTTCTCGAAAAATATCATCCTTGGACTTGAATATCGCCTGACCTTCCTTAACAGAATTCATTGCAGTGGCAAAATCCTCAGCTAACTGTTCCTCAGCTACCAGAGAAGCATTTGAATGAGTAATGAAAACAGGCAACTGCATCGTAATCTGTTCAGCAACAGTAGTGTCCGCCTTAAGCAGAGCCCAATCCTCCTGAACAAAAAACTCTTGAATAATCGCCAAATTAAACGTATGCACAACTGAATCACTAGCATTATGTAGGTCACTCGCTGAACACGAAGCAGGAAAAACATAGTGTTCGTTTACCATAGAACATTCATCCGGAATAGAAACATGACAAGAACTGCATGCAGTAACCTTTTTCGACCGTCCTTGAGGACAAATCAGCATCAAATCAGACAACCCATTTTCAATTGCCATAGTATTCTCAGTTAAATACACAAACGATGACGGCTTACGGCTAAGAAGAAGAAATACACAATTCTTGCGTATAGCAACAGGGTCATTCACATACAAAGCAAATATACACACTTCTGAATCAGTCCGCAACTGAATATCATGCTTTGAAACAATGCGAAAAGCATCCCCGTCCTGCAACAATGGCAAAGAATCCCAAACCGCAAATGTGTTACTGACTGGAGCAACTGCAAAATAACTCGGTAAGCGATCAATCAAAGTAGCATGTGGATTATCAGCACTTATGGATTTGGCAACAACAGTAACCTTGTATAATTCCATTGAAAAGTTGACAGTAGTGAGAGGAATTTTTAAGGTAATGTAAAGAATATTACGTTGTAGAGTGGCAATGTGAGTATTAACCCGGTAAAAATATGCGGGATCTCTAACCAAAATCCGGACAGGCAGTCGCATAGACTTCAAATGCTTATGAAGCTTGACAAGAACACGTCGAATATCTCCTTGATGCAAGATAGTAGCCTCTAACCTTCCAGCAATAAGTGACTCAACAGACAACAACAAACTCTGCAAGTTGGCTTCCAGACATGTAAAATTATACAAAGTTTCACTCATGTAAAAAGCTAGTTGTAATGACAACTTAAAATCCACCCTCATCGCTTTACCAATATCAGACAAAATCTTATCATGACCCGTGACCTGGGACTTAATAGCATCCAATCTTTGATTCGTGATACTAGTAGCACTAGCCATGTTACTTACGTCAGCCGCAAACTGACCCAACGTACGTTGTTGACCCTCAAGAACCAGCTTAATACGATCTTGCATAGCTTGGATGTCTGAGTCCCGAGCAACCCCGATATATATATATATATATATATATATATATATATATATATATATATATATATATATATATATATATATATATATATATATATATATATATATATATATATATATATATATATATATAGTAGGCCACTGTAAGACTTCAAGCTACCCTTATATAATCTATAGTAGGCCAGTGTAAGACTTCAAGCTACCCCTTCTTTCAAGTTACCCCCCGGTAATCTTCAATCTATTTCATATTACCTCCGGGGTTAGACTGAACACGATTTCAAGTTAGCTCTGCGATATTCACATTACCCCATCTGATTTAGCTAAAATGATAAATTCTTATGCTTAGAACTGAAGATACATTTATTGAATAATACACGTGAAACATACAAGATTGAAAGTTAGTCTCAAAATCTGATAAAAATAAAAATATGCGTTTTAGCTGTCCTATTTCATGATAGCACAACAGTTTGTTAATTCATATGAATATAACCACGGATGGATAATGATTATCTAAAAAAAAATAATACTGGTATAGGTGTAGCCACATTGAGACAAGAGGATGCAGTTGCCTCCTCTTGCTTTTTAAATTTTAAAAATTTTCCATGGGTTATACGTCCGCACCCCCTACTACACCTGGATGTCTCCCGGAGTTGCCTCCTCTTGAATTTAAGTCTCGATACGTCAATGAATACAGGCAATCACTATAGCATTTAGTTAATGTGCAAAATTTGCATGTTTCATATGTTGATGTAAGTGTAATCTGCCTGAAAAGAAAGTGGACTTGTTTCCATAGATACTACCGTACGTTGCCAAGTTTGTTGATGATGGACCGTCTGCTCATTGCGCGACCTTGAGGAAGCTACTGGTTCGAGCGAGGCAGAATGGACCGCGCTTCCAACCGCCGTCCAATGTGGAATACCTTGTAAGTTAATTACTCTTCGCCTGAACCTCGTAGAAATTAATACCATGGTCATGCACGCCTTTATAGACCTATCTGTATGTATGAGTGTATCAAGGCACTTAATATAATTTATGTACCTATCAAAGTACTACATGTAACCTATTTAACCTATATAAACTATTAGGCGCAGTGTTTTCGTTGGAAAAAAGAGCTGATGGTCGAAAATGTGCATGCATTTGTGTTGGAGTGAGTGTCCGTAGGACCACTTCCAAGTCACATGACGATGAATTGGAGAAGAGAGGGGATTTAAAGTGGGCACTAGCACTGCGAATAGACATCTATACAGACGGTCAGTCATCTTTTGCAAAAGGATGTCAAAGATCCATCCTGTGTCAACAGCATAGTCGTAGATTTACATAGCATTGATTTCAGTTTTAAAACAATGATTTTAATGCTGGAGCCCAAGTTTCAGGAGAGGCGACGAACAAGGCAGATTATAAAGCACACATACAATATGTATACTGGCATTATTTTAAGGGGCTTTCAAGTCTTTCTCTATATAGTAAACATAATTTATATGTTATGTAATCTTGAACAGGTTTTCAATAATCAGTCAATATCGAAAGTTTCTCACTTGAACGTTGTCTTTGATTGTTGTTTGATTTAATTGTTGTTTGATTTGATTGTTGTTTGATTTGATTGTTGTTTGATTTGATCATTGTTTGATTTGATTGTTGTTTGATTTTATTGTTGTTTGATTGATTGTCTTTAACCTGCAGGCCATCCTGAACAAGCAACCGCTTGACCTTCAGGTGACCTTGATGGATGGATCAAGTCATTCCATTAGTTCCGATGCCTGTACTACTTCATCGGAGGTCGTTCGGTCAGTGGCCGAAGAGATCGAACTGGATGAGACGTTCGGATTCTCTCTGTTCATTGCCATGGAAAACAAGGTAAACACGGATTCGTAAACACATGGTTCTACTCTTGTTGGGTGGCTGAGGTCATGTGTGCGCATCCTGGGGCGTAACTTTGGTCTAAAAAGTGGGGGTACCAATTTCTTACATACACGAACAAGGCTGAGACTGCGATTTCTGGGAAGGCACAATAATAAAATATTCATTGGCATTGTTCAAAAAGTGGGGGGTACGGGTACCCCTCGTACCCCCCACAAATTACGCCTATGTGCGCATCAGCCACACTTCTGAGAAGTTCCATGTAAATAAATCTGTTATCGTCACCTGTTTTATTATTACTTCGAACAATCCGGCCATCAGCGAGTTCTTTGAACCCTTGCGACATTCATTTGTTCGCTGTTTCGTTTATTGACATTCATTTCGTTCGTTCGTTCATTCGTTAGTTTTTTCGTTAATTCATTCATTCATTCATTCATTCATTCATTCATCCATCCATCCGTTCAATCATTCGTTTGTCAATTCATTCGTTCGTTCGCTCATTCATTCATTCATTCATTCGTTCATTCATTCATATGTCTGTCTAACCCTAATTCTGGCTGATGTATCGCAGATCTCATCCCTTGGCTGCACAGGCGACAAAGTCTTTGATTCCATATCTCAGTGTGAGCAAGTCTACCATTCGACTCCACCGAGGTCAGGATCACAGACAGACGCAGCTCCCTGGCGACTGTTTATCCGGAAGGAAATGTTCAGTCCGTGGGATGATATCACCGGATATCCAGCGTCAACCAACCTTGTGTATTCGCAAATCGTGAGAGGAATCATGCTCGGAGAGTATGTCTGCGAACAGGTGCGCTGACCTGTCTGAAACTCGCATCTCAGTTCTAAAACGAATCTGTTTAATAGAATTTCCATTTGAGGCTTGGGCACGTTCTGCTGTCAAGTTGGGTCATTTCATCCACGGTTATCACAAAAATATGACGTCAAATCCTTTTATTTTTCTTCAATTAAGTCTTGCCGTTCATACATTCGTAAGAATATTCTTTTATTGGAGATATTGACATAGCAGTTTATAGACAAAATGATGAGAACCAAACATTTTTAATGATTTGCCAATTTCCCTCAGAATTCGCAGATTATGCAGAACGCCTCTTCACTTTGAAGACCGTGTATTTTCTCTCAATTGATTTATAATTTCTTTTCGTAGGCTCTACTAATATTATGGAACCAATAGTTATGTGAACTCAGTCCAGAGAGAAAATATTTTCTTTGCTTTTTTCTTGTCTACTTTCTTGTTTAAACAAATCCAGTCGGAGACAAATCACAATCAATTTGCATGAATACTGTTAAGACATGTTATCATTATTTTGTTGAGATTCTAAAGTGCATTTCTACATTTTTGACTCTAGGATGGCGACTTGGCTGCAGTGGCTGCAATGCAGTACTACGTAGAATACGAGTGTGATGTGTCTGAAGAGAATCTATACTCCGCCCTGCCCTACTATGTGCCATCGCACAAGCTGACGGGCGAGGATTCGATCAGGCTCTGGTGCAAACAGGTGGGCAAGTTCCTTAACAAAATGATCACACTATATGCCATATCGGACGACAATTTTGGACGATCCCCCGATGACGTCAAGGCGGAACTGGTGGCTTGGGCGAAGCGGAAGTGGCCAAAGGCGTTTTCCAGATACTTCGATGTGAGGCGCCTGGAGGGTCCGCGATGGAACTGTGACTCTCTCGTTCTCGGGGTCAACTCCAAGGGCATCTCCCTGGCAACAGCCAAGGGTGACGTTGGACTAGATGCTACCTATCCTCAGATAACGTCCGTCATGGGAGAAAGGTCAGTAAGTCCATGCATGAAGACAATGATAACGATGAAGACGATTGCGATGAACACATTTCGGCTCCTAATCAGCCATAATAAGTTTACTATTCGATGTAGAGACCTTACAATAGTAACAACTTGTTATTGTTTGTATTGCCTGGTGCTGCATAGGCCTAGTTGTTGGTGTTGTAGTCACGATCCAGGACAGAAGTTGATCTCTGGATCGGTTATCATCATCGTCTTAGCCGATGGAACTCTGATAAAGTTCGAGTCGACCGATGCTAGCGACATCTACCGACTGATCACATCCAACATGGCCGAACTGATGAATAGGTCAACATGGGCCGTTGCTAAACAAGAATTCCACGGTATGAACAAAACGAGCATCTTCTTCTACTCGTGAATAGAATTACAGAAGTAAATGGCTTCGACATTTCCTATTCGTAATTATTTTCGGAAAACTTTTCTTCCTGTCCACTTTCCGTCCATTCAATGATGGATTTTTTAGCTCCGTTACTGCCCGTTCTCTGGTAGTGCCAGTCCCAAGCTGTGTAAAGGAGGAGGCAGTGGCGTCACTATGGGGGGCGGGGGGTGCGGGCCGCACCGGTTGACACCTTCAGAGGGGGTGACACCAAAATGGCAAAATGACTGTCTAGACTTTTTGTGCAGCGTTCTAGCAGAAATTTATTATTTTTGAATTAAAAATAACAGATAGCAACAAAAATATTTTTCGTAAGTCCATAGGGGTGACACCATGATTTACCGCACTAGGTGGCACCAACCTTAGTGACGTCACTGGAGGAGGGCGACACTAATCGTCTGTAATGACACAGCATCGTTATACAGTAACTACCTAAGTACCTACCTGAGATTGAATTTATATTGGCGCAGTATAAATGTATGTTTCTATCGTGCAGATACGACAAGTAGCTTCGTGAGTTGCATCGAAGGAGACCTGATTCAGCTGAAGAACGCGGCCAAAGACGAGGCTCTGACGTCAGAGTCGTGTGACTGCATCAACATGGCGACGGACGAAGAGGGCAGGATACAGACGACGCAGCTGCACATCCTGCCCTGTGTCGACCAACCGACAGACCACCTCCTCGTAAGATATATTTACTACACACTTCCGTTTAGTCTAATTAGTTCGGGTCAGTGGGTCATTATCGATCTTTCGAGATTATATTCGCTGGACGACTCGTTTTCCTGCCACATGGACCCTTCCAGATTGGAAACGCACAGCGACCGGATTAACTGTTGGTGTGGGACTTAAGTGGTCCATGAGAAATGTGGTGTTGTATACTAATTAGTGAGCTTAACACTCCTCAGCCGAGCCTTCGAAATAAACAATGGCAGGACTCGCACGCGACCCAAAGTACAGTAGTATTCCGCCTACAGTGATCTCTAGTTTTGGCGAATATAATGCAGGTTAATATGTAAATTATGTAGGCCTGTAACCCATCCTAAAGATAGCTACGTTGAAACGCTGCCAGCCTAGTATCTACAGAGCAAATAGTCTGACCTCTGGAAGAAATTTGCATAAACTGCTGTTGCAGTGGAAGGTGGAGATCAAGAGCTGGACCTTTGGGGTAGATGGCGCCATAAAAGATGTTTTACATGAAAGTAATCCAAGCCAAAGAGACACACAGTTTACCCCATCCGTGAACCACGTATCTGTGGGTCGACCATGCCAGAAATGAGACGCAATTTCTTTAACTACCGGTACGGCTTAAGTACTCAGGAGACAGACTCAACAATAACCACATCGCAAGCCAATACTCGATGCGTTGCGGACCTTAAGAACATTTGGCACAAAAATGGGATTGAATCACATTTATGAAATTCGTCCACAAATCTTGTAGCTGCTCGAACGAGCTATAGCAAGACCAGCATAAAAGGCATTGTAGAAGATGGCTCTACCGCTGACAACTAAATGTGAACCAGAGTTATTCTAGGACTGAAAGTGAAGCAATGTACTGTTTTATTAAGCTTGAGTTGCTAATAAAAGCAAGGTCGGCAGTTTCAGTTGAACCTGACCACATCGAAAGGTGAGTTATTGCTGAAATACTTTTCAGCTATTGTTGAGCCATAAAGATTGAGCAACATTAGATGAACCTGAAAGTATAACGATGCATGTCGTCGAGAGCTTTCAAGAGCGGCGCTCTTCTCTTGTAATGACCGACTCCCAGTTCTCGGGTAGCAGAAGAACTGCGATACTTTGAACCTGAATTTCAATCCCTAGCAAAGGCATTCCTATAATTCATCGCTAGTACCGCTTCTAAAGGCGCATGACTGTCAACGCCAAGGAGGACAGCTTGTTTCAGACCATGGTCAGAGCGGTTTGCTACAACGAACCCCACAGTACGGCCTGGCAGGAGAGAGAGTCCACAACCAGCAATAACATTCAAAAGAAAGGTATTGCCGATAAATAAATGCCTTTTATGTATCATTTCTTTTGTTATACTGCAAACACTCTTAAACTGTGAAGCTTTCACATATATAGATGCTGTTACGTACCTGTGGGCATAATAGGTTTAAACTTCTGACTGAAATTGAAAAGAATTGCATAAAACAGAAATTAACCAGTTTGGGGTGACCATGTATATGGTGAATGTTAGAGATGTTGGCTCTTTCTTTTCAACAGCGACTGTTTCGATCGCCAAAATACTACGCGCAGAGAGCAACGGAAATACAGCGTCAACAAAGTCTGGAAGCTTCCGTCCAAATCCATGGCCAAGAAGAGGATGACGTAGAAGAAGAGCAGGAAGAGGAAGAACTGGGGAACATAACTTTCGTTGGGGCGGAGGATGCAGATAAACAGGAACCGGAGGAGGAAGAGGAGAGAGAAGCAAAAGGAGTTCGACTAAATCGCAGCAGTTGGGAGGACAAGATGAATATTTTACCAGATGACAGTGCAGCATCCGGTGTAACTGGAGAAGAGAAACCGGAAGAGAAACCAGAAACGAAAGACGAAGACCGGTTGCAGGATGACTCCGTGCTGGCGACAATCGGATTCGATCGAGATTTCTTTAACGCCCTGAGTGTTTTCGAACGAGAGGATCTCCAAGAAAGCGACGAACAACAGGTTTCTTCAGACAAAGAACATTCATCGTACGTTTAGAATATAGAGCCGAGCGCCTCTAATGAATTACTCCGAGAGCAGCGCTATACAAATTAAAAATTACGATTACGATTACAACGCGCCATATTATAGAAGTCATTAGACAGAGCAACAAGTCACATAAATAAATCGTAAGTTTTTGAACACCTCACCTAAGACCTGCCATGTAAATTAGTAAAGAAGAGCAAGCCTTGAAGAGCAGCCGTATAGTTTCATTATATGTATGAAATGTAATGGCCTTGATTTTCATGGTCTCGGCATATAGGCCTATGAGTGTGACTGATCAGTTCTCTTCTCTTGATCTTCAACCAACAATGCCAGTCATCATGGGAACGTGCATCTCGAAACATTTTTCTGCCCTGCCATGGTCAGATATGTAGGCCAAAGCTAAGTAAGTTGATCGCTACAACATAGACGCTTATTCAATAATTATGCAGGCTTAGATAATGCCAGGTAAGGTCAGATGAGATAAGCTACAGGTACTCGGTTCACTGGCATACGCTTCCAACGTCTAGAAGCTTCAAGAACTTTGAACGTTCGGTTGACGCACAAACGCAACATCAGTGCACCAACCAGACAACAGTGTTGACTGGTTACATGACTCGAAAACCCATTTGAATTCACACCACGTACCGAGATTCGAATCCCGAACGCCCTGGGAAAGGACAAACGCATAAGCAATCTTCAACTGTCCGTGCTCACAATTAAACTTGTGCCTAATGAATACTGTACCTGCCGAAAACCATGTACCGTATACCTGCAGATTAAAACTTTCACGGTTTAAATTAAACAGTCTGTTATAACTCTTCGATCAATTATTATTGTGCCAAAAAATACAGTCAGCAACAGTTGCACGCATTTTCCGAAATGCAAAATGCCGACAAATATAAAAACACGAGAAATATAAGAAATACACAACGGAACGGAAGCTGCGGTCTTTACCGTCTTTATAAGCTGCATGACCGTTATAGGCCTAAGAAATTCTTCAGGTACTCGTAGTATTGAAACCATGAAAGTTAATTCGTCGGACACAGTCCTCCTGTTTTACGCGATAAAAGAAGTAAGAAAACATCCACGTTACAAAGACAAATGACAAAGAATGATCGAAGTAACAATTATATTCAGACAAGAGTCAATAATTAAAGTATCAAAATATAGAGCTATGTATCAGAAAAGTGAAAATATACGTTACTCACGCTATGCACAATAGAAAACGAACACGAATCTACACGGCGTCCAAAGACAGTAAAATCATGCAGCTCATAGACGAAACGTGTGAAGGACCGAAGATGCCAATGAGTTTAAGCCGATAGATATGACGCCTCTGGTAAACAGGCCTCTGAGTAAGAGGACCATCGTTTGATGTCTGCGTTAATAATTCGTCTACCGACGAAATTCTTCTTAACGAACTCAGATGTCGTTTAGATTAGCGAAACGCAACTCAGAGTTATTCCCAAAAGCTAGTAGGGCCCTAACACTCATAATTGCGTCCGTAGTCCGTACGTCCGTATGTAGGCCTACATAATAGGCCTATGTGGGCTATGCAGTACGAATGCGTGTGCGAATATTATGTATACAATTTTGCATGTTTGTATGCGTGTATATATATATATGTGTGTGTGTGTGTTTGTGTATGCATGCATGAATGCACATTGCACGCATGCATGTACAAACATGCACACAATACATGCAACACGTATGTTCATTTATTCATGAATGCAGATATGCATGCATGCAAGTAGTACACATAGAAAATACATATCTACATGCAAATATACATACATACATTCCTATATAGCCTACATATTTAGAGTAGATTCAAAATCAAGATAGAAAGAGTAAGCATATGGTCGGATGTTAGTACATTTTATGCTAACATTTGCCTGGTAAGAGGCGAAGCCTTGTCGATTTCCGGAGCTACAGTAATGATATTAACTATCACTAGTACATGAACTGTGATCTATACTGCCATTCTCTCCGCGTTTGCTGAACTGCTGGCTCCAAAATCTCAGACTGACTGCCCATGCGAGAGCATAATAAATCCTACCACAATACGTTATTTACCGTACTTACGCTCATATTATTTACCGTAATCTCTTAACGCCCGTCGTTATTGTAAACTCTAAGGTTATGCGTGATCCATAGTAAGAAATGTATGGCAGGCCTTTAGCACCAAATTCACGGACAGCGAATGATCATTTTCTGCTTCTGCTTACACAGCTGGACAGAAACAAATCTAGCTTAGAAAATGACACCGTTATTAAAATTTGAGCAACCGACAGAGAAAAAACTAATTTCCTCCGACTGTTGTTTACAGATACGAAGCAAACAGTCGCTTTTTAAGCATTTTGTCGGAAATGAAAAGAAACGACACGCATAGTTTTTTTAGACTACTCTGATGTTATAGGATTCCATTCTGTTTGCTTCGTCTACAAACGGACTACGTAAACATTTCCTATTACATTTTGGTTTGCAGAAAATGTAAAAACGGCACAAAACTCCAAATGCGTGGCAGCCATATTTGCCTATGCATCAGCAGCAGCTATCAGTAGGTTCATATTCATACGTAGGGTATTAGTTTTAAACTGAATACAATACGAAAACACAAACAGAAAGGCAAAACTGCGTAACGTTGGCTACAATGATACAGACGTTTCAGCAAACGATACAGTAAATAAATATATTTAATATAGCAAATGATAGAATAGACAACGTCATTAGAGCCCAGTGCAGTTAGCCAATAGATAAACCACACGCCTCAAAGAAATACTCAGGTTCTATCAGTTCTAAGACATGCAAAAGAATTGCAAATTCTTGAGGTCACATTAATTTTTCTAGACTTCAAACAGAAATCATTCAACAAAAATTCATTATAATTCGCATAGAAATTTAGATATGAGAGATGGGGTCTTGTGAGGCGCAAAGTACATCAGATTCATATTTTAGAATTTCGTGCATGCAATAGGCACAACAAATAAAAAATACAAAAGCAATTTAAGCTTTGTAAAAGAAAATTGCTTTGTAAGATTGTGTTAGCTTGTGTAGATTTTAAAGTAAATTTTTTGTAATTTGACTGATTAGGTTAATAATTACATGAAAAAAATCTAGCGGTTTGCAAATTCTTGCACTGGACTCCAATGCAGCATTTCATTATCAGCATGACTGAAAAGCAGTTTTATAAATGTCAGCAGATAACCACTTCTTGAGGACTTGATGATGCACCTTTGGCAAAGGATATATTATAAGGTACGAAGTTCTTGCAATAGGACAATCTCCAGCTTACAATGTCGCACTTTTTCGTGTAAAATCCTTCTTCAAGCTTTTAATGTAAGAAATAATGAAATTCACAATAGAAAACAACTAAGTACTATATACACTATGGTTTAGGCATAAATGGCAGGCGAAAGATTATGTACAGTAATTATAATTATGTATTTGACCAAGACAATTTTGGGTTTCCATAAAGTGCACTGGATGATTGGACAAATTTACTGTTGATAATACTGATTGACAAATCGTAAATTGAATGTAAAGCATGCATTTCTTAGACTCTTCAATATGTTCTAAAGAAACCTACATCTTCATTGTCTTAAAGTAAATTTGTTTAAAGCAACATTGGCCAGTGACACAATTCGAGTCAGGTTTAATTCCGAGTTCACAGCTCGCAAGCAACCGCAAATGTCTTACAGGAAGACCAAGCATAAGTTTGAAGCAACACAACAGGAAATTTGTTATAGCGATCACGCACTGAGTTCAGGGAAACTCTTTGACATTTCGTGCGGACAGCTTTCAAAAACTCTGTTATGTACACCAGTCCCTTCATACAACACGCATCATTAACTGTAAAATGATACGTTCAGAAAGCAGTCATCAGAAATTTAATATAGCTTTAGACTGTGGCTTGCTGTTATAATGCACCCTAGCAATAACAGGTGGTTTATTCGGCCCAAACAGGTAGCGCTATGAAGAGTATCCAACGTACAGTATTAAACAGATGAGACATATAGGTTGGCACAATGGCTAAGACATCGGCATGTTCTTGCATAGGTACTGGGTTCAGAACCCGCCATTAGCGGAAATTAGTTCACAAATTTGATTTCTTGGATTCCCTTTGAAACAAAAGACCGTTGCTTGCTTCTGCGACATTAAAGGGCTGCTTATTAAAAGGTAGTTGCTTAATAAAAGGACTGTCTTAATTTATAAAAACTCAGTCACGTATGGATTTATGTACAGTGTACATATGCGATATAATAGTGACCTTCCTGCCGTGACCCTTCCAGGCTAGTAACGAGACTATAGATCGTTCACCACGACTGCCCGTAAGGCCGGCCTTAGCCTCCTCGCGGCCCTATTCCAACTTAATTTGTGGCGGTCCCATCCTTTAATCCCCTCTTCTCCCTCTCCTCCGTCTCTTCAATTAAGGTGGAGCCACTTGTGGCATTTGACCCAATTAGTAAGGCATTAAGCGCTATGTATCCGGAATAAATAAATAAAATAAAGTATCGGATAATATTACTTCAGCCGCAAGTGTTAATTTCCTTTAATCGGTGGAGTTCAACTTGTCGTGTAGCATGTTGAGTATCTTATTTATTATTAAGAAAATATATATATTTTCGCTCCCCAAAACAAAGCAGCCTAAATGATGCTAGATGTCTTTAAGAAGAGAACATTCATCAGGCAGCAAACATTGCTCAGATAACTAGAATGAGTAGTGAAATCATTGAGTATGGTGAGCCGCAACCATCATTTACGTTAATTTCAATTAAATCAAAATATCGCCTCCAAAAGTTCGGCGACCTTACAATCGGCGGCCATGTTTGACTGGACACGTAGAACATGGAACAAAACCGACCATCTGTCTGAATGAACATTGTAGGTCCCTGTGTACGGACAGTGCAAGCCCAAGATACAAATCACTGTAACATAGCATAGCCACAAAAGGGGTTCGAATCCGCAATCCTACTACACAGGGCATGGACACTTTACCGAAACGAAGGATTCACTGTACAAGTTAAAATCGATTGAAAATGGCTAAAATCTTATAAAAACTTTAAAATGTCTTAGAGTAAGAAGTACGGTTCTAGAGAAAACTCAGTCAGTTCAACATCAACATCAAACCAGCGTCTACACTACTGAACTTTTCTGTCTACACTGAGGCATATCGCTTTCATCCAGTTATTCTACTAAGCCTGATCACGTGATCAATTGATTCACCATGGCGATTGACCAGAAGTGACGTGACACATCAGCGTCCATTGCAGTCCGCAGAAAATGACAGACCGGTCAAAACCTGTCGATAGGGGAGAAGTAGTAGCCAAATTGCCGTGACGTACAAAAATAAGGATATGTGCCGAAATTCAATCCAGGTTTCTTCGTAGCTCGATCACTGAAAACCAACATCAAACCGACGTCATCGACGCACACGTGACCCCTCATGACGTCATTTTCGAACGTCATCATCGCCGTCCGCGACGTAAAATTGTGTTTACCTCATTGCTGAAACTTCTTTCAAAGACAACGCCCCGATGGCCGCCAAAATTCTGCCTGCCAAATCCTTCACTCAAAAGGCTTTCTTTCCCGTCGCTGAAGGACTCTTTCACAAGTTACTGTAGACGACGCTGACAACAACAACGATCGTCATGCAAGTTATGGCTGTAATGGCGAGTATGAGCCAGCGATATTTGAATCTCCTGTTGACGACGTGTCGAAGAAAAATCGGACCCGGGTGTTCGTTATCGGCTTCCGTACTGTTGCCATGACTACGGTTGCCCGAGGCAACGGATGAACGCTTGATGGAGCGGGAGCTTCCGTCCACGACGCGGTGTATTCTACCGCTCAGGTATAACCTGGTGTATTAATTACTATCAATTAGCACGATTGAGATTAAGCATATTAGACGTTACCAAAAGGAAATTAAAAACGTCAACGAAATGATTACGAATTGATACAGTCAGCAGGAAAAAGTATTGCTCACGGAAAGTTTTTAGAGAAAGATCAAATTAGAGAGAAAGTTTGTGTATATGTATGTGCTTGTATGTATGTATGTATATATGTATGGACGTATGTATGCCTGAGTTGGCTGATTTTTGCTCAACACTTGTGGGTTTCTTATGGGTCAAATTTGAAGAAGTTGCAGATAACGAAGTAGGCTATTCTTTGGCTAGAGTCATAACTAATACATCAAAATATGAGCATATAATCTCTGTACTTAAAACAATGCACTGGCTTTCTATGCAAAAAGAATTACTTTCAATTTGGAGCTGATGGTCTATCAAACATTGAACTGTAGTATTTAACTAAGATTGTCTCTCTCTGGTCATATAGGCCTACCTGAAACTAAAACTGTTCTTGATGAAAGAACTTTTTCGGTTGCTGGGTCTATATTTTGGAACGCTGCTGTCCGTTCTGCTCAGTTGCTTATGTCATTTCATTCTCCAATTGAAACCTTCTCAAATTGCTAATCCAACATAGGCTGTCTGTCTTTGCGGAATGGTCTTCTTCATATTGATCTGAATAGGGTTTGGTTTCTGAGCGCCATCGGTTGAAGCCTTGTGCATTAGACACCAGCGCCACAGAAATTGCTAATTAATTATGATAATAATGTATGCATATGACTATATGTATATACATGTATGTATGTATGCTTGCATTTATATATGTATATAATTATGTATGTATGTATGTATGTATATTCACTATACCGCATAGTTAAAACTGAGTTGGAATCCATAGCAGAATGGTTTCACTCCAATAAACTTACACTTAATTTAGATAAAACCAACTACATCCTTTTCAAGTCCCATAGGAAGACCTGTCCAGCTGAACCCCTTAAGCTTTATATTGATGGTACCTCAATTACTCAGGTGGTCTCTACTAGATTCCTGGGAGTGTATGTGGACCAAAACCTCAATTGGAAGGAACACATAAAGAATATCGCGAATAAAATCGCGAAAAACCTGGGAATACTTTCTCGTGCCTCTAAATTAGTAGGCCTATCATCTAAGATCCGTGCTACCTTATACCACACCTTATATATCCGTATCTCACTTATTGTAATGTTATTTGGGCCTCCACTTACAAATCAAGTCTAGCAAGGTTAATAACCCTTCAAAAGCGAGCAATTAGGTACATAGCCAAACTCCCTTATGGGGCCCATACAGAGCAGGCCTTCTCCGAACATAGGCTCCTTAAAATTGACCAGATCAGAATTATGCAGATTGGAGAATTCATGTACCGTTTTGATCACAAACTACTACCCCTGTATACGATAACTATTTCTGCCGTACATTTGATCGCCACCCGTATCAGACAAGAAATTCCCGCCTATATCACCAACCATTTGCCCATACTAACACTCGTTTATTCTCTATTAGATTCACCGGGCCAGCCGTTTGGAATCAGATACCCCTAAACGTCCGACAATTGCCTAGTCTGTGGTCTTTTAAAAGAAAAATGCGTTCGTTCCTGCTTGAACAACGTATATAGCTTTATCTATTTCAGGGACACCAGGGATTATTATGACCAAAGTGCGTTAACGAGTCCTTAGTTCACAGTTCCGAGTGTATATTGCCGAGTCCTTAGTTAAGATAAAAAGTATAGTTTCTTTTTACGACCTACCAGTTATATGATAAAAAGATTGGCGTTTATACGTTTTGTAACTCTACCCAGGTGACACTGTTTAAGCGGGGTCCACGGCCCTTTTTGTGTCACCTGTGTACCCAAACTACAGAAATTGATTTGCCTGCTTTTTGTTTGATTTGTTTTTCTGTTCAGTTTGGATACCAAATAAAAGATTGAATTGAGATTGAATGTACTTGAATATTTATATAGCATATTTTTAACTTCGAAAAGGCTCAGAGAGACATATTTGTAGCCTATATACTGCATATATATATATTGTATATATATATTAGGGCTGTACCGAATATTCGCTTCGTATCCGCTTCGGAACCGAATAGTGAGCCAAATAACTATTCGGTATTCGGCCGAATAGTAGCGGTCGGACCGAATACGAATAGTGGTCACGTGACATCTGTTTCTGCATATGCGGCTGCTATAGTGAGTGGAGTGAACGTTAAGTAAGTGACAATTTCTAAGTTTAGTTAAATTGGTTCCATTCCTAGTTTACACAGACTGGCAGAAGGATGTAAAAATTACAAGTAGTTAACTGTTTACTTTTAGTTTATGTAATAAATTTACTGAACTGACACTTTTGCTTACATTTGAAATTTTGAATGTTGTCGGTAGACCTATTTTGTATACTATTCGTATTCGTATTTGTATTCGGTCGAATAGTTGGTCCAATTATTCGTATTCGGCCGAATAGTGATAATCACCTATTCGGTACAGCCCTAGTATATATATATATGTATATATATATATATATTAACAAAGCATATTATATGAAAAAGAGAACGAGGAGGAGACGGGCAAAGAGGGATGAGAAGGAAAGTGAAGAGAAAGCAGCATTTTTCTATGAATTTATTAATATTGATAAATAGTGCAATATAGTAACAATAATCTAGTGTCATACGTCCTACCCTCTAACTTCAATTTGTTCTATGTGTAACAAGATGTAATCTCTTGTACAGCAGATACCTCTGTAGATGACAACAACATTGAAGAATTGTTCGATACCTGATCGTGAATAGAAATTTGATTTCATCTGTGGCAGGTAGAACGTGCACATTGTCGTGTGGATAGAACTGCATAGGATTCGATACTGTTTCGGCGCAGACGAGATCCGCTCCTGCAGACGACAAACAACATTTCATTGTTATAATCGGATTATAAGCGAATGTAACTACGCAGACTGTCATCCTTTTCTGGCGACATATATATATATATATATATATATATATATATATATATATATATATATATATATATATATATATATGTATATATATATATATATATATATATATATATATATATATAGTAGTAGTAGTAGTAGTAGTAGTAGTAGTAGTAGTAGTAGTAGTAGTAGTAGTAGTAGTAGTAGTAGTAGTAGTAGTAGCAGTGGTAGTGGTAATAATAATAATAATAATGATAATAATAATAATAATAATAATAATAATAATAATAATAATAATAATAATAATAATAATAATAATAATAATAATAATAATTATAATACGAGTTATTTTGCGCTTTAATAGAGTGGAGGCCGAAGAAAAGTACTATACATGAGTTCAAGAAATTGATGACAGTCATGAGGCCTACAAAGGTCTATAAGGTATACTATACAAAGGCTTCATTCCTAGATCGTTATAACACGTCTCGTTATAACAGGAATTTTGATATAACGCGATCGAAACATCGATCTCAAATTTAATTCCGATATAGAATATGACTTCGTTATAACGCGATCTCGTCATAAGGCGGCCCTTATGTGGTTCCCAAAGACAGCATTATAAGGAGTTTCTGTTGTAGTATGCACTGGTAACATTTCTACTATGTAGCATGCGCACTAACTATATTGACATCGTATGACTACAGAGTACATACGCATTTCTGTAACCTATGCATCGATACTCTGGCGTGCGAATTTAAAAAAAGGATCTTCTCGACATCCTTGTCGATGGCACACGCTTTCTTTTGTTGTCAAATTACAAGAAAAGCATCAAGATCGATTGTCGTGACCACATACTGCGCGAATACACCCATGTGTATGAGTATCGCATTTACGATTCGTTCCGATACAAAGTAAGGAATCGAAGCCAAGACAATAGTCCTGGCGATAGATGGACGAAGAAATGAATAAGACGGACGCCCAGTGAAGGGTCTCGAGTTTCGTTATTGTCCTTCAGCGGTAAACATTAGCAGACGAACGTTAACGACACCGTCGGGTGTGGCTGGCGCCAGATAAAGTTCTCTGTGGTACCAGCGTCAGTGCAATGGTCCCCGCGGAACCAGCGCAGCTGTTGTTGGCGCAGTAGATCTGTGCACCTAATCTTGATTTACTTATCGTGACGACCACAAATGTTTCGATAGCACTTCGTCGAAACTGTGGTCATGCATGCATAGACCTCCAGCAAAAAGGTGAATCTTGGATTCCTGTTTTGGGATGAAATTATGACGATCGTAGACCTTAGGTAAATTTCGCTAAGCCTTAACACGCTGACTGTGGCTCGAGTAAGTCTCGCTTTAAGTCACAAATAGGCCCTGATGACAAAAGAGAACCGTGCATGGAATGATAAGTCATGCATTCGATTTGTATAGCGTGTATACGTGGCGGTTGAGTTAGTCTTTATCGTAATCGCTGCCTCGAGATTTCTAAGAATGCTAAGTGGGGGAAGAAGTTAATTTACAGGAGCTCAGTCAAAACAGAATCAGATAGACAGGTTCCAGACAAGATCATCCAAGGGTCAGACAGGCAGACAGTGAGACGGCCACAGTGGATATAGTCTTATAGGATTGGAGCAGAGAAACGAGAGTGGGAAGAAGAGGAGGAATCGAAGTAGGATTTGTGGAGTAGGAATGTTTTCTGTTTTGAACGAAAGACCGGCGCAGAGATTGCAAGAGATGTGTGTTGGTGAGTTCGTATGATGGTTTGTCGTAATTCTGACGGGAATAGCTAGGTCTATGGAGCGATTTCCAGATTTGAGGATCGAAGATTGGCTGAGAAGAGTTAGGGCAGCTGGTTTATACAAATTGGCGAAGGTATAGGCCCCTAAGTTTGGGGGAATGGGAGTGAGTTGTAGAAGTTCTAGGAAAGAGAGACAGGCAGATAGAGGCAGGGACAGACAGATAGACAGAAAGACAGAGATAGACAGAGAGAGAGATAGAGAGAGGGAGACAGAGAGGGATACGAAGAGAGGGAGGGAAGTAGGTAGGCAGGTAGGAAGGAGGGAGGGAGGGAGGCAGGAGGGAGGGTAGGGCTAGGAGACTTTAGTGACAGCTTGATCGAGAGCATCCTGGATAGCGAGGAGGCGGTTTGGTTGGGTGGTATCAATATTTAGGAAAAGTGAAATGCGGCAGTGTAGGCAGAATGGATGTTGCGATGGTAGGTTAACGTTTTTAAGTTAAGCACGGGGCTGGTTCTGCTCAGGAAAAATTGCTATTCCAATTAGCATTTTCATTCAAAATTATCTGCTACTGGATTTTGCAACAGACAAATTGCCCGTTAATACAACATGACGTCTCAGATGTACTTTAAAGGCGCCATACAAATGCTCTGTTGAACATACACACACGTTTACTTATTTTGCATCGATCCTCAGCACTTTTTTCTGCTCTGTCCTATAGTCTAAGGCTTCTAAGCTATAAGTGTCTGCAGCGTAACAGTTACGATGGATTAGACATTGGCTAAAGTTCGTCGGAACGTTAAGTTGGTAAAGATTTGCATGTATTATTTCACGCAGTGGTCATAAATATGGCGTACCGGAAGTCTGGAGAAAGGTTATGACTTTCGAAAAGGTCTCGTTCATCTTTTCGAGGCGTTCTTTCTGACTGTTTCCGAATTCTTTGCTTCTGACGACTTCCGGAGTGAAAGTCTCAAAGGTCAACGGATAGAAAACAGGAAGGTCGACTAGAAGGTCACCCATTGGCTTCAGATAGGCCACTCTCAAAATGCGGAAGTAATCGACCGGAAGCGGTCTGTTCACTCCAGGATGGCTGAAGAAACAGGCACTTCCGGTTTCTGAGTGAGGTCCTTGTACACAATCAATTGAATAAAAACAAAACATGAACTGTTGTTATAGTCTTCTCATTTAATTTGTTACGATTAATTTTATCTATATTGGATGCAGCCTCATTCTTTATTGTCACCAAAACATCGTTCAGTCACACGTTTTTGCCTTCCAGACGACTAGTGACTAAACTGTGTAGATCTTTACTGGACACGAATCATAGTTCAAAGCCAGTCTTCAGGCTTAAAATACATGTACGTGTATAGGCCTACTCCGCAAGACTGTCTTCTTATAGGCCTACGTTGCTTGTACCTGGCGATTTAAGAACTTGTTACAAAGAAATGTTCAGATAGGCCTACCTGCAATTGTTTCAAAAACAGTTTTTCTTTGGTCAGATTTTATTCAAATTTATTTTTTTCCTAGAGCACACAATGTCTATTAGAATTACAGTTTTGCAGTTGGAAATTCTTTGCGCTATATAAATGTCTAGTTGATTGATTAATTGAGCGCTGGTGCTGGTCCTCTAATGCAGGAGACCAGCGTGTTGGCTGCTTGTGCGCGACTGAGAAACTTCGGCGACATACATTGCACTAGATACGAGAAGAAGAAGAGCGAGCGTAGATTGTGACATACCGCTGTTCTTCTGAACAATAACCGATTGGAAGTTTGTAACGAGTATGTCCGTCTGCTCCTTCAGCCAAACGTTTGTTCTGTCTATGAGATCTTCAAATCCTTCGTAAGTCTGGTCGGTCGGTAGTGGAACCATATCCTTAATGCCTACAACAACCAAGCCATTATTATTCGACGTATTGATACCTATAAGAGCGATGCGCTAAAAATAACGCAGAACAGTTTGCGGCTCCTTCGATAGTTCTTTCGATTTAAGGTTCAATCTGAGCCAACATCTGTTGTAGCATTGTATATAGACTACGTCGAAAGCATAGTTCCTCTTGCATTTGTGCTCTAGAAAGAAATCACTCGACAGCCAATGGTCACATAGTGCCACTAGATTAGAACACGCAGACGTACTCTCGTGTATTGATTTGTATATAAACTATATACCCCTCACAGAGTACAGACACTGAGCATAGGGAAGACTTGGCACCCTTGATACTAAGGCACCCTTGATACTACGTAGTTATCTATTAACTTACTGATTTAATAAAGGCAAGCAGGGTACCAGCGTATTGAGAAAATCATACAGAAAGTAAGTCGAAATGATTTTCTCAATACGCTGGTACCCTGCTTGCCTTCATTAAATCAGTAAGTTAATAGATAACTACGTAGTATCAAGGGTGCCTTAGTATCAAGGGTGCCAAGTCTCCCCTACGTCTAGGTAATTATTTTAATGCATATGTGTGTGTGTGTGTGTTGGTGTGTGTGTGTGTTGGTGTGTGTGTGTGTGTGTCTGTATGTGTGTGTGTGCGTGTGTGTGTGTGTGTGTGTGTGTGTGTGTGTATGTGTGTGTGTTTGTGTGTGTGTGACCAAAGGCGCCGGCACGATCTTCAGAGTGGGAAACCTTAATTTGAATGTAATTTGATGACTTCTGCTGCCCTACTGTGATAATGCAAAAGGCATCAACTGATGATAAGTATAAATAAGTAAACTCAATGTGCCTGCACTGATCCAGGAACCAGAGCGACTCTGGTCGAAATCCAGCAGAGTAATTCACGGAGACGTGGCAACAACCAACGGAAAATATGATATGGAAAAGAAAGTCTTCAGTAATGATCTAATGGCCACCACAGACCCATAGCCTACGTCTAGGAAATTACATTAATGTATAATTATATAAAAACACACAATTATGTTTGACCAAAGGTGCAGGCACGGTCTTCAGGGTGGGAAACCAGTGCCAAATTTATCAGCTCTGTATGGGTTCTAGGCCTTACTTATCCTGTGCCAAATATTTTGGTAACTATGTTTAGTCGTCATGATAAATTATATGGAGTAGGCTATCGACGAACCTTAATTGGCGTCAACTTTTATGATCCTTTAATTTAAAAATCTCTTTTTACGCTTTAGTTTAGTCATGATCGAAACAAAATTTTAATATTTCGGGTCAAAAGTGGGAGAACAAGGACTCTTCTGTCTCCCAATTTTCAAGTCAGATTTTCGAGTGGCGATGCCCTTGTGCATGTTGACTTCTCATATTATTTACTTAGCTATCTGAAGAAGTTTGGGGGTCCATAGAGTAGTGGTAACATCACTGGCGTGAAGTGCAGTAGGTAGTGGGATCGCCTCCCGTAACCCTCCCAAGGTCCACTCAGCCTATCATTCGCGAGATGGCGCGTTTGTGAAAATGAGATGTAGGACGTGATGGGCGCCTTGCATGGCTGCCGTATACAGTTAAAATTCGACTGTAATAACTTGTGATGATCCGTTCATACTGATTTGTAATCATACTGCGTAATTGTCAGTTTGAAGATATTAAACGAAGAATATTATTATTAATTATCAATTAAACGAGGAAGTATGTATGCAAGTAGTTAATCTGCAGTACCGTTATAAGCTCGTTTAATAAGTATATCTGCATGTGACTATTTACATAGCACCTGTCAGGAACCTTCTTAAGTAATGATAGTTGATTTTGAGTACCTATCTGAGCTCGTTCGGTGCCATAGATTCTACCGTTGACTTCCCGATTGTAGAAGATGCGCAGAGCGAAGACGTAGGGACTGTCATCGTCAGCGCACTCGTTCCAGGCCGTGATTCCTCCGTCGATCCGCCCGTTGCGGATTGGAACGCCGACCGTTTCTATCGTCACGATCTGACCTGAGCAGAATAATCAGAGGACGAGCATCACATCAGATCATAAACTCATTTGCTGACATCGCTTTTATCTTCAGATTATTTCCGGACACGTATCGTGCCCGACAGGTTTCTCATTGTGAACATGTCTTCGGTAATGGGTGGCAGATGAAAGGTTCGAAAAGCCAGACACTGCACGGCAAGGTCTATTTGAAACACGTTTACTCTTACCCATATATATTTATGCTGTAGAAAATGATAGCCGGTAAAAGATAACGCGCTGTATGCTTAGTTACATAGCTATTTGCAGTGATGGGCAAAGTTGCTGACTTTTAGTTTAACTAAATTTTATTAGTTAAGGATGTCGTAAAAAGTTGGAAAAAAGTTGGAAAAGTTTAACTATTTTTTTTAGTTTAGTTAACTAATTTTTGATATAGTCTTAGTTTAACTAAAAAATAGTTTAGTGTCCATCACTGCTCATTGGGCTCTGTAAATCGGTTAGATCTTTATTGTTCCCAGGGCTAAAAGTGCCTTGGCCCAGCGCCGGACGTTTGCTGTAGTGAGTCTCACGATCTGAAATGACCTTCCCCCTCTGCTCATGGCCAAACTAATCACTGGCTTTTCCTCATGCTCCGAAATATCTTTCGAACTATCTGCGAAAGCCGCTATCTGCATCTTCTTCTGACTCACTGCGCTCTGTACATCGTTATTCTGCGAGAGGCATTTTATAAATTTCTAGATACAATACAATACAATACCCCTTACACGAGATCCTAAGAAAGATTACGTAAGGAATTTGCTTGCACTAACAGCCACTAAATTCGGTGGTATGCGCTGGACCAACCATATGGTATTCTCTGCCATCTATCTATGCTTCAAGATGTTCCTACTGTGCACCATTTTAAGAAATGCATAATAGATTAACTAACTAATATGTAGTTTCGCAGTGGACTGCAGATCTGACACCATTGCATCAATGAATGTGTATAGGCCAATTGTTTCATTCCGATTCCTTTAAATTTCTTTTTCTCTTGCACCTGTAGAATGACCTGCAGGCACTGGCGTAAACGTGCCCAAAATATTGGGGGGAGCATTTCGTTATTCATTCTACACTTGATGCATTGGATGTAGGGCCTACAGTAAATCTCAATTATTGGGAGGGGCACGTGCCCCGGCTTCCCCCCCACCAGAGTCTACGCCTATGCCTGCAGGCCTAAGCCTACGATTTGTAAAGTGCTAATTGCGCTATGTTGTGGAAAATATTTGACATAGCTCTGCAATAAGAGAGTGAACAAAAATATATGAAATGTGTAATTGGTGAATTTGCCGTTATGAAATCTGTTATGATAAATTCGGTGACCTTGTCAGTGAAATTTGTTGTCCTTTCTGGTCTCACCTTTGGATGCCTATTAATATTTCTCCCAGAATGACTGTAATATCGATTTCATTGGTGTTCAGCCAACGTCAAATCAAATCGAGAAGATGTCGGAAAACTAAATTGCTCAGAGTTAACCCCAAACGCCTTTTGACTCATATGTAACGGATGATGTCACGCGGCGCCTCGCAGGCAGCCACTCGCGATGTTCAGATTTAAATCTTTACATGAAATGCGAACCATCTCCCAATGTAACTGACTGCGGTGCATCAGTCTGACTTAGCAATAAACGAAACTATCTATCTATCTATCTGTGTTGCCTTTGCTCGTAAACTGCTTCAGTTCATAAATCGCGGGTTGAATGGTAACACGCCGACACGAAGATATATGCGTGTGTGTTTGTGTGTTTGTGTGCGTGTGTGCGTGTGTGCGTGTGTGCGTGTAGGTGTGTGTGTGTGTGTGTGTGTGTGTGTGTGCGTGCGTGCGTGTGTGTGTGTGTGTGTGTGTGTGTGTGCGTGTGTGTATGCGTGTGTGCGTGTGTGTGTGTGTGTGTGTGTGTGTGTGTGTGTGTGTGTGTGTGTGTGTGTGTGTGTGTGTGTGTGTGTGTGTGTGTGTGTGTGTGTGTCAGCTTCCATTTCTGCCATAAATATTAAGATTCACGCAAAGCTGGTGCAAGTGGTTCGATCTTAGACACAGCAACCGGGTCGGGATCCACAAATTGACATAAACTGATTATATTGATGCTCTGAACGCCTATCTTTCTCCACAGCGCAGCAGCAACCCTCGTATTCATGCTTAAATATACATCGCATATACATAGGCCTATTCATACGCATACACATATTATACATTACAAATACAAAAATATTGATCGCCGCATATATATACGAGCGTGTTGATCAATATCGGATAGCGCAGGAGGGATTGGACGCATTACCCCGAGGAGACTACGGGAGGACGTTCGATAGCACGCGCAGGCCGCCCCTTGTCAATTTAGACGTGCATTTGAGCCTAGATTTTGCAACATGTATTTTTACAGAGTTTCATTTGGCATCAGTAGCAGCTGCTGCTGCAACAGAGGCTTTCGTCTAAATCAATGACCCACAATGAGTTCGACTCCTCTACTTGTTCGAGACCATCGATGTTCTTAATGGGTCACTTCCGTTTTGATCGTTTTGGCAGTTGTGTTTAGGCGGCAGGCTGTTGGTTCAGCGTTGAAGGACGTTTTTGTAGGAATTTGTAACCACGGAATAAATGCCGGATGCTCTGATTTAAAATCCAAATAGTCAAACACAGAATCAAGATCTAAAAGTAGGCAAAAGTCCAAAAACCGTGTTACGAGTGTTTCTGCAGGGGCCACGTAGGAAATGCCATGAACTCAAATCCACAACAGCAACACACGTTAGAATATAACCTAACAAATAAGACAGACCTCATGGAGTCTATGCTCCGTGTTAATAACTGCACACTGAAGGCGGACTTGCATACATACATACATACATACATACATACATACATACATACATACATACATACATACATACATACATACATACATACATACATACATACATACATATATACATACATGTATATATCATGCATACATACATATACTTACATATTTACATACATACATTCATACATACATGCATACATGCATGCATACATATATATTTACATATACATTTACACATACGTGCATAACATTATATCGATATAAAGTAACCTATGCAATATGTTCTATATAATTTATGACCATGGTCGAGACCAAAAGGTCGCTATAGAAAATGTGTTCATTTACATTTTACATTTATATATGTGTGCATCAGCCATATTCATATAAGGCAAAATATATATGAATTCATGTGTCAGAGAAAGCAGAAATTAGAAACACATTGGATATTCAGTGGATGAACGGTGAGTGATTGAGAGGCGGACAATAAAGAGGCGATCGCTGCAGCTTCACAGTATGGAGCATTGTCGTCTTATTTATGGAAATGTGCGAGAAAATGAAACGCG
>OY744605.1:34246123-34291123 GCA_963556255.1 Allolobophora icterica
GTCTCCTCTTATGGCTAAGTATGTTCTTTTCTTCCTTATAATATGTCAGTAATTGCATCATATTATAACTGACTAGTCGCTGAAGTGTGGCTTGTCGGAAGTCATATTTTGGGGTTATGCGATAACAATGGCGATTTTCACATGGGCGTCCGCATGAATTTTTCTAAGGTGGCAACATTTTTCGAGGGCGGGGGGGGGGAACAAAATTACGTTTTGCATGGAATATTATGTGTTCATGAACACATAAAGCGAGACAATTTTCCAAATCCCATGGATTTTCACCCGATTTTCATCCTAATAGAAACTCTTGAAATCTGTAGCCCTAAGAACGCCTCCAGTTCACTGCAAGAAGATAAGTAAGTAAATAAATAAGTAGTCTTTTAATAATGCAAGTCAAACGCTCACATTTTACAAAATAGACAGTTGATGTAATATGTTAATGTCATTGGATCAGCAAAAGCCCAAACGACCCGTCAATTATTAGCAGCTACTGTGAGCGCTTCTGACTCTCTGAACATGGTTAGGAATGGCGAGTTCATTGGTAGCCGATGATGCACAGACAGCGCAGTCTACATGATATCTGAAGTATAGTGCCCGATAAGACTGCATCCGCTTTATTCTTGGCAACAGATGTTGTGTTGCTGGAATCTTTATAGTCTAGTTCTGAAGACTTATAGGACAAGCATATGTAAATTCCGGACTGTTCGTTTTTAGTTGCTACCAATCACGTGGCGGCTGCCACGCGGTGATGATTGTAGGCGATATTAAAATCATCCAAAACGAGAAAATTCCACGCGGTTGACTTAACAAGCGTTATAGAAGCGGACTCGGGCGCGATATACCCACGAATAGACTATGGATATTTGCAAGCAAATGGCTTAAAATCAAATAAATAAACATTCTTTCCGAACGAAATTTGACTGCGACCGGATGTTCCGCAGATAGGGGAATTGTCATTCTAAGTTGATCGTCGCACCTACGCGAATCCCAGACTCCGAGTCATTCATGCCATGCCCCAATTGTTTGAACAAATTAAATTTCTACCATATATAAAGCGCTTTGATAAAATTCTGTAGACGTTACTTTCACGGCAGTGCTCTCGTCCCCTTAAGGAGGTTGCAGTGATGCTTATTCGGTCTTGAAACCCTGTTAGGATGGAAGGATTCCGCAATGGAGACAATACGCTAACACAGATCCCTTTACTTGATGTGTAATTGTTTGGCCTTAGTCTAGCCCTGATCATTGTCCTCGGTTTTGCCCATATAAGAATGGCGTCGACGTTCAATTGGCCGCATCTTCTTTCCCAATTCCACCTTTAATATCGAGGCCTTACATTCATGCAATATACATGTATTCCTCTACAAATCGAAGGGTGAAATATATTTCGGTTTACCTAGCCAACACAGTGATTGATTTACATCGGCCTAAAATACCACGTTTTTGTCCAGGTTGTCAGTTTTGACTTCTGTTAAGCGCCACTGGCGCCAGGTAAAATGATCAAAGGCCTTTGTTTATAATTCATCATCGTCGCAGTCATCACTAACAACATCATTGCTAGGCGTAATTACTGATGATAGTTGATATTAACGGACGAGGGGTCGCCTACCTTTGAGCTGATTTTGATGAATTTTGTTGTTGACGCAAGTGACAAGAGTTTGGATGCTGTCTTCTGTATCAATTGGACTGAAGTCACTGAAGCAGATGTGCTGAGGCTTGTTGACGGCGCGAGGAACGACCCAAAGTCTGTTGTATACCAACGACAATATTATGACATTATGTCCCAAGTATGAATTCAATCACCGTCAATTCAGTTCCCTGCATAATTAATCATGCATGACGACAGCAACGGTGAGTCGTCGTAACCTTTGATCGGCCCCATTCTTATCAGAAAGGTTTGAATGGCGCTAAATAAATGTTCAGCTACGCATAGACTATATACGTAAACACGTGCATGCTTAGATTACATACATGTACTTGCATAGATTTATGCATTTCCTACTATACCATACAATACGGTACCATGCCATACATGCATACATACATGTCGAACATAGTCTGAATGTTGAAGTGAGTTCAAAATGCAATCCAGAAGACTGGCTAAATATTTAAAGGAGTCATTTGACTTTGCAGATCCTAACCAAGCCTGACCAAATGCAACGTGTGAATCCGCCCTTGAAACATCTACACACTGGCTACTGGCACTCTAAAGCAAGATAATATATCTTGGTGCCACATGGTTTATTCTGCGCTTCTGCGTCCATATATGCAGCGTCGAAATGAACTAAAAGAAATGACAACTTTCGTGACGTCGTAACATTTTGCTTCGTCAGAACAACTCAGAGCCTCTGGGGCGGGTGATAGACGCGCGTCGGTACACGCGATTAACACCTGTTACTTCGCGCCTCTTGCTTGAGATACGGCGGTTCTTCGAAAATTAGCCAAGTCGCGGAATACAAAACGTGGTTGTCTATCACGTTATGCTTTTGCTCAGTCTTTTGCTAATCTAGTCAAAGGCCAAAGTGCCTGGCCAAAAAAGAATACTAATTCAGACAGAAACGCAAATATGGAAACAGCATCGAAAGCATTGATATTGATAGGCCTACAATAGTTTATTCATAAATGCCTGGTGTCACACCGCACCTTGGTATAGAGCTGAGAAAGATGGAATGAGAGATGATAAACATAATTAATGGACTAGGTGAATAAAATTGAGAGATGTATGATATGGAGAGAAAATGCACATACGTATTCTGGCTGCAAGTGAAGCGTCTAACACTCATAGCAACCGCTAAATTTAAAAGTCAGCAGCACTACCTACGCCTAGGTCTAAATGGCGGTAAGTGTTGCTACATCGAAGATATTTGAGTGTATCAGTCTTGTTGTCAAGACCTTAAACCTCAAGACCAAGACCAAGACCAAGACCTTGAACCTCAAGACCAAGACCAAGACCTTGAACCTCGAGACCAAGACCAAGACCAAGACTTTGAACCTCGAGACCAAGACCAAGACCAAGACCTTGAACCTCAAGACCAAGACCAAGACCAAGACCCAAAAAATTGAAATTAGGTCAAGACTTCTAAAAATTGTAAAGTCGGAATATTCGCTATTTTAATGAAAACATGAGTCTTTTATTTTATTCAAGCAAATTAACTTTAAATGCAAACTGCAGAGAAATCCGAATTTGTATTCAAAAGTCCTTCATGCAAACTCTTATACCACATGCCTTTTGTTTTTTATAAAAACCAATTCGCTCAGAATTTTCTGACCAAGACGTGCCTGGTGGGCCTCATAAAAATTCCGCCATGTGAAAAAATACGTTCTACAGGTGCTGAAGTCGCTGACACACACAGAGTAGCTTTTCAAGCACTGGATGTAAATGTACAGATAATGAGTCCTTTTTGAAATCTTGCCATGGTCTGATACAGAATAACTGTTGCTGCTGCCAATGGGTTTTCCTGACCAACATGACTTGTATCCATCCATATATTGGTTGTATGATGCAAGCAGGCTTGATACAGAATTCTTGAGTTCTGTTAAATGACTGTTCGGTCTTGGTCTTGGTCTTGCGAGACCAAGACCAAGACTTTGAACCTCAAGACCAAGACCAAGACCAAGACCTTGAACCTCAAGACCAAGACCAAGACCAAGACCTTGAACCTCAAGACCAAGACCAAGACCAAGACTTTTAAAAACGAACTCGAGTGCACTCGAGACCAAGACCTTGGTCTCGAGGACAACAAGACTGGAGTCTATATTATAAGGAGAAGCAAAGGACGGTAATCAGTGGACACGGCCGAGGCAAGCTGACAGGCGCACGATGTTCCAGCAACTGGAACACAATTTTTTAACCAACTTAAATGGCCTGAAAAAGAAATTGACGGTTGAACGCTTTGATGTCCGGATACCGAACATCTTTAACATTTTACTACATAGCAGATGTAGACGTCTATGGCGCGTATTTGTTTTCGCATTGTTTATTTCTGTCTTTTCCCATAATTATCTGCTTTCTATTCTTACTTCTTTGATTGGTTTCTTTCTTTTGTTTTTCTTTCTTTCTTTTGTCTTGTCGTGTGTTCTTCTATTGTATCAACCACCTCTTTTTAAGCATCCAACCACCGATTCTTTCGCAACCAATCCTCATACAAAATAACTGATGCTGTGTATAGAGATAGGCCTATTATTACCTGAGTCCTCTAAGAGCGTAGTTGGAGGCGTTCTCGGCAATTCGTCGTGACAGTATCATCGATTCACTGTCACCAAGGCCCTTAGAATCATGGGACGTCCACGTGATCGTCTCGCAGGTCTTGACCTGCATCTCCTTGTTTTTCTTCAGCCAATCGTTCGCCTTATCAACAAGTTTCCTACAGAAAAACATCCTAGAACTAATTGACTGCCATATAAGGTCGTGGGGAATACTTGTTATTTTGGTTACATCTACTTTAGTAACGATAATAACAGTTTCCAGTCTCAGTTTCCTGTAGCTATTGGAGATACAGTGTATTAACTAAAACACCTGTCGTTCTGATTACAGAGAACGCGTGTACAGGTAGGGTGTAATAGCGAAATGAACCAGAGTGAATGATGGATCTATATAATATGCATATAGGCTATGAATATTCATTAGCTCAGATGATACAATAATATCTGCGAGGCTGAATTGCGGCTAGAGAGTCGGCCGAATTTGTGGGTATAACTGCATATACATTGCATATATGATATACAGCATATTTGCATAATAGTCTATATATATGCATATGTGTGTGTATGTGTGTGTGTGTATGTGTGTGTGTGTGTGCGTGTGTGTGTGTGCGTGCGTGCGTGTGTGTGTGTGTGTGTGTGTGTGTGTGTGTGTGCGTGCGTGCGTGCGTGCGTGCGTGCGTGCGTGCGTGCGTGCGTGCGTGCGTGCGTGCGTGCGTGCGTGCGTGCGTGCGTGCGTGCGTGCGTGCGTGCGTGCGTGCGTGTGTGCGTGTGTGTGTGTGTGTGTGTGTGTGTCTGTGTTTGTGAACACATTTATTACGCCACAAACGGCAGCAAACCAACCAAAAAGGAAAAAATACAGCATCAAAACCAACCAAAAATCTGCTCAAATTACAACCAATGTTTGAATTACTAAATAATCTTGCACTGCATATTGTGAATCCTTTAATGCGCCAAATGGCCACAAATAACCAAAAGAAAGGACGCATGTCCATATAACATACCCTAAACGACGAACTGAAACATCACCCTAGAATATCAACTCACCCAGGGTATACACAAAACATCAAAGTCACTATGCAATCGAGCAAAGGCCTCATGTTTCTGCAAGAAAACCAGTGCTAGCCTAGACAATCATCATTATGGTAGTTATCTGATAAGTAAGACCACAGCAGGTTGTGAATAGCCCAGTGGCGGCGCCGCCTATGTTTGATGTACGGCTTTTGCCGTACCACTTTTTAAGGTTTTACGGAAAAAACATAATTTTACCGTACACTTTTACCCAGACCCTCTAATTTGCCGTACCACTTTTCAAAACGTGGCGCCGCCACTGGAAAAGCCATGCTGTCAGAATAACGCAAATGGAAATACAATTTACAGCGACGGACTTTCGCCAGAAATGTATGATCTAACCTGCCAAACCCTTAATGAAAACCTTGACACATTCCCACTTTTTAAACCCGAATGAAAGACAATAAACCGAATTCCAGCCTATATTTAATCCATTAGTTTGCCATCCCGACAGAGTCATGGCTGATAGGGCATAGGTCAGGAGGGGCAGGGAATATAGGTAGCTTATGTTTGCTCCTGCGTATAGGCTATAGCCGTTGTGTTTTTAAGTTTTGTCGAGTTAAGATCAAGCTATAGTGGTTGTGCAGCAGGGAATGATCATGTAGCCTAGCTGAGTAGGCCTACACTTTCTGTTGAGAAGTTGTAATTAATAAGCGAAAATCCGTGTCAGTTTAAGTGAACTCTTGTGCTTCTCGTGTTTTGTTGTTTTTTGCCTATAGATAAAGTGGAGACGTGGTTCATCGGTAGGCATGACTTGAATGGAACAAAAATGCAGAATACAATCTGCACCGGATTTACGCATAATATTATGGCAACCAAGCTTAGGGCCTCGCGTTGCCAGCGGCCTCAACTTTGACAAAAACATAACTGCTCTGACGGTAGCACGTATCACCACGAATGCTTTAACAAAACGACGTTTTTAATGCGTACTAAAAAAACTCCCAAGACTTTCAACGATAAACTGAATAAAGTTTGCAACTATTTATCCATTCAATGCTTTGCTTGCAAATTGCAATAAGCACAGATTGTTCTATGTAAGGGACAGTAAGGCAATCGCTACTAACTTATACTTATTAGCAGTCTATAGCAGACAACCCGCGTATATACAATATAGGCGCAAATACAAGAACTCATACAGTGACATAAGAATTTGAGTTTATGTTCATGCTGGAACTTCCGACTAGTTTGTTAAGCCAGTTTCATAAAGCAAGCAAAACTCTAAAAGGAGACGCACATAGGACTTTTGGACGTACACAAAGCTGTATGCATCATTAGCCCAGTTAATCACAGAAACCCCCGACAAGTCTGATGCAGTAGAACTAACGGCCAAAGAAATAGTACCGACTGTAGATTACATGCATAGGCGAAATTTGTGGGGGCACGAGGGGCACCAGTACCCCCACTTTTTGGACTGGGGTACCGTACCACCCACTTTTTGAACAATGCTAGTGAATATTTTATTATTGTGCCTTCCCAGATATCGCAGTCTCAGCCTTGTTTCATGTATGTAAGAAATTGGTATCTCCATTTTTAAACCAAAGTGACGCCCCTGATTACATATGCGCGACTAAAGGGCAAAGGAAGAGGTGGAAACAGGTTGATGACAGAAATGTACCTGACGCTGATAAACCATTGACGCCAAGAAACAAGTTTCGAACACAATGTTCCTTCAAATCACTGATCAACTGATCAATGATTTGAAGGAAACATTGTGTTCGAAACATTTTTAGGCCCCTGCAAGCTAGTTTGAGCAATCGAGCAGCAGTAGGGGCCTACATGAAGACGTTGCTGATACTTTTTCTTGTTTAAATAATTTAGAAGAATCTGTCAGAAGAACAGCTTATGATGGTGTTACTTTAATGAAGAAAGTCTATCCTATAGATGTTGATCTAAAGTTTTCTAAACCTTATCGGAGAATTTAAGCCATTTCGTACTCACATGAAGACTGATAAAGCAGTTTGAGCTTTCTAGACTTGCATCAAATTACATGTATCTTCAATGATAACGTTCAGCTGGATTTCCTAAACGTATTTTTTAAATAGTAAATGTCATGGGCGGCGATCCCGGGGGTCGGGGGGACAAGATCCCCACCTTTGGAAGTGGGGGCACACACCATACATTTGTCCCCCCCCCCATTTTGAAGAAACACCAAAAAAGGTCAACCAATTTTGTTTGACCTTTTTTTGACCAGATCAGTTCTAACGTGCCCCCCCACCTGTCAAACAAGATCGCCGCCAGTCGTAAATGTAAATGTACACGTTTTATATAGCGGCCGTATATGACATCGACTCTGCTCATTTTTCAATGAGTTGATCGGGTGAAATCCTTCATCATCGCTGCCCGTTTGAATTACAACGCCGTTTAAGGTCCCCGTGTACGGACCGTGCTAGCCCGATATTTAAATCTCTTAAATAAGCCACCTTCGGGAGTGAGACGAGGGCCCCTCAAACGTTAATGGATTAGAGCCTCGAAAAATCTAAATCCGGCACCGAAGGGTAAAAAGCAAAAATTCTTTCAGTGAAGTGGTTCTCCAGCAATATTTTGCGAAAATAAATAAATGTATTTGTATATAATGGATACGTATTTGTGTGTATATACACACTATATATATATATATATATATATATATATATATATATATATATATATATATATATATATATATATATATATATATATATATATATGCATGTATATTAAAACGGAATGAGAACTGGAAATGTGTGGTGCCACTCATACAAAGACCGCCGATGTTTCAATTGTTCTCAGCCGACGGCGAACGACGCCATCTAGTGAGAAGAGCCATTCTAATGCCCGACGGACCAATAGCAGCGGCCGACGACGCAGCAGTCTCACAGCTGCAGCAGTCCTCCGCCATTTTGCCGGCGCATGCGCGATCTCACCCCCAGCGACGATTATTTCGGCGAAATAGAATTGGACGTTTGTCGATTCGATAATAGATCGAAAAGGGCTCCTCTGGTCCTCCGCTGCAGACGTATAGACCACCCGCAACGGCTGCGCCTTGGACGGACTGATGGACGGACGGACGGACGGACGGACGGACGGACGGACTGATGGACGGACGGACGGACGGACGGACGGACGGACGGACGGACGGACGGACGGACGGACGGGGGGTGGCGGGCGGAATGATCGAGGGAGAGAAGACGGCAAAACAGGGCACAGAATCTCGAGGTTCATCGGGCTTCAAAGGCCTCCCAAAGCAGGCCCTGCGCAGGAAATAGGAATATATATATATATATGTTATATATATTATATATATATATTATATATTATATATATATTATATATTATATATATATGGCGATTGATATATATATATAAAGATTGTGCGTATAAAATAATATGTATACAGTGTAATATATATATATATATATATATATATATATATATTATATATATATACATTATACACAGTGTGTTATATTTGTTTGCACGCACTAGCGTTTTCAGGTCTAATAATCGAAACTCTGTGTTTGTATTTGCATCTGTTCGTGTGCCTGCCTCTATCATGCGCTTTGTCTTGAGCACTCTCCTAGGCAGTGTCTGTTTATATGCGTGAGTAGTGGGTTGTGACGTACAGAGTGAGCTGTGACGCGTTATATGATGTCATGCGATGTTTTTGTCATGTGATACATTTGCATGTGTGCTTGCAGGGCCATACACATGTATTCATATATTTATAGCCTATGAACTTATGCAGGCGCGTAACTAGCATTACGCAATTACGCAACTGCGTAAAGATTTTAACAGTTTTTTGTTGTAAATCGCAGGCTTCATAACTCATAAGGCCTAGCAAATGACATTTCCCAACAATTTTCAAGGAAAATGATGCGTCTGTAACGTAGCTAGGTAGCCCGCTGTGTATAATATACTAGAGATGACTAACATAGCCCTCATCCAGCATCCAGAATTGACAGGTCACTGGCCTATGGCCATCACTCCGTATGAGCCCAAGGCTCGGCTGCCGCTTGGCACATGACCTTTGGGTCAGAAAATTCCTCGTTTCCCGCCCTTCCATCTTTGTCTTAGGCAGTGCCCTCGACATCATAAGCCTCCTTCGTCCCGCTCCCCAGCTCTCTCTCCACACCTTTCTCTCCATCTCTCTGTCACTTTCTGTCTCTGCATTTAGTGTAGGCCTACATGTCGGCAACCATGCACCCAAGACCAATACCAGCGTACGGTTTAAGATCAAGACCAAAGTCTAAAGACCAATATTATTCCAAAGGCTCAACACTGAGAGCAAGACCAAGTCACTGTTCGATACCTATTACTGACGAGTCATGGCTTCTACTTCTAATGCATCTTCGAAGAAGGCTTCCATCAAACGTTGCAGACAATCAATGTTAATCAATCCCAGCAAAAAGAATAAATCAGGTCACGTAACACAACCTATATCAGTTCTTATACAGCGCGAGTCCGGCCACTGGCGGCGATCTTGTTTGACAGCTGGGGGAACACAGGACACTTTTGAAATGACCTGATCCAAAAAGAGAACCAACATTTTTTCGCGCTCACGCGCGAACATTTTCTCACCTTTTTTTAGTGTTTCTTCCAAATTTCCGCGCGGGGACAACTGTATGCTATGTCCTCCCACTCTTAAAGGTGGGGGTCTGACCCATTCGAGGCATCGCCGCCCATCGGCCTCCCATTGTAGCTGGCCTGGAGGGGGAATCGTGTGACCTGCAGTCCGAGTCGGTACCCTCTGAACTGGAACCATCGATATGGAGTCGCTCAGATCCAATGAAATTTTAGAGAACCCACCCTAACCCCTAATTTGTGGAATTTAAAAAAAAATAACTAAAATTATAATGGAAAAAAATTAACCTTGACAACTTTGTTACAGTTTTTTGTTGACTCTGTCTATTTGCTAGTCTACGTTGGCTGCTGAGACTTTGCATCTGAGCCAATTTTAAAATTATATAATAATATTTGCCAAAGAAATTATGTAACATTTTATTACTTTTAAACAAAAAATGTTCTCCAGAATGCACCATTACAAACCTCTAAATAAAAAAAGTTCTTATCCTGGGGAAGGGGCACAGCCCCCTCCCCAGACCCCTCCCCTCTGTGTTACGAACTGCGTAATTTTTGGGGAGCCCTGGTTACGCCACTGAACTTATGTATAGTTCAACAAAATGACACTTTCGTCTCTCTCTTTCTCTCTCTCTGAATTTCTCTCTCTCCCTCTCCTTCTCCCTGTCCCTCTCACTCTCACTCTCTCTCACTCTCACCTCTCCTTCTGTCTCTGTCTCTATCTCTGTCTTTCTGTCTCTGTCTCTCTGTCTTTCTGTATCTGTCTTTCTGTCGCTGTCTCTCTCTGTCTTTCTGTCTCTGTCTCTGTCTCTCTCTCTATGTCTCTGTCTCTGTCAATGATCTTCCCACTGCTTTCTTCCTTCATTTGTTATTAGCAAGACAACCTACGGAAATAAATTTCTTTTCTTAATTCCCAAAATAACGTCATATGTCGTCTGCTCTAAGCACATTCTTCTTCTTCTTCCGGTTCTCTGCCTATCTAGGCAGGTTCGTACGTCCAATGTCACCATTCGTCGCATTGCTTAACCCTCTCCTTCAGCTCGCTGTAACCGTCCTACATCATCCAAGCACATTGTGGCATAGTTAAATATTACTTAATTCGCCAGGCGGAGCCAGCGTTGGCTTCCGGGTGTGAACATTTAAGCGAGCTATTATTGCATAGATATATGTATAGGCCTATACAACAAGGTATCCTGTAAGCATCTATAAATCATCACCGTTATCCACTTGTCGCCGACTGCTGCCAATTGGTGTTTGTGTCAAGTCTTAACACTACACAACACCTTTCAAGTACCTCAAAAAGCGCCAACCTGAAAAGTCCAGTGCGCTACTCTTATGTTTAGTCAGTTAGGCCTAGTTCTTATCATGTGTTTGTAATATTGTATAATCAGGGCAGTCTTTGTCTTCCTTTGTTCCTTCGATCCTTGCGTGTTGTTCTTTCCACATGGGCAAACCATCGCAGTCTTCGTTGTATGACTTTGTACTGTCTTAAAAAAATTGCAATTTCAGCAACCAACTCAGTTCTGATGTGAACGTTCTTTTCTCATCTTGCTTTCGCATTGTCGCATTCTGATCCATACAGGAAAATAGGTTGTAGCATAGTATCGTATACAGTGCTTTTCTTCTAGAAAAAAGGTTCCGGAACTGAAAAATAGGTTCCGGAACTGAACAATTATGGAAAAACTAAAATACTGAGAAAAACGAGATTTGGGGTTGGGAGGGGTTTCAATAAACACTGAAAACAGTTCACAACACTGAAATTAAATTAAATTAACTAAATTATTGTTTTTATTAGTAAGATAGATAAATTATATCTTAGCAGCTGAAAATAGGTACCGGAACGCCGCTCGGGCGCCTTCCGGCTGAAAAATGAGCACTGGTATCATATATTCTTGTCTTGGTTTTGTTTGTTATTTCCATGGTTCTCCATATCCTGTTCAATTTTGCCAAATGCTTTTGAGGTGCATCTAACTCTCCCTTGTACACATGAGCGTCCGGAGGGGCAAGGGATCATTTGCCCCCTCCCCGATATTGCAAATATTTCAAAAATCTTTTGATTATTATAATTATTACAACAGTCCCAACACGATTTTCAATGCAAAAACACTTAATTACTTAGGTAAGTACTTGACCATTATTCATTTTTAAACTTGTCGCGTGTTCTGTGTTCATGAATATGCAAAAATGTTATTTTGCTCCCCCTTACAAAATTTTGTCCCCTCACAAAAATAAATTTTTTGCCCCTCTCGACAAATTCCTGCGAACGCCCATGCTTGTACAATTCATAACAGATGTTTATTTTAAAATTCTTTAGTCTTTTATTTCAATTTTGTCGCTTTAAGTGTTAAATTACAGATTCTGATCTTAAAAAATTATTTTCTGGCTAGTTTTCTCGCTGCTCAGATAAGCTTGATTTTTTCTTTGTATTGATTTTTATGGCGTTGAGCACGTAAGTCGGCTACCTCCTGTCAACATGCCCACGTGGAACCCTTTAGAGGACCCATATTTCCATATGGGACCGCAATAGAAGATATATATATATATATATATATATATATATATATATATATATATATATATATATATATATATATATATATGGGTCCTATCTAATGCCCATGGAAATGCCGTGAGGGAAGGTCTGCGTTGGATGACCTGGGTGGGAACAGCAAATCCCAGCCCAATCTCGTAGTTTTACGGGTTTTTAGGTCCACACTAATACTGACTGGCAGTCTTTAAATTATCTGCTTTACGAGTCGCTCATGAACTGAAGAACATTTCTTATTTAGGTCACCCGCTTTAACTGTTGTGCCCGGTTTCTCCTCTTTCAGTCTTTCTTTATAAACGGCCTTAAGCAGTGCGTGTTTTATTCCTTCTGGTGCAATTTCTTTATTTCTGTTTGTCTGTCGTCACTTAATTGTTCCATTTTACTTATCTACTCGAGTGATTTCCTTTTTAGAAATCGATGTCCATGCATTTGATTCTACTCTCTCAATGTGCGATTGGACTCTGCTTGATACGCGTATAGGCCTAGATTCCTGTCGCTCTTGGCCTAATCTCATAGGGCCTCTCTTTGCCGTTATTCTACTCATAAATCGCTTCTCAATTATAGTACCGGTAGTCTTTATTTAAGTTCACACGCTTCAATAACTTGTCTTGAAATATGTCTTTTATTTCTATCGTTTAATTAAATTCTTTCTGCATTAGCACACTCACTTCAAAATCACATTTTTACATCAAATATACGTTCAGAGGCTGAATTGCTCCTTTTGAGCCCATAACTTGCACTGCATCAAGTTCTCTTTGACTAACGTTTTGAGTGATTTTCAATCGCTATACTTGCGTAGGCCTATTTGATTTCCTTTCCTTCTGAAACAGTTATCATGGGCGACTTTAATATTCATATTGATGTAGCCAATCATTGCTCTTCAGTGTTTCTTCATACGTTGGGAGGGTTTGCGTAGCGCCTTTTCATGACCACTCATCTGGCTTAGTCATTTTGTCTCTCTGGTTGTCTGTTTCTATGTTTCTCTGTCGCTTTCCTCTTCATGAGGTCTCTGTTTGTTTTCCTGTCTGCTAGTGTGCTCTTATTCTCTCTCTCTCTGCTGCATTTATTCTTTCTGTCTGCTTTACCTAGTGCCTACCTGTCGTCGTGCGTGTGTATGTGTTGCTGTCTGTGTGTGTTTATGTTTCTGCCCGTGGGTGTGTTGACGAAGGGAGAAAATTGCGGTTGATTCAATTATAGATGGATGTTTTTCAGCCCCATACTGAGCCAGCAACCCCTCACGCATATATATGTGTATGTAATTTTACGATAAATTAATGAATATCGCCAGCACTTTTGTATCTAGACTTCATTAATAAATTTATGTGTAACACTTTTTCTGTTGAGCCTTAATGGCATATATTCATGCTTCTGCCTGTACGAGCTAAATGTGCCAGTTTCTTAGACAGCGAAAGATAGACAAAGAGACCTACAGGCAGAGAGGGGTGGGTCTCCCTTTAAGGACAAAAACACTATAGGTTTTATAATGGGAGCCATTTTGCTTTCTTGGCGTTAAAAGTACCTCACCCCAGTCCAGTTTTCCTATATATAGCCACTGCCATATACAGTCGCTACTCTGCATGTATTCCCGCTTCTTAATTTTCAATCCCTCGCCTTAATTGTTTATCTCTTCAACAATTCCTTACTGCCAAACATTTTCCCTCCGCCTTTCTGTCTCCCAGCTTTCTCATACCTAGCCATTCGGGAATACCACTTTTAAATATCAATTCCAAGGAGCAGGTTTTATTGGCATTTCTGGTTAATATACACCGTGTCCTATGAAGTCATATATATATATACTGTTTTGTATATATATATATATATATATATATATAGGGCTGTAGTCGAGGGTATACGCGGGTATACAGCGTGTACTCACCTCTTGGGACCGTATACTCACCTCAAAAAATATTTATATTTATTTATACTTACAAAATACTGTAGCCGCAGCGTATACTCACCTCTAATTTGTTTCGGAAAACTATCCGGCAGCGTGTACTCACCTGTAATTTTACCACTACAGCCCTGTATATATATATGTGTGTGTGTGTGTGTGTGTGTGTGTGTGTGTGTGTGTGTGTGTGTGTGTGTGTGTGTGTGTGTGTGTGTGTGTGTGTGTGTGTGGTGTGCGTGCGTGCGTGCGTGCGTGCGTGCGTGTGTGTGTGTGTGTGTGTGTTTGATATTACACACGAGACGTCGTGTGCATAATGTGTGTAATGCGCAAAGGGACGCTGTGCAGGTGGCGATGATACCCTGGAATCCATGGACAAAACAAAATAAAACTTAACTATAATATGGTCAGTCTTGTTGTCAAGACCTTAAACCTCAAGACCAAGATCAAGACCAAGACTTTGAACCTCGAGACCAAGACCAAGACTTTAAACCTCGTGACCAAGACCAAGACCAAGACTTTGAACCTCAAGACCAAGACCGAGACGAAGGCCCAAAAAATCACATTCAGCCCAAGACTTCTTTTCCTTAAAAAAAAAATTGTCAAGTCGGAATACTCGCTATTTTAATGAAAACGTGAGTCTTTCATTTTATTTAAGCAAATTAACTTTAAATGCAGACTGCAGAGAATTCCGAATTCGTATTTACAAAAGTCCTTCATGCAAAATGTTTTTCCAAATGCCTTTTGTATTTTATAAAAACCAATTCGCTCAGAATTTTCTGACCAAGACGTGCTTTGTGGGGCTCATAAAAATTCCGCCATGTGAAAAAATACGTTCTACAGGTGCTGAAGTTGCTGGCACAAACAGTAGCTTTTCATGCAAGCACTGGGTGTAAATGTAACTGTAAATCGTGAGCCTTTTTGAAATTCACCCATGGTTTATCAGAGCTGGCTTCAAAAAAAGTATCGGCAGGGCTTCTAGACACAGCATAACTTAGTTGCTGCTGCCGATTGGTTTTCCTGACCAACAAGACTTGCATCCGTCCGTAGGTATCTGTCCTAGGCTATGATGAAAACAGGCTTGATACATTTTTTAATTCTTAAGTTTTGTTAAAATAATGGCTGTTCATGTTGACAGCCGGTCTTGGTCTTGGTCTTGCGAGACCAAGACCAAGACTTTGAACCTCAAGATCAAGACCAAGACCAAGACCTTGAACCTCAAGACCAAGACCAACACTCAAGACCAAGACTTTTTAAAATGAACTCGAGTGCACTCGAGACCAAGACCTTGGTCTCGAGACCTTGGTCTCGAGGACAACAAGTCTGAATATGGTTACTCAAAAGTTATTTAAGCTTTACAAAGAAATTCATCACAAAGTTTATGTAGAATTAAAAACATTTGCGGGAAAGTCGAGAAAGTAATGAGAAACCGCCATATTTGCCAATGTTTAGCCAAGCGTTTGCTAAATATGATCTTGTATGTGAAAAGGCCTTCATCTCAACATCACAGTTTGACATTGATTCCAGTACTACGCTTAGGACGGTGCTTTAGGCACACTTGTTGTTCTAACGGTCCACGCATGCGCTAAGACAAATGAAGGACATCATTAACTTCATTTAAATAGATATGAGATCTAACAGTTTGATTAAAGCAATAACAATGATCAAACACCTGCTGACATATAATCAACAGTCCTTTCTCTTTTCTTGTAAAGATCGAAACTATTGGCCTTCTGCGGTGTTTTGATCGTATAATTATGAAATATATGACTTGAGAAACCGTTCGCAGAGAACTTGGACTATGCTGCATAATAATCATTATAAATCCAATGTTTCAACATGGCGATACATAATAATTATGTAAGCTCGGTCGATGCTCATTATTGTAATGGTGTTTAATTAGATAGGATGGATCCGTTATATCCGTTAGATACTCGCATGCATCAGTCATCACCGCCAAATGGCTGGCGTAAAGAACCGCTGATGATGATCAATGTTAGAACTATTATTCTTATCACTGTTATTATTATTATTATTTTTGTTGTTGTTGTTATTATTATTATTATTATTAATTATTATTATTATTATTATTATTTATTTTTATTTTTATTTTTTATTTTTATTTTTATTATTATTATTATTATTATTATTATTATTATTATTATTATTATTATTATTATTTTTTTTTTTTTGTCCCGAGGTAAACATGATCCCTCGGGCGTCACAAAAATTTGTCAGGAGACAAAAGAAAACTAATTATTATTATTATTATTATTATTATTATTTTTTTTTTTTTTGCCCCGAGGTATACAGGATCCCTCAGGGACTTCAATATTAATTAATGTAACTTATAAAAAGTCCGGAATGGCCCTATTGTTATTATTATTATTATTATTATTATTATTATTATTATTATTATTATTATTATTATTATTATTATTATTATTATTATTATTCCCTACCCACTATAGATCTCCCTTTCTCCAATTCGTAGTGAAGCACATGAACGGAATAAGAAGATGAATAAGTGCGATTCATTCATCACTTAATAATACTAACCAGACGTTATTTATAATAAATGAAAAACAATAGCCAACCAGACGTGATTTATAACAAAGAAAAACAAACAGACGACGATCTGCTGCAGAACTTATCGATGAACACTTGTGGCATATTCGAAGGCTCCTGCCATCAGAGCCCTTGTTCTGTTACACTGATAACTTACCCAACTCATCAGTAGGCCTAAGTCAACAGCGCAGCTACATCGATCATTTAATTAAGTACCTGGTCTGGAACAAACCGTGTAATTAATAATTATTCTATGTTCTAATCACTATAGGCACCATCGACAACTGGCGAGGAACAACTTTCGTGTAGACACAACCAACAAATTGAAGAATAATAGAAATTCATAAACGCCTCAGGCTGTAATAATCATTTTAACCACGGCTTTAATTGGATTCCGGCGTTTATTTGCACAAATCGTTGTTGCCTCTGTTAAAATACCAGATTTAGGTTTCTGAGTTTCTCTGCCTACTGTTAAATGTACTGTATACTAAAAACGGCTGCTCGTTTTCCTTAGCCTCGTCTGACATGTTCGTCTGATATGATCCTAATAATAGGCGTGTGTTACACCCATAAGCTTTAGGCTTTCCATACCGGCGCAGAAACGAAAAACAGCGTTTGTTAGAGACCGGCGTTTAAAAGAGGACGGCGTTTATTTACACAAATCGATTTTACTCCCCGTCGGCTGCTACTAGAGCCAGGGTTTAATTGGGACAATAGGCACTTAAATGCCGTTTTACGGTATTGCGCTTGGTGAGAACGAGATGACAGAGACAAGCACCGACACTCAGGCAGTCAGGCAGGCATACAGACAGACAGCAGCGCATGTTTGAGTTACTCAAAATGCACTATATTCAGTGCACGTCTTGAAACATAGGCCTACATACTTTCTTACTTAGCCATCCCAGATATATATATATATATATATATATATATTATATATATATAGGCTTGCATGTAGTCAGATAGGCTCACTGACTGACTGGCTTAGTGTCTGACTGGCTCACTGACTCACTGCCTGAAATGAGGACTGACAGAAAGACACACACACACACAAACACCTACACAAATAGTCCCCGGCGCCGCCGCCATCCGCCGCCGCCGCCGCCGTTAAGCCCTCAAGTCGAAACCAGTCTCTAAGCTATCGACTGCTAGCGACTTCGTTCACTTAATATTTAGCTTGTTGTTTTAATCGCGGTTCCAAGTAAACAATGACAGAACAGTGCTTCTACTACTTAACAGCTGATAAAAGTCAATTGTACGTCCATGTTGTTGTCTATCAATGCAAATACTGTCTATGTAGAAACTGAAACTGAAATTTTCCAGTAACTGAAACGGACACGGAAATTATTTCAGAATTGAAACTGTAATAAAAACTGAAATTATTTCAGAACTGAAACTTGACTTGAAATAAAAAATTACGAACCAAAAACTGAGTTAAAAAACCGAGTTAAAACTGAAACTGTAATAATTTTCAAGACTGAAATATCACTGGCTTGGACTTAATGGTATACTTTATTTCTTTATAAACACTCAAATGCGTCACAAATTCACATTAGCATTAATTTTCACAGTCATCGGTCTGTCCTCTGTCAGCATGCCCACATGGAGTGGAGGCCATATTCCCATATTGAACCCGTATATATATAGAGTTCATATGGGCACCATTCAATGTCCACGGAAATGATGGCACGCTCAATACAGTATGCGGTAAAATGTATTTTATTGTTAGATAATCAGGTATGTCCAATGGATATAGCAGATTACATGGGAAGTCGATAGCAAGTCGCTAAGTCATTCGATAAGTCTAAGCGACTTAGTCAGTCGATAAGCATGCGACTTAGTCGACTGAGTCGTTAAGTCAGTCACTAACTCATCAAGTCAGTCGCTAACTCCTTAGCGACTGACTCCGGGTACTATACACAAACACACACACACACACACAGTGTCTATGCTTGCGAAAGACAGATTACTTAAGTCGGTAATCGCCGAAAAATACCAAGAAATGTTCTGTCAAACACCTTTACGAGGAAACCCCTAATGATATAGAGCCAGACTTATTGCGACAGCACTAGTCGTGGCTCCATCATCATCAACCGACGCAGCAGCAGCAATAGCAACAGCAGCAGCAGCAGCTCCGTCTCCTATGCATTCATTAGCACGCGCTGACAGCCTGACAAATGCTGCCACGAAGAGGAAATACTCCTAGGACCGGCGAAGCACACACGCAGTGGTGTAAATACAATTCGCGTATAGAAATGAAATAATGGCGCCTCATAATCATTATGACACGTCGTGCCAACCGTATACATTCCCGCAGGCAGACATTCTGCAGATTAAGCCAAAAAGGAACGTCATGTCTTTCGCTTCTATGCATTCTTTTCATGCATGCATGCCTTTGCGTCTAGATTTGTACGCACCGCTGAATAAATCTTACGTTGTAGCTTTAAAAACTGTACATTGGAGGACTTCAGCAGAATCTGCAGAATGTAATGTTTGACCAACCCGGCCCACGTACTGCACAGTCTGCACTAAATGACCGCATTTATATCGTTGGATTCGGTTGCAGTTTCCACACATTTAACAACCGACGCTGAGAAATGCGGCAATCAATAAACTGTTGCCTTGCAAAACTCCGCCACTGCCCGTGTACCATTGTAGCACCAGTCTGAGTCACAAGCCTGGTTAAAGAAGGAGGATGACGTCAACGACCCTCGCCGCCATAAGATGTCGTTAAACTTTGGAAACTAGTATTTGCCTTAAAATGCTTCGCCCCTTGCCCTGATTCGACTTGCCCTGGTTTTACCTTGCCTTATCACTATGAGGCAAGTGAGTGTTCCTAATGCAGTTCAAGAAGCAAATCTGAGTGACGTTTCTCACTTAAGAGGCAAGTAATCATAGATGCTCAGATCTATTGTCCTTTTTTCTCTTTCTCTTTTCCACAGCGGTAGAAATAAATCTGGTCGATCGTGGATTTGTGTTGTTATAGGTCCGGAGCGCTCATATTGAGTTTATTCTTCTTACAATTACAAAATTTAGTGACGATGTGCACGAACTGTAAACTAGAAGCAATAATTATTGTAGCTCGCGAACTGTACCACAACGTCAGGGATGTGACAGACAGATGCAGTGACTGATCGAGAAGTCTGTAGTGTAGTTTAGTGTACTGTAGTGTAGTAGTCTCTAATGGCAACGTGAGTCGTGACGAATGGAGCTCAGTTCGGCCCTGTTTTTGAGGTCATGGCAAAGGCAGATTTAAGACGGAGAGGTCATGAACGGACGTCACCGGAGTTGTCTTCTCTGCATTCGCCAGTTCAGATATGATCCCCAGAGGCGTAACTTTAGTCTAAAAAGTGGGGGGTACCAATACTTTGGTCTAAAAAGTGGGGGTACCAATTTCTTCTCCACTTTCGTTTTTCGCATGGTGGCCATTTTGAACATTATTCCCTGTCAGTATTCTCATTAATTTTGGCTCTCGATTTACCTGTGTATCTAAGAACTTTCGCACTTTGGCGGAGACTGCATTCTCTGGGAAGGCACAATAAAAAAAATATTGATTGACATTGTTTAAAAAGTGGGGGGTACAGTACCCCCAGTCCAAAAAGTGGGGGGTACGGGTACCCCTCGTACCCCCCACAAATTACGCCTATGATGATCCCAGAGAAATGTATGGTCTATTGGCACGACCGTCTACACCTCTCCCTTTCTCACCTTCTTTCCTTAGGATTGCACTTCCAGATTTTATGATGTACTTATTTAGATTAAGATATATGAACGCCAGTGTATTTGTGCCTTGGGAGAATAGGTGCGCGGACTGAACGTTGGTCTCCATACTCCTTCTCTCTCAGGAGAGAATGGTTGGACCATTGTCCACGGTGACACATCTGTATAGTTTATCAATAAGAGATTCACAAGTAGGTGAGTGAAGTAAGCAAGACATCTGCTGACTCTTCCCGCAGGATAAAATGTAGAATTTCAGCCTATACTTTGGGAATAGGTGGCCTTTCCATCTGAAGATCGTTTTAGATTCTTCAAACAGTAATCACACTATGTCGAATCAGACGACCATCTCCTTCTTCAGCACGGCTACGAAGAACCATTACTGGCATCCAGTTATCTAAACTTTGGACTACAAATTCTATTATTTCACTGACCTATCTATTGGAAGCGACAACCACCCCAACAGCATGGTTATATGGTATACATATCTAAAAAATACATCGATTTTGCCCATATGGGCTGTATATGTCATGCATATGACAAAGCAATATAGCATATGCTACTTCTAGACCATATAAAATCTACATTGTACATACATCGGAATATCAGGTCTCGTGAACCTGTGTGCTATTGCTGCATACATACATAGGGGCCTACATACATACATACGTATGTACATACATACATACATACATACATACGTACGTACATACATACATTCGTACATACATAAATACATATAGGCCCTATATGTGTGTGTGTGTAGCGGGAAGGATATAATTTAGGACAATGGAGACTTCGGTCTTTAATTGCTGTGGTGGTAGATAGTACAAGGCGCACCTGTCGGAGCCCAACACATACGTGCGTGCCAACATCAAGCATGCATACATACATACATACATGCATACATACATACATACATACATACATACATACATACATACATACATACATACATACATACATACATATATACGTACGTTCGTTCGTACATATATGCACGTGCGTACATACATACATACATACATATATACAAGCATACATACATACAAATATACATACCCGGTATATATAAACAAAGCGTATTACAATATAGAGATACACAATTAAATGAGTAGGCCTATAAATAATTTGTTAGGATGTTGGCCATGCGCAACTGCCACGCGTATTCAGTGTAGACCTGCAACTCCTATCCCGATTTCTCCTCTTCCCCTTACCTCCCTCGCCGTTTCAACCCTAAACACCTCCCACCCAACACATACGTGCATGCAGATAGCTTCAGTAATGTTATCCGTATGTCTTCCATGTCTGCTGACCTTATTTAGACAATATTTTGGCCATATAGATTACAGGTAGACGGCGCATCCCTAAATCATCTGGATACTGTATCGTATCCATATGTCTTCCATGTCTGCTGACCTTATTTAGACAATATTTTGCCCAAATAGATTCCACTCCAGATGGACGGCGCATCCCTAAACTATCTGTCTGTCTGATTGACCCCGTTCCCCTCTTGACCTGGAGCCGATGTCACCCTCCTCGCCTATGAATTATGATTTGACTGAGCGCCTTTGAATAAGGTGGTTCCCGCGACTTTCTATTTTGGGTGCTGTTGAAATCTCGAGATAACAATAACGATTACACCCAAAGTATGGATCTGATATGGCCAAAATATGGTCTAAATAAGGTCAGCAGACATGGAAGACATATGGAAAAGATACAGTAGCCAGATTTTTAGGGATGCGCCGTCTATCTGGAAGCTATATGGCCAAAATATGGTCTAAATAAGGTCAGCAGACATAGAAGACATATGGATACGATACAGTATCCTGATTTTTAGGGATGCGCCGTCCATCTGGAAGCTATATGGCCAAAATAAGGTCAGCAGACATGGAAGACATATGGATACGAAACAGTATCCAGATTTTTAGGGATGCGCCGTCTATCTGGAAGCTATATGGCCAAAATATAGTCTAAATATGGTCAGCAGACATAGAAGACATATGGATACGACACAGTATCCAGATTTTTAGGGATGCTCCGTCTATCTGGAAGATATATGGCCAAAATAAGGTCAGCAGACATGGAAGACATATGGATACGAAACAGTATCCAGATTTTTAGGGATGCGCCGTCTATCTGGAAGCTATATGGCCAAAATATTGTCTCAATAAGGTCAGCAGACATGGAAGACATATGGATACGATACAGTATCCAGATTTTTAGTGATGCGCCGTCTATCTGGAAGCTATATGGCCAAAATATGGTCTAAATAAGGTCAGCAGACATAGAAGACATATGGATACGATACAGTATCCAGATTTTTAGGGATGCTCCGTCTATCTGGAAGATATATGGCCAAAATAAGGTCAGCAGACATGGAAGACATATGGATACGAAACAGTATCCAGATTTTTAGGGATGCGCCGTCTATCTGGAAGCTATATGGCCAAAATATTGTCTCAATAAGGTCAGCAGACATGGAAGACATATGGATACGATACAGTATCCAGATTTTTAGGGATGCGCCGTCTATCTGGAAGCTATATGGCCAAAATAAGGTCAGCAGACATGGAAGACATATGGATACGAAACAGTATCCAGATTTTTAGGGATGCGCCGTCTATCTGGAAGCTATATGGCCAAAATATAGTCTAAATAAGGTCAGCAGACATAGAAGACATATGGATACGATACAGTATCCAGATTTTTAGGGATGCGCCGTCTATCTGGAAGCTATATGGCCAAAATATGGTCTAAATAAGGTCAGCAGACATGGAAGACATATGGATACGAAACAGTATCCAGATTTTTAGGGATGCGCTGTCTATCTGGAAGCTATATGGCCAAAATATGGTCTCAATACGGTCAGCAGACATAGAAGACATATGGATACGACACAGTATCCAGATTTTTAGGGATGCGCCGTCTATCTGGAAGCTATATGGCCAAAATAAGGTCAGCAGACATGGAAGACATATGGATACGATACAGTATCCAGATTTTTAGGGATGCTCCGTCTATCTGGAAGATATATGGCCAAAATAAGGTCAGCAGACATGGAAGACATATGGATACGAAACAGTATCCAGATTTTTAGGGATGCGCCGTCTATCTGGAAGCTATATGGCCAAAATATTGTCTCAATAAGGTCAGCAGACATGGAAGACATATGGATACGATACAGTATCCAGATTTTTAGGGATGCTCCGTCTATCTGGAAGATATATGGCCAAAATAAGGTCAGCAGACATAGAAGACATATGGATACGAAACAGTATCCAGATTTTTGGGGATGCGCCGTCTATCTGGAAGCTATATGGCCAAAATATGGTCTAAATAAGGTCAGCAGACATGGAAGACATATGGATACGAAACCGTATCCAGATTTTAGGGATGCGCCGTCCGTCTGGAAGCTATACGGCCAAAATATGGTCTAAATAAGGTCAGCAGACATAGAAGACATATGGATACGAAACAGTATCCAAATTTTTAGGGATGCGCCGTCTATCTGGAAGCTATATGGCCAAAATATGGTCTAAATAAGGTCAGCAGACATGGAAGACATATGGATACGAAACAGTATCCAGATTTTTAGGGATGCGCTGTCTATCTGGAAGCTATATGGCCAAAATATAGTCTAAATAAGGTCAGCAGACATAGAAGACATATGGATACGAAGCAGTATCCAGATTTTTAGGGATGCTCCGTCTATCTGGAAGCTATATGGCCAAAATAAGGTCAGCAGACATGGAAGACATATGGATACGAAACAGTATCCAGATTTTTAGGGATGCGCCGTCTATCTGGAAGCTATATGGCCAAAATATAGTCTAAATAAGGTCAGCAGACATAGAAGACATATGGATACGAAGCAGTATCCAGATTTTTAGGGATGCTCCGTCTATCTGGAAGCTATATGGCCAAAATAAGGTCAGCAGACATGGAAGACATATGGATACGAAACAGTATCCAGATTTTTAGGGATGCGCCGTCTATCTGGAAGCTATATGGCCAAAATATAGTCTAAATAAGGTCAGCAGACATAGAAGACATATGGATACGATACAGTATCCAGATTTTTAGGGATGCGCTGTCTATCTGGAAGCTATATGGCCAAAATATTGTCTCAATACGGTCAGCAGACATAGAAGACATATGGATACGACACAGTATCCAGATTTTTTAGGGATGCTCCGTCTATCTGGAAGCTATATGGCCAAAATATGGTCTCAATACGGTCAGCAGACATAGAAGACATATGGATACGACACAGTATCCAGATTTTTAGGGATGCTCCGTCTATCTGGAAGCTATATGGCCAAAATATGGTCTCAATACGGTCAGCAGACATAGAAGACATATGGATACGACACAGTATCCAGATTTTTAGGGATGCGCCGTCTATCTGGAAGCTATATGGCCAAAATAAGGTCAGCAGGCATGGAAGACATATGGATACGAAACAGTATCCAGATTTGTAGGGATGCGCTGTCTATCTGGAAGCTATATGGCCAAAATATGGTCTAAATAAGGTCAGCAGACATAGAAGACATATGGATACGATACAGTATCCAGATTTTTAGGGATGCGCCGTCTATCTGGAAGCTATATGGCCAAAATATAGTCTAAATAAGGTCAGCAGACATGGAAGACATATGGATACGAAACAGTGTCCAGATTTTTAGGGATGCGCCGTCTATCTGGAAGATATATATGGCCAAAATATAGTCTAAATAAGGTCAGCAGACATAGAAGACATATGGATAAAAAGCAGTATCCAGATTTTTAGGGATGCTCCGTCTATCTGGAAGTTATATGGCCAAAATAAGGTCAGCAGACATGGAAGACATATGGATACGAAACAGTATCCAGATTTTTAGGGATGCGCCGTCTATCTGGAAGCTATATGGCCAAAATATAGTCTAAATAAGGTCAGCAGACATAGAAGACATATGGATACGATACAGTATCCAGATTTTTAGGGATGCGCCGTCTATCTGGAAGCTATATGGCCAAAATATGGTCTAAATAAGGTCAGCAGACATGGAAGACATATGGATACGAAACAGTATCCAGATTTTTAGGGATGCGCTGTCTATCTGGAAGCTATATGGCCAAAATATGGTCTCAATACGGTCAGCAGACATAGAAGACATATGGATACGACACAGTATCCAGATTTTTAGGGATGCGCCGTCTATCTGGAAGCTATATGGCCAAAATATAGTCTAAATAAGGTAAGCAGACATGGAAGACATATGGATACGAAACAGTGTCCAGATTTTTAGGGATGCGCCGTCTATCTGGAAGCTATATGGCCAAAATATAGTCTAAATAAGGTCAGCAGACATGGAAGACATATGGATACGAAACAGTATCCAGATTTTTAGGGATGCGCCGTCTATATATATATATATATATATATATATATATATATATATATATATATATATATATATATATATATATATATATATATATATATATATATATATATATATATATATATATATATATATAGAGAGAGAGAGAGAGAGAGAGAGAGAGAGAGAGAGAGAGAGAGAGAGAGAGAGAGAGAGAGAGAGAGAGAGAGAGAGAGAGAGAGAGAGAGAGAGAGAGAGAGAGAGAGAGAGAGAGAGAGAGAGAGACACACACAAAGAGTACTACAAAGAGCGGCACACAAATAATTCATAAAACGGTGCAGGCCCAGATAACAACATTGGTTAGACCGTTAAGACTAGGCTGCCTCTCATGCGCCTCTGCGTTAGAGAGCGTGCGAATCGCGGTTCGCCTCCCGATTTTGGCTTATTGCAGAGATTTAAATCTCGGGCTAGCAGGGTTTACGGTCCGCACACAGGGTCCCTTAAATGGCGTGGCGCCCATTCAAACGGACAGCGGTGGTGAAAGATCTCACCCGATCAATTGATTGAAAAATGAGAAGGGTCGAGGCCATACGATCGCTATAAGAACGTGTAGGCCTACATTTACATGATCTAGACTAGAGGGCCAAACAGAAACCTGGCCCGCGAAATTTTGTGGCCAGAGATAGTCTTCAGAATTTCTTAAATATTTGACATTGAAAATTGGTAATGTAATGTAATGTAATTTATAAATTTCAAAGCGCCAACAAAGCGACAACAAAGCCACGTCAAGGAGACCACGCAGCTTATTAATCGATGCTACTCACTTCGTCTCTCCAATTCAAATCGTCCCTTGGGAAGTTGGGTCGCTGGTGGAACTAGCACGGACCGGTTGGCTGGCCTGGGTGGGGGTGCATGCTCTCATTTCGGGCTACATACACGCACGCACTCACGCACTCTTACACAAGCACACCTTATACCCAAGGTTTCTGGTATGATCTTGCCTTACACCGGTAGGCCTACAGTCAATAGACAAAGAGTATTACAAAATAGGCCGTGTTGCACCTGAAGCGCGTATTTATAGTTTCCCAGAATGCGCTTTATTAAAGTCCAAAATCATACATACTGTGCATGCAAACATACAAACATTCATACACGCTTACATACATATATACATATATATACATACATACATACATACATGCATTAATGCATATACACATACATTCACACATGCATACATACAGACATACGTAGGCCCTACATACATACATACATACATACATACATACATACATACATACATACATACATACATACATACATACATACATACATACATACATACATACATACATACATACATACATACATACATACATACGTACATGCATCCTGTACACACACGCATTTGAACTCAAGTAGGGCCTACTGGCAGGAGTTTGTTTCAGAGAGGCTTTGGAGCGATTCGCAAATTTTAGTGATGAGGTGACCGCGGAAACAGAAAAGACTAAACGACGAACTGTTGTTCATCGTGGTTTAGAGTCTTTTCTGTTACCGCGAGGGAAACATAGCAGAGAGAGAGAGAGAGAGAGAGAGAGAGAGAGAGAGAGAGAGAGAGAGAGAGAGAGAGAGAGAGAGAGAGAGAGAGAGAGAGAGACAGACAGACAGACAGACAGACAGACAGACAGACAGACAGACAGACAGACAGACAGACAGACAGACAGACAGACAGACAGACAGACAGACAGACAGACAGACAGACACACACACACACAGACAGACACACAGACAGAGACAGACAGACAGACAGACAGACAGTCGACCGACAGACAGAACCGAACAAGTAGGTCCCACGTAGTACCAAGGGAAGAGTTCCATAGGGATAATGGATAATGGTAATGAAAACTCCAGGAGAGGCGCGGATAGCTCGCAGTCTCCTCAAGTGGTAGTAGCAAGTGCGAGAAAGTAAGGAGAGATATGAGAAGCAAAGGCCTGTCTAAGCAAAAGAACAGTCTAAGTTGATTCCGAGGTCGCGGACATTCGTAGGGTTTGAGAAGTTCGGAAAGTGAGCTGAGAGAAGTGAGAAGTCAAGTTTCAATAATTGCTGCTTTGTGAGTGATATCAGTTTATACTCTATTCGTTCGGGTATTTTAAGCAATTGGAGAGATTTCAGGACAGAAGTGATTTGGTTATGTTTCGGGGTTTTACTGACAGCACGGGGCTGAATAGCTTGGGACGGTTTATTTGGGTATGTCTTTGTTTAGAAAGGGCGAGTTGCCGTAGTCTAATAATGCTTGGCCATTGCCGAGAGCAGCTGGGTTAAGAAATAAACTGGATATTGTAACAGGGTATTTAGATATTTAGACTTTGACATGAAGTGTTACAGATTTGCGTGCTTACTTACTTATCTAAAAAATAGTTCCACCACTGACCTAAGGCATTTGCTGCCCATTATAAAATTCGCAAAGTTAAAATTAATTTATTTTAAAATAAAGTAAATATGTCTTGAAACATAACCCGTTGCCATTAATTGGGGATCAACTATTATAACCAATTATTTCTGTGATGTTTGTTTAGGTATAATTCTGTCACAACTGGCCACGCCTGAAAATTCTTTAAAATGGAAATTAGTTATAGGTTACTAAGTAAATTTGTTGTGCAATGTTATCAGTGTAAATAAGTGAAGGCCAATTGTTACAAAAGTTTATTCTTTCACCTTATCAGTTGTGCAATGCCAGGGACTCTATTATTTTCAACACTTTCCCGCGAGGCGTATGAATCCTAACTTACGCCCTTGGTTCGTGCATGGTCACGAGGTCACGAGGCCATGACATTATGGCTCCTTTAGAAAAAATGGCGGACGTTTAGATCTATTACAAATGTCGCGAACTTCTGATGATTCAAGTAAGTAATCTTAAATCCCAAATTCGTATAACTTATTACCATATTTGTGTAATGAAAACACAGCTTTGACCGAGATATTGCCATTAATATAAGCATATAGCGCTTAACAGACTTGCTCGTGGTAGTTATTCGAATTATCAACCAGTGGTCGCACCTCAGACTTTACTTGGCGATTATACTTGGATTTTCTGGTAGAAGTCGAGCAGTCATTAAAATTTATGTGCTTTTTAATGTGCTCTCAGTGACTTTCTGTATTGCATTTGCAGAATCTGCAATCAACGTCTACATAGCCATGTAGCTATCAAAGTCGGTAGCCATGTGACTAGAATTGATTTTCTGTTTGAGCTTAGTGTGGCATATCCGTGAAACACTGTGAATACCTTCAACGTTTTTCAGTTGTAAGTAGAATTTCCAGTCTGTTGCTATGTCAAATTTCACTTAATATTTGTTTATAAATTGAATATTATTATTACCATATTGCTTTTGTGAGGTACTTAAAGGTTGCTATATTAAGTGTTTTGATACATACATACATACATACATACATACAATTATTATTATTATTATTATTATTTTTATTACTACTACTATTGGTGGTTCGGTAAACTTGTGCTATAGGGGCCCTAGTTGTGCAACCTGGAAAGGTGACTACATGTATACCAGGAGGACTCACCGTAACACTAACAGGCGTAGTTTAATTAAACAAGTTAACAACAAATATCTATACACAAATGTTTCCTGCATCAATGACGCTAATAACACTCGTTAAAAATTTTAAGGTAACTTTAAAGCTGAAATGTTCAAGTTGAATATTCAAATCTCACTATGCTGAATTTTTTGTATTTCAAATATTGCAAAACACTCAACTCATCCTTGCAAATCTTGTTAAACTCCAACAGTTTCATGTTATAGTAAGGTGTAAAACAAAGAGCTGGACTATTTTAAAACTTGACTGTTTTAAAACTGTGCATGTTTAGATGGTTTGTAAGGTTTATTTAACGACGCCGTCATATCAAAGATGATTGACGTCAGACAGAGCATATATACAAGTGTATAATCGGTCACGTTTGGGGTCGCATGTTTAGAGTTTACACAGCTGTTTTAATAGTTGGAACCGTTGTGGCAAAAACTAGCCTTATTAGTGTCTTTGGCGCTAACTAGTTAGTTTCGTTAGATTAGTGTTATTAGTTTCAGTGATGCACGAGCAAACCCTTCTTTCATTTAAGTAGGATTATTAGTGTCAAGGTGTGACCTCTTGTAATACATAGTCCCATTGAAATTGGTTAGTCAATAACTTTTGATAGGGACCCCGATATCGCAAGTTTGCCAGGGGGCTCTTGATAATATAGTGGTTAGCATGCTGTACTGCTGACCGAACAAAACGTTTCTTAACCTGGGTTCATGCAGAAACGCCCCTCTAAAAGTCCTTGACTACGAGATATTTTATAGACAATAGTCCTGAGCATTGCCCTTTGTTGATCCGATTGAATGTTCATTTCCCTTTCTTTTCTTAACTTTTTTGTTCCTGGTTGTGGTATGACAACCAGTTTACTCAATAAATGAATATACATACATACATATCAGTTAAATGTAAGGTTTCCATGTGATTTTTTAGTGTCCTGTGTGGGTAATCATGCAGACTGAGAGCGTGTTTATATAAACAATATGGTTGCCACAGACTTCGTTCCAATAGAGCACTGCTATCTACCTGCCACATCCCATAATGCAACTTGTTAAGTAATGAACACAAACTTTTATTACATGATTGACTGTTTAGCGCCATGAAACGGTTGGACATGTTGCGCAAAAACAACCACAAGTGCCAAATTACACTTCCTCTTCCCAAGAAACACTCAGTAACCATTTTCAGGCACTCGTTACTTTATTTGGTTCTGTTTCTTAAGAAGTCAATTAAAGTTTGTGTTCATTACTTACTTACTTACATTATGAGATGTGGCAGGTAGGTAGCAGCGCTCTGTTGGAGTAGTTAGTGGTAACCATATTGTTTATATACACAGGCACTCAGTATGCCTGATTACCCATGTATGTATGTATATGTGTATGTGTGTGTACCGACTTCAACTTTCAACATTCCTCTGCTGTTTTTGACTGTGTGGATAACTGTTTACTACTTGAAGTCTTGCAACAGTCCTTTGGCATCCCTCATGTACAGAGCACATGCAGATCATCTGTCACCTTACTTATCTTTCATGGTCACACCTTGCAAGCAACTCTGTTTAAGGTCGATCCTTTTTTCGATCAGCATCTGCTGGAAAGCCTGTTATTCCTCGTACATGTCTTGTCTTTGCCCGGCACATTCATTCTCAGTTGCCATTCCCTCCATCGAGAACTCTCTACCTATTCATGCTCGCAATTTTCGTAGCGAGACTGTCTTTCACTCTAAACTGAAAACTTGGCCCTTCCGGTGTTTTAATGGTCACCCGGCTTCAATGTGCACTTCAGAATTTCGTAAGGAGAGCATTATCAAATTATAGCTGTATTGTATGTATGTGTGCATGTATGCACGTTTGAATGTAACTATGTCTGTGTGTCTTCATGTATGTATGTATGTATGTATGTATGTATGTATGTTGTGTTGTTTTAATGTATATTTATTTCAATGTATATTGTTTCCATGTAAATATGTGTATGAATGAAATTTTTATCTTAATAGGTTTCTATTATCATTTATGTGGGATCACATTACTAGAGTAAAATTTCTTTGATTAAAAATGTATGGTAGCATGGCAGGTATATATGAAGACAATGCAGAAGGCAGTTGGGTGCTGAATTGGCCTGCAATGTGCCATGTTTGGCAACTGACATGGGCCCATGTTTGTTAACTGCTGCAGTGTTTTTGGTTTTCCCAGTCCTGGACCAAGGATAAAGGTAATGCTAAGACACAACATGGTTAAACTACACACACGAGGCTGTTTCAGAATATAGAGCATAGCTCATATTCAGGAATTATTATTATTATTACTATCCATTTATTAAGTGCCGTATCTAGTGATCAAGCACCAGTCGATGGCGCTGAGCAATGTGATTGAAGGACTTGCTGAAGGTCCATACACAGTCACCATCTCTGTAGCCTTGGACGCATACTCTTCGTGTTGCTTGGCAAGCGCTCTAACAAAATGGCTTCTATTTTCCCACAACTTTCACAGGCACTGCAAATATATAATACACACATGGTTGTGACAGAGTATAGCTACTATTGGGCAATTATTATTATTATTATTATTATGCATTTACTAAGTGCCATATCTAATATCTAATTGTGGTCAAAGGTCTTGCTGAAGGTCCCAACACAGTAACCATCTCACGAGGCAAGCAGATGTTTATTATTTAACAACTGAGGCTAAATCTTCAATGTCGTAAGTCACATGCACTTATTTAGAATTGCTCTACAGAAATATTGACGATGTGGCTTCTTGGCTTCTTGTCACTCATATTTGATCTATAACTAAAAACGTGTTCAACAGGTGTGTTAGATGCAGGCGCAATCAATGCGCTAAACACTGGCTCACATAGTTTTCTCGAGAAAAGCGTTGCTGCTATTTAGCAGAAGAAACAATCACTTTCACCAAAGTCACCGTGCAGTTTTTTGACAAAACTTATCCTTAGCAGTAAAGTTTTGAATATTGTTGGCTCAATTTTAACAATTATCCATCTAATTCTGGTCACCACAGGAGAAATGCCAAAATGTCCAAACCATATGAGCTAATGACTAAAAGTTGACTGGTAACCTATCTGAGTATCCTTAAAATCCTGTCAGTTCATATGCTGTATGTTTGCATTTAAAAAAACTTTTTTCATATAAAGTTTTGAGAACAAGTACTTCATGGACTGAACTGATCAAGCCTGGCCAACAGTAATTGATGGTATTGACTGCCTCTTCAAACTATGTTGGACTTTTAATATTTGAAAGTTTCAAGTACAGGATTTATTAAATTAAATACAGAAAATTCCCCAACTGTTTCAGAAGTCTGTAGGCTGCCATAGTATTAAACCTGATGACATTTTTCTGTGACTTGGGTGAATAACTACATATTTCTGCTTATCTATGTGTATATAATTTTTTTATGTTTCTGCTTTGTTAAAATAATAAATGTTGGTGGATTTTTTAAATTCTGATGTCAGAAATAGATGTTGATATGTATGTATTTATTATGTATATATATATATACATTTATTTTTATTTGTGTATGCATATACAATTATATACGTATCATCATCATCAATAACCATGGGCTCAGCGCCCATAGGTGTCTGATGCCCTCCTGACGATATCTCTCCACTCCTTCTGTCCAGTGCCAAGTGACCCAGCTCATGGAGACTTGCTCCACACCATTCTTCAATGTCATCTGTCCATTCTCTGTTTGGTCTTCCTCTTGTGTTTGTGCGTTCCATTATTCCATAAACCAAAGTTTTAATTTTTCTGCCCCTTCATTCTGCAGATATGTCCAAACAGCATGAGCTTTATCCAAAAAACTCTGCTTGAGATTTTAGGTCAGACTGATTTTTCTGTATAATTCCTCATTTCTGATATTCTGCATTCATGCTATTGTAAGGATCTTATGATGGATTTTCATTCAAATGCTGACACACTTATACACATAAAAACTGGCATATATATGCACACATATTTATATATAGTGTGCTCAATAGTGTAGTGATTAGCGTCCTAGACTGCCAATCGAGAGGTTGAGGTTTCAAATCCCCGTCAGGGCAGACATTTAGTTCAAGATTTCTGTTCAACCTGTGCCCCTAGCCAACTCGGCTATAATGAGAACACTGATCACACATGGTCAGTGAGAAAATGAGACGGTGAGGGAGAGGATTGGTTGAGGCTAAAAAAATTAAGTTGCCAACAGTTCATAGCTATGGTTGCCTCAGGGCTAGCTTAAAGGACTGCTCTTCTTATATGGGTAAAATAATCATGTGGATTTAATTTCTTGACATATGTATGTGTAAACAACTAAACATGTATCCATATTATATATATATACTAGCTGGTTTACCCGGCGTTGCCCGGGGTTATAAGTTTCATTCGCTGTAGCGAATAAGCAACAAATTTAGGTATAAGTTTAAATCCGTGTAGCGAATAAGGAAGAAATTTAGGCGACCTGTGTGGGAGACTGCTTCGCAGTCTTGTGTACGCCTTCTGGCGTACAGCGGAGACTGCTTCGCAGTCTTGTATACGCCTTCTGGCGTCTAGCGACCTTTGCCGTGGACTGAAAGGTTTACCCGGCGTTGCCCGGGGTTATAAGTTTCAATCCCTGTAGCGAATAAGCAACAAATTTAGGTATAAGTTTAAATCCGTGTAGCGAATAAGGAAGAAATTTAGGCGACCTGTGGGGGAGACTGCTTCGCAGTCTTGTGTACGCCTTCTGGCGTATTGCGACCTCTGCCGTGGACTGACTGCTTCGCAGTCGCCCTCTGGCGACGACTGCTTCGCAGTCGGGGAGACTGCTTTGCAGTCTCCCGTGGACTGACTGCTTCGCAGTCGAAGAGGGTGAACCCGGCGTTGGCGGGTTAAAGAAATTACACAATAGTTATTTTTTAATGTTACTTTATTTTAAATTTAACTGTAGAGCTTGGAGATAAACAACATTAGTTGTCTTGCCATTTGGTGCCAGAAGAAACAGATTGTTACTGGCCCGAACTGGAGAGCAGGCAACGTACAGCGGACGCCTTCTGGCGTCTAGCGACCTCTGCCGTGGACTGACTGCTTCGCATTCGCCCTCTGGAGGCGACTGGTCCGCAGTCTTGGAGGCCCTTGTGGCGTCTGGCGACCTGTGGGGGAGACTGCTTCGCAGTCTTGTATACGCCTTCTGGCGTCTAGCGACCTTTGCCGTGGACTGACTGCTTCGCATTCGCCCTGTGGCGGTGACTGCTTTGCAGTCTGTTTGTGTTTGAACCTACCTGTGTTACAATTTTGCTGTAAAACGATTAATTTAGTTCGAAGCGATCGTTATTAAATTCTTTCCGAAAGTAAACAACGACGCTATGGCCATTATTAATGACGTTGGGGAATACCGGCGCCGGAAATTTCCAAATCTTCCGTACGCGTCCGTGGTGCTATTTTTAGGTATAACGTCATTGTGCTATAATTAATTTGTAGTAGGGAGTGGAAATTTCCTATGCCGTGGGGCGAGTTTTTGGCCCTTATCACCATGTTAGCGGTGAAAACTGGGGACGCGAACCCCTCCACTGGGTGTCCGATGCCGAGGCGGATACAGTAGTGAAGGTTTCGAGTGAAAAGGTGCAAAATTGTAGAAGTTAAGCCCGGTCAAACAGACAGAGAGACAGACAGAAAGCTGTCTTTATTTATATAGATACTAGCTGGTTTACCCGGCATTGCCCGGGGTTATAAGTTTCATTCCCTGTAGCGAATAAGCAACAAATTTAGGTATAAGTTTAAATCCGTGTAGCGAATAAGGAAGAAATTTAGGCGACCTGTGTGGGAGACTGCTTCGCAGTCTTGTGTACGCCTTCTGGCGTACAGCGGAAACTGCTTCGCAGTCTTGTATACGCCATCTGGCGTCTAGCGACCTTTGCCGTGGACTGACTGCTTCGCAGTCGCCCTGTGGAGGCGACTGCTTCGCAGTGTGTTTGTGTTTGAACCTACCTGTGTTACAATTTTGCTGTAAAACGATTAGTATAATTCGAAGCGATCGTTATTAAATTCTTTCCGAAAGTAAACAACGATGCTATGGCCATTATTAATGACGTTGGGGAATACCGGCGCCGGAAATTTCCAAATCTTCCGTACGCGTCCCTGGTGCTATTTTTAGGTATAACGTCATTGTGCTATAATTAATTTGTAGTAGGGAGTGGAAATTTCCTATGCCGTGGGGCGAGTTTTTGGCCCTTATCACCGTGTTAGCGGTGAAAACGGGGGACGCGAACCCCTGCACTGGGTGTCCGATGCCGAGGCCGACACAGCAGTGAGGTTTGGAGTGAAAAGGTGCAAAATTGTAGAAGTTAAGCCCGGTCAAACAGACAGAGAGACAGACAGAATTCTCGCTTTATTAATATAGATATATATATAACAGTTAAATGCATAAACATGTATAAGGTTTTATAATACATGTAATATATATGTATAGGAATATGTAAATTCTTGACCTGTTTTCAGACAAAATGGTCAGTTTCTTTTCATTGACAAATTCTTCCATCCAAATTCTACACCTTCTATCATGGACTACTTTCTGCCAACTGCCTAACAAAACCGGTCTTGACACCATTCCTACTTGGTTTCTAAAGAGTGCTCTGATGTCCTGGGTCTGTAATATATGTCCTGTAACATATATTACACTGATAATCAATTTGCACGAGGGATGCCTTCCATCTGCATTTGCTCAGCCATAGTTCATCCTCTGCTTAAGAAACCTTCTCTTGCCTCTCAAATTACAGGCCAATCTCAACCTTGAATTTTACATTTAAAATCCTTGAATGCATGCAAACTCATCTATCATCAAACTCATCTCCCGTTTTCAGACTGCATATCCTAAGTTTCAGTCAACGAATCTGCACTGCTTACTTTTCACAATGACATTGTATGTTCAGTGGACGGGGTAAGGTAACAGCACTTGTTCTACATGACTTGTCTGTTACATTTGCTACGTCTTCATCGTCTCAAGCACTGCTTTGGGATATCTGGTCCTGCACTAAATTGGTTTATTACTTACCTTAGTCCATGGACTCAGTGTATTTAAATGGTAATTATTCATCTAGGACTTTGTTGGCATGTGGTGCTCCACCGGGTTTTGTGCTTGGTCCTCTTTTGTTTACATTTCATACCACTTGGCACAGTGCTGGAAAATCATTCGCTGGGCTATCATTTCTATGCCGGTGATACTAAAATCTACATTTTCATTTGACTGTCTGTCATGGTCCTTAAAGTCTTGCAACTTAAAGTCTTGGGTGGTGGCCTCTAAACTCTAACTGACCAAACAATGAACTTCTGTTACTGGGCACTCCACAGCAGCTTTAAAAATATGATCAGCTTTAGTCATTGAAACTGGGTGACTCAATTTGTTAAGCTGGCAGACGCTTCTTGTAACTTAGGCATTGTTTTCATTTCTACCATGTCTTTCACTGGTCGTGTAAACAGTATTTGTAAGTCGTCATATACGTTCATTCGTGACATGTCTGCAAGGATATCTCTGGTTGCCAGTTGCCTAGATTACTGTAGCTCTCTTCTTACTAATATCAATAGGTGAAACATGCCTAAGCTGCTGAGATTTAAGAACTCTTTGGCTAGAGTCATAACTAATACATCCAATTTTGAACATATAACCCATGTGCTGAAATCTTTGCATTGGCTTCCTGTTCAGCAAAGAATTATTTTCAAATTGGGTCTCATGGTTTACAAATTCTGGTCAGCAACAATACTTAGAACCAGTTCTTATTCTCCAGACTTTTCATTATTCAGCGAGGTCATTATCTTTGTGGGGTCATACCAAAATGAAGAACTGTTTTTGGTGAATGAGTTTTTTGGTTGCTGGACCTATTTTTTAGAATTCTGCCCCTGTGTCTTTTTACTCTGTCCAGCTAGCCCCTTGTGTCATTTCGTTCTCAACTTAAAACTTACCTCTTTCAAATTGCTTATCCATCATAGGCTGTATCTCTGTCTTATGGACTGATCTTCTGGATATTGACCTGATAATATTAGGCTTGGTTTGATGTGCCATCGGTTGATGCTTTGTGCTTAAGACACCGGCACAGTAGAAGTTACTAATTACAATTATATGTATATATATATTTAGTTATGTCTGATACATACTTATTTAATTATACGTGTGTAATGTAATTGAATTAATTAATAAACATCAGAAAAAGTTAAATTCATACTCTGCTGTGTATTCATTTCTTAATGAACTCATCTTTTCTTCACCTATGAAACCTGTTTCCTTGACATTATTCTTACAACTCTTCTGAAAAAGTGCTCTGTGCTCAATCATTGTCAATAATTAACTTCTTTTTGGGGGTGAAGCATCTGGTTTTTAATTTTGTGTTAACTTTTTGTTGCATTGTAGGAGCCGTAAAACATGAAGTTTGCCAGTAACGGACAATGAAGTCTGACTTAAATGTGCTGCAGTCTTTACAAACTCTGATGACAGAGAAAGAGAAATCAACCTAGTCTGACGACAGCATGATCGATTGCAGCTAGGATATCACTGTAACTCCGAGGAACATGCCCCAGAATAAACTCTTATGTTGGACACAGGATTGCATTCAATCTTGAGGGAACATGTGTTCTTTTCTTGTCTGTGTCATTTCTTGTCACGAGGCGGTTAGTCGGACTTCTTTTCGGTTGACGTTAATGACCTCTTCATCAACTTATGTTTTTGATAGCTGTAAAACTGTATTGATATGATATTAACCGATCAACAATTCGATGGGCACTGTTAAGTTGGTGATCATTAATTGGAATGTCTTGGTTACTTATTTTATTGTTTGGTATTTTAATTTGTTTGCATTAAGGGGTGTAATACTTCTCTGCATATTGTGTTCTTATAACCTCAATTTTTATATTTTACAATTAAGAAATTGAGTGATGAATTTGTGGGGTGCATACTTGAGTATATAAATTTATAAAATATTAGGCTGATCAAGAAGACATCAGAGCTATAGATCTCAACCTTATCAAATGTTTATGTGAACTGAAATGCGGTAAAGCTGCAGGTTTGATGGCATGCCAGAGAACCTGAACAACTGTTCTGTACTCACCCAATACAGTTAGGTCTTTGCTAACATTACTATTTGCAGCAGAGTGCATTATGGATATGTACCAATGATTTTGGTTGAGGCGTAATAATTCCTCCTGTGAAAACTAAAGATGTGATCTGTCTTGTAGCTCAGCTACTGTGATATAACACTTAGTGGAAATATTGCGAAGTTTGAGGTGTGTCTTTTTGAGCTGTATAGCTGTTATCTGTGTTCTTCTGGCCTTCAGTCTGGATTCATGAAGAAAACTGGTTGCGATAGAGCAATTTATACAGAACTTGAGGTCTACTGTTGAGTAAATCAAAATGTTTGTGTTTGAAAGTAATGATGAAGAATATTCCACACAGATTTTTGATAAGTTTGATACACTGGTGTAGTAGATGGTTGCAGCTGTAGGATGGAATTGTGTATTTTCTAGAATATTCAAATTAGTTTGCAGTGTCAGACAAGGAGGGGTGTTATCCCTATCCTATTTGTTGTTTTTGTGGATTACACTGTTAATCTGATAGATAGAATGACTTCTATGTAGAAAATAATTGTTACTTGTGAATTAGAGTATCCTATATGGATATGAAGTTCGGTATAACAAAATCTGTGGTGCTCAGGATAGTTGGTGCCCATAAATATTTGTGTATGCGTTTGCCATTAGTGTTTGAGTTTGCCATGTGTTGAAAAGCAAAATACTTAGCAATTATACTGTGACAGTTGATGTGCAAATGTCATTTTGACTGCAGGAGACAGTTTAAACCATAGGCGTAGACTCTGGGAGGGCAGTCGTGGCGCGTGCCCCAAATAATTGAGATGGACTGTACATTTAATGCAAAAAGTGTAGAATGAATAACGAAATGCCCCCAATATTTTGGACAAGTTTACGCCAGTGGTTTAAACTGAGCCTAAGTGAAATAATTTGAAAATTTTACAAGTCTGATAATAATAGCTTTTTAAACGACACATGGATGAAATTGTTCTGTTGCATTTATTCAAAACACATTGTGAGACACTACTTGTATTTACATGTGAATGTATTTCATTTACTATCAGTAAGTATGCAAGGTTGACAACTGCATGGAACAGAATATTTTGGAGGTTTTTGAAAGTAAATAACACAATGATTGATGGGTGCTTTCATATATGTTGGTTGTTTACTGCTTCAGGCTGACTTTGATGTTAGGCAGTACTGTCCAAGTTAATGGTGTCATGAGAAATGGTTCCAGACAAATGGTTCACGATCATCCAGCTTCTAGTTTGATCTATATTTTCATCGAGAATCAGGCTTCTAGTTTGAGCTCTATTTTCATCGATCTTCCGGCTTCTAGTTTGAGCTATATTTTCATCATCGCTGATCCAGCTTCTAGTTTGAGCTATATTTTCATCGCTCATCCAGCTTCTAGTTTGATGAAAATAGAGCTCAAATGCTTTTTCGTAGTCCAGTGTAAACAAAACACAACCTAGAAGCTGGAAGTTTGTGAACCATTTGTCCATGAACCATTTGTCCATGAACCATTTGTTGTGGAACCGTTAATCTACAGTACTAAAACTACTAAATGAACTACAAGCATTATTTGTACAACAACAAAAAGATACTTTGTGAAATCTATGATATATTGAAAAATTTTAACATTGGTGACTTGAGGATAAATGTTTATGAAAGGCATTTGCTTATCAGGTAGTTGAGCTGCTTATTTTTTATCACTGATGTGTATATTTTTCTGTTATTTCTCCTTTGTATAGAGTGTGTTATTTTGTGTTGCTCATATGTGGTGAAATAAAGTTTATTCAAAATGGAAACTACATAAGCAGACTACATGTGTTTTATATGTTGTGCATATGTTGTAGATGTCCTGATTACTTACAGAAGATGCATGCATATGGATGCTATATAGACCACATATGGTTTACTGTTTAGCATGCAGATTGCTAAACCATTTGGTATCTGTATAGTATACATGTGGTGTAGATAAGCTAGTTATATATAGGAACTATATATATATTGCATATGGCATGCAGATTGGTACATCATCTGGTATCTATATAGCAAACATATGGTGTAAACCACCTAGTTACATATAGAAACTTTATAGATTCTATATAGTATGCAGATTGGTAAAGGATCTGGTATCTATATTGAATACATATGGCATAGATCAGCTAGTTACATATAGAAACGATATAGATTCTATATAGTATGCAGATTGGTAAAGGATCTGGTATCTATATTGAATACATATGGCATAGATCAGCTAGTTACATATAGAAACAATATAGATTCTATATAGTATGCAGATTGGTAAAGGATCTGGTATCTATATGGTAAACATATGGCATAGATCACCTGGTGCCATATGCATGACATATGGATACCATTTGAAGCCCAGATGGCTTGGACATATGCATTCAATATGGGCTGTCGGGTGCAAACCAGATGAATCTAGGGATCCCTGCCATATTGGATCGCATATGGCATATATACGTTGTAGATCAGCTAGTTACATATAGAAACAATATAGATTATATATAGTATGCAGATTGGTAAAGGATCTGGTATCTATATTGTATACATATGGCATAGACCAGGTAGCTACATATAGAAACAATATGGATTCTATATAGAATGCAGATTGGCAAAGGATCTTGTATCTATGTGGTAAACATATGGCATAGATCATCTTGTGCCATATGTATGACGTATGGATACCATTTGAAGGCCAGATGGCTTGGACATATGCATTCAATATGGGCTGTCGGGTGCAAACCAGATGAATCTAGGGATCCCTGCCATATTGGATCGCATATGGCATACATACTTTGTAGATCAGATAGTTACATGTAGAAACAATATGGATTCTATATAGAATGCAGATTGGTAAGGATCTTGTATCTATATGGTAAACATATGGCATAGATCAGCTGGTTACATATAGAAACAATATAGATTCTATATAGAATGCAGATTGGTAAAGATCTGGTATCTATATTGCATACATATGGTTTAGATGACGTGGTGCCATATAGATACCATATGCATACCATTTAAAGCCCAGATGGCTTGCACATATGCATTCAATATGGGCTGTCGGGTGCAAACCAGATGAATCTAGAGATCCCTGACATATGGCATCCCATATGAAGCCCATATGGTTTCCATATTACATTGCTGTTGGGGCAGGTATTGTAAAGTAAAATTGGTCACCGAGAGCGCCGCATCAATGGGCTTAGGTATGTACGTAGCAATAGCAGATCCCTTTTGCAAGGTCCGGTGAATGTAATTGATCTCCGGTGAGTTTCCATTTTGACAGATTGAATTGACGTGTGACAAATCCATTTTGCTGCGAATTTCCCGCGTGCAGATGATTCTTTCTTTAAGGTTTCATTCAATCATTGAGAGCATTTATATTTAGCGCACCTCCAAGATGCCTACTCAGAGGTGCTCCCAGTCCAACCCGGCGATAAATAACAAATTTCAAATGCTTGTAAAAAGTGTATGCAGAACCAGTGTTCTTGAACGGAAAGAGATACGGAAATGGATCATAGACCCATTCTTAGGTCTCTGTCAGAATCATGCCACAGCTTATAAGAATTCAGCTTTTGGCGGCTGAGTTAACCACCTGGCCAAATCCACGCGAGAAAAGTGTACAAATTGCCATCGGGGAGAAGGATTGACGGCTTGGGAGCTGTCCACCTCACACTCCAGCTGCTGTGCACGGCTGACGTCAAATTTCTTTGGTTTTGGTATGTTCGTTTTCATTTTTGTTTCAATAGTAACTGTTTTATTACGTTTTCATTTAGCCGTTACCGGATTTTATATGATTTATTAAATTTCTGAATCCAACAATCTAAATGCGGTCATATAACAATCATTACATTTTGAACGATTAGTTTCCGTCTTTTAAGAGCCATGCAGTTAACCCAGAGTAAGCTTAGTCAATGTAATTAGTCTATATAAAGTTTCTCCCATCATCTCGTATTAAAACAGTTTTTCCTCTCACAGTATTGTATAGGCCTAATGTAATCGCCGAAATTTCGCAGTCCTACATAAAAAAGACAAGTTAATCACCAGCGCGATAGAATGTAACTTATTAAGGCCTATTAAGTAATAAGTAGATAGAAGCCAATGATGCTGGATTGGATGATGAAGGAGGGAAACAGTAGACTTAAAGAAAGCTTCGACATCGAGAGGAGTGGCGACGTCGGACGTTTGAACCTTTTTGGGGGCAGAGAACCAGAAGAAGGAAGAGCCACGTTGCATGGTCATTGGTCATTACCAATGCCAGGTGAGAATGAGGAATTGGGGTCAAACTGGGAGAGAGCGCGATGCTAAGGTGGAAAGCGATTACGCCGATTAGCAGTGGTGGATGGTTGTAGGAGGAGCCTGGAGCAGAAGCAAAAGATAATGGTTTGAATAGTAATTAAGACAAATGCCGATTTTGATGCATGAAAATTAGAAATTTTGAGAGGACATTATCACTAGCGTCTTTTAACCTTATAACCCACCACTTGAGTTGGGCGTGTTCCTCTGTCCAACCTAATCTTATCTAATGACTTCTATAGCGCCGTTTTAGCAACGCACCGCGGCACAGGACATTTCAATCGAAGGCCGCTTCAATCAAGACTGAAGCCCCAACAGGGCCGTATTAAAGCTTAATTCGGGCCTGAGCCCCAAATCGTAATTTATTGTAGAAGCCCAGTTGAATCTGATTGGTCAGGGATACTAGAAGTCAGACTATAGTATATGATGGGTGAGCAATTGAGCTGAAACTGACGAGTCTTAAGGAGACATGAATACGTTCGAAGTCCTTCACCCGTCCGCCGACCGCCCTGGATTGGCCTCCTTGCTACCATCTATTCTCAGTTTCCATCCCAGTTTCTTCGCCTTCGTCTGCATGCAGCGCCGTCGTTAATTGGCAGGTTACATTCTATTGCCTTGATATTTACATCTATTTCTGAAAATTCTGGACTGAGTATACGGCTGTTTAATCTGTAACATTTTATTTCATTGGATCGTTGGAATTTGCGAGGGGCTGTTCCCAACGTTTTCAGAACTGATGATGTTTCGCAATACGTATGGCGATTGCATTTTAAGGACCGCCATTAGCGTTGAAGACGAAACCGAAGTCTATGCTTACGAACGGGACAATTGGCAACGATAGAATGGGACATTTAAACGTGCATTGCTTCTTTTCTCTTTTCATTTCTATAGCCATGCACGTCTTCTTTCTTTTCCAGAAACTAAATACATACATACATACATACATACATACATACATACATACATACATACATACATACATACATACATACATACATACATACATACATACATGCATGCATACATACATACATACATACATACATACATACATACATATATATATATATATATACATGCATACATAGCACATATACCCAGAAGTCAGTCAATATATAGATAAATGTGAATAATTAATAATAATTATTATTATACATAATATTTAGCCTATATTACGCTAAATATTTAAACGTATATATATGTATATATATATATATATATTCTGCAACCGTAGTAGAGATTTTGAGGACAGCACGTATATAAAACATAATAAATGGGTTTGTCTCCAATGCACACACAATATATATATATATATAAAGATATATATATACATATATATATGTATAGGCCCTATATAAACTGAGACAGAAGGCAAGACTTCAGACAGACACCAAGCCAGATAGAGACAAAGGCAGGCACAGAGACACAGATAGAGCTTTCTCCCTCCACGCCACAGCAAACGAGCGAAAGATGCTTGCGGCTATCCGCAGGATGCTGGCGTCAGGCGCAGCAGCCGAGCAGAGAGTCCAGCGCCACAGGACGATGGACGGATAAACGGAAGAGCGGAGGAGTGCGTTTCGTGGCACGACGCATTGCAAGTGCGCATGCTCCGCCGGTGCCTGGTTGGCGGGAGGGAGCCAGAGGAGGATGAAGAGGAGGAGGACGAAGAGGGGGCTGACGAGGTGGACTAGGAGCAGGAGGAAGAGGAGGAGGAGACGAGTAGGATGGGGAGGAGAACAAAGCAATAGCCACTGCCTTCCTTTATGTAGAAGGGTGCATGTGTGGTGGTGTAGTGCTCCTTTTCCAAACATAAACAATTACATGCAAACCAAACCATATACAGCCTGGTCACAGATTTCAGAATGCATAATATACACAGTTTTACATAGTGTACATATACATTATATATATATATATATATATATATATATATATATACGTATACGGTTTTTACTGAAGTCGATTAGGCTTGGTGTATAGGTTATGGGTCACACGGGAAAACGGTTGAGTGTCCTTCTAAACGCATCGCGCCTTTTTCGAGTAGGATTGGCGCCATATAAATCTTTCTTTTTAGACGCTGCTGTTAAAGACGCTTAGCTGCATCATGCATGCTATTTCTGGCTCATTAATCTGTGGTTCA